>CM067167.1:37461094-37533384 GCA_034093135.1 Erigeron breviscapus
CTTTTGCTTTGTACAAAGCCAATTTCAAGTAAGGAGCAAGTAAGTTTTTCATTCCATTTTCTAGGGGCTTATTTTAGCCCATACAAAGACTTTTCAAGTTTACACACCCTAGGGTCAGAATTAGAATGATAACCAGGTGGAGGAAGCATATAAACATCCTCATCTAACTCACCATACAGAAAAGCATTGTTGATATCAAGTTGTGAAATAGGCCAATTGTTTTGAACAGATAAAGTAATTAAGCACCTTATTGTAACCATTTTAACAACAGGGGAAAATGTCTCATCAAAGTCAATACCAGCCCTTTGGTCCCTTTGCACAAGTCTGGCCTTGTATCTATCAACTTCACCATTGGATTTGTACTTAATTTTGTATACCCACTTACATCCAATGGTTTTCCTATTTTCAGGAAGATGGGTTAAGGTCCAGGTCATAGTCACATGGAACGCGGTACGATACGGTACGCAGAACGAAAACAGGTACGCGGTTCGTAGGCCTCCAAAATCCGGTACGAGGGGGGTAGGTTCATTCGAAACGACAATTCGGTACGGGAAACGACGTACCATAAACGGGTACGTAAATTTGGTACAAAACATATAAATAACTAACATATATAATAAAGACTTGTTATTCATACTAAAATCCAAAAGTTGTTCATAATCAAAATCATCAAAAAAAATAAACCATAACTAATCGACCCTTGGTTTTTTTCCTTTTCCAGCAGGGACATCATTGTCTTCTTCCTCGAGCTCTTGCCATTGCATATCTTCAAGTCTCGTGCTAGATCCTTCAATGTAATCATTTTCAGGATTCATATCCCACTTCTTTGTTGGCTCGTTTTTGTAATCTTCAGAGAATCGAGAAACAAGTCTCATGTTGGAATGCACAAAAACTAATTTATCCGCTCGAGTAGCGTTTAAACGATTTCTCTTAACATTATGTATAAGAGTAAGTGCTCCAGTTTCGTTCCGCTGAAGAGCTGCTAATAGGTTGTGAAAGAACCTTCTTAGCAACATCAGCCAACTATCGTGTTTCTGCCCCATAACTTGACCACCAATCAATTGCGTCCATCGTGACTGCATCGGTTATAGCTGCTTCCGTTGCAAAAAGTCCTTTCTTCGTATGGAATTTAGCAAATTGTTCCCGAAACATTTTTTCTTCTTCTCTAGTTTCTGCTATTCTTTTAAAAGCAGCAAAAGTCCCTTCCACCACTTCTTTGTCAAAATTTGAAGCTTTCCTAGGAATTCCACCCGGTGCTAATGTACGAAGGTAGTGGGAATCATAGAATCTCGGTGACAAAGCAAACCCCAAACAGTGTAGAGGTATCGTCATCTTCTCCCACCTAGCAAGCACGATTTTTTCCACTGCGGGGTAAGATGGTTCATACTTAGATTTCATATTTACATCTTTAATTTCCCCCAACATATTATCCATTTTCTCATAAATTTCACCCATCTTTGGACTCTCACCATCACAAAACTTGATCATCAAGAAAATAGGCTTAGTAATAGCCAATATGATCTCGACATCATCCCAAAATTCTTCATTCCGAATCTTATCAACAACTCTTGTACCCATGGTTCTTGTGTCAACATCTCCATGTTTCACCCAATCCCTCCAAGAATTTAAAGAAATTGTTGTAGCAAGTTCTTCTCTACATTCTAGCAGCCTTCTCAACAAAATATAATGAGATGAAAATCTTGTTTTCGCCACTTTCAATAACACAAGCTTCGAATTATCTCTGAATATTGACAACGCATGAGTATGATTAAGAAAATATTTTACAATTTCTTTCCCTCTCTTGTATGTAGTAGATAACCAATAAAATTCTTTCCCAATGTCTTTAAAAATTAGGTTTAATGTGTGAACAGAACAAGGAGACCAAAAAATGTGATTATGAACCTTTTCAATCTCTTACCCAGCTGCTTTGCAATTAGCTGCATTGTCGGTTACTATACTTAGGACGTTGTGTGGTCCTATGCCTTCAATAGCCGTAAGCAAGTAATTTGCGATTCCTAACCCAGTCTTTTCCTCACCTGAAAAATCTTGTGCATACATAAGCATTGTTGCTCGGCTGTTCACTGCAAGAACATTAATTAGAGGCCTCTTCTTCACGTTCGACCATCCATCAGAGACAATAGAAACCCCCTGTGTATACCATGTCTCCTTGACAGGAGCCAATTCTTGCTCAACATCTACATAAACTTGATCTAGCAACACCGTTCTTGCTTTTTCGCTAGACGGGGGCTTGTAACCCGCTGGTGCTTTGCTGAGATCATGAATCATCTCTAAAAAGTGTGGATTACGCAAGACGTTGAATGGGATGCCATTCGCAGATAATGCTCGCATTATCTTTATATCTAGTTGTTTTCGCTCCATGAGACCAAAAGACTGTTCAATCGGTTTTCTAGAAGAAGCAGCCTTCTGTTTTGCAGTTGAAGTAACTACTGAATTTTTTAGAGACCGAGATACACCAATCTTTTTCGCATCCTTCACTTTCTTCAACAACTTGGCTAATTTATCCCGATCATTGCTTAAAACTTGACAACGTTGGATTTCTTGTTTTCTCCCGGGAGCAACACCAAAAAAATAAGAGTGGATACGTGTATATGAGCTTGTTAACTGTTTCTTGCAATGTTTGCAAACCCATGTCTAAAAAATAAAAAATTGTACGAGTAATAAGTATATCTAGTATTATGGATTAGTGACATCTAAAATGACAGATCTTTAGGATTGAATTAATTGGTTAATGGGTTCGGATAGGGTAATAAGCTAGGTGGCCAACTAGTGAGTTCCTTGTCTAAACTTAGTTATTAAAATCAACATATTTGAATTGGTATTAACTTAATGCAGCCAAAAATGAAATGTGTCATGGAGTCGAGGTAGATGATCCTTTAAATCATTGTTTTAAATCAATTTTTACTATCGTTTTAGGACGATCCCTGCCCCGGTAACACCGGATTTAATTATTTACTTTTGCTTTTCTTTTTGCAAAGTGACAATTCGGTCACAAAAACCCCCTCTTACTTGAACTACTTTATTTCAACAATTGCTTACTTAGTCCTTGTGTTCGACCTGGTCTTACCACTTAGCTATACTATATACGATTGGGTCAACTGCCCAATAGTGTGTGGTAGTCGTTATTTGGTATTACTTGTTTAAAAATTTATAAACTCGATATTACACATCAAGTTTTTGGCGCCGCTGCCGGGGACTTTAGTTTAAGTAGTTGTTTAATTTTGTAGTTCGATCCTTTCTCGCATTCATTTGTGAGAAAGTTATTGCTTTATTAGATAGATTGTATTTTATTTCATTTCAATTATACCACAGGTGCGGTTGACGGTTTGTTTGTGGTGATTGTGCAGGTTCTTGCTAGTTGATGAACACAAGAGCTTCTGGCCGACCTTTGCTTAGCCCTTTGTCTAATCCAGAGAAAGTCAGACGTCGCTTAGTGTCTAGAGACAACCAGGAACTATCCACATCAATCAAAATAGATCCAGAAACCGCAAGTAGTGTTCCACCCGCCCCGAATTCAGAGGATCAGTTGGTTAATAGGTTAGAGCAAGCAGCTAAGTTCTTTAAAACAGGTGAAGACTCAGATTCAGAAATAGAAGAGAAAATTCAAACACCTGAACCGAACAGTATTGTCATACCTCGAACCAACCTGAATATTAATCAACAACCAAGGCTTAGAAGAATGGGTGATGAACAACCGAGAGACCCGAACACCCGTCCTTACGGGGAGAGAAGAAGAAATATACCGGCGGACCGGGGCACAGTTATTCGCCCTCCGGCAATTTCAGTAGATTTTTCTTTGAAAGGGAATCACCTCAAGAGTGTTGAAGAGGATAAGTTTGATGGGATTCGAAGAAATGACCCATATGCACATCTTGAGAGGTTTGAGAAGATTTGCAGGTTATATCAGTATGGAACAGGGCAAACTGAAGCTGTTAAACTTGAGCTATTTCCATTAACTCTCATTGGAGATGCAGCTGCTTGGTTTAAGGAGTTACCCGATAACTCATTCACCACTTGGGCCGAACTTCGTGAAGGATTTATTGATGAGTTCTATTCATTAAGAACTCAAAGGCAACTGGAAAATAAAATCAGAGGATTTACTCAAGACAGTGGTGAGGATGTTGTTGATGCATGGAAACGGTTCAAGGAAATGCTAAGGAATTGCCCCGGACATAGTATGGGTATGATGTGACCAATTTATACATATCGCCCACATCATTATTGGCCATTTTATTAAGTGTTTTAAGTCGATTTTGTGTGCATTTGGCGCGTTTATGTTGTTTATTAGTGTTTTCAGGCTCTAAACAGGTTACGTGTCCATTTGGTGCAATTTCGGATGATTTCTGAGGCCAAGAAGTTGATTTGTGAGTTCGAGAGTTGTTTAAAGTTGAGAAGATAGAAAATTTCAGCAAGTTCATAGTGAAAAGGTTGTCTTCGGATCAGCAGGATTGGACTGCGCCACAGTGGGAGCATCACCAGCCCACTGCGCCGCAGTCGGCTAGTGGAAAAGTGAGAACTCGGTCAGCAGTTTAAGACTTGCGCCGCAGTGGGGGTGACCAAGGCCCACTGCGCCGCAGTCAGACAAGGTGGAAACGAGCACCTAGATCAGTTAATATCCACTGCGCCGCAGTGGGGGCATCACTCGCCCACTGCGCCGCAGTGGGACGACGGGGCTGAAGGGCTTTTGGCCGATGTTTGCATCAGATTTCCAAGGGGTATAAATAGAAAACAAAAACCTAATTCCCAATTGATCCAAATTCTTTCTAAGAGCTGCTCTCCAAGGGATTCCTTCAAGGATCAAGGGTAGATTTCTTCGTCCGATTCATTAAAGATTCACGGGCACCCACTTAGATCGTATCTATTTTATTGTCTTGCAATTTCAATTTCAAGAACGATTGGTACATCATGTTCTTCTTTTATTTTGATTGTTATTTTAAATTAATCATGAGTGGCTAAACATTCAATCATCCACCTTGAGGAAACTAGACGAATGATGTGATTGCTATATGTTTTAATCCAAAGAGTTGATTTCAATTATCGTTGTGTCAAGATCTTGATGATTTAATTCCTTTTTATATATTATTATGATATTGGTGGCATGTGTGTTCTTCGTTAGTGGTACTAGTTGGATGCATATGTGATTTTCAAATGGTTGTTTGTCTATGAGCAATTATCACTAGTTCATGGTATGATAGTGAATATCATTTTAATAAAAGGAGTCATTTTGTCAACGTGTTTTATAACGGTTGGTGGTACCACGTTATCTTCACATAGGCACAACTGTTAATTCGATAGTCAAGCAAACTAATTGTTGGTAAGGTTGTCTAGGCATTGGTGGTACCGGTTTGGGTAATTAAACTAGCAACTTAGGTGATTGGGTAATTTGCTCACGGTTGGTGGTACCACGTGAGCACCTTAATCCTTTTACGATTATCTTTTCAACTCAATGAATTTGGTCTTAATTGAATGCAATCATGTTTGAAGTCTAGCGAATTCAAGGTGGATGATCTTTATTAATATTGTCTGAAGCTTTTCTTTACTTTTATGCGTTTTGTCGTTTAAATTTATTTTAATTTAATTGTCAAAGTAAGACTCGAAGCAACACCCTGTTTTCCAAACCATTTTATTAAACAACTAGTTCAAACCAATCCCCGAGAACGAACACGGACTTACCTCTTAACTATATTGCATACGAACGGGTCCACTGCCCGATAGTATGTAGTAGTGAGTTTCTAGGTATTTCTAGTTTATAATTTTTAAACTCGATTTAGCACATCAAGTTTTTGGCGCCGCTGCCGGGGATTGTGTGCTGATTTAGTTGTTAATTTAGTGGTTTGATCCTTTCTCACGCGTGAGGAAGTTACTTGTTTATTAGTTTAGTTTTCTTTTCTTATCACAGGTGCATTTGACGTGTTTGTGTTAGTTGTGTGTTGCAGGTATTGTTTTAGTTGATGAACTTGCGTTCTTCGGGTCTCCCTTTGAATAGTCCTTTATCTACTCCGAGAAGACCAAGAGGGCGTAGGTTTAACTTCACTGAACCCACAACACCAATACCGACACCATTTTCACCTATAGCTAAACCCACTCCTGATTCGGATGAGGAAGGGTTCTTTTTGGACGAGTTTTTCAATTTAGAAGTAAAGCAAGAGGAAATGGGGGACGAACAACCAAGGGGTCCAAATGACACTCGCTATGGCGAGAGGGTCCGTACGATCCCAACTGGCCATGGTTCCGCCATTAGACCTCCAACCATTGATCACACTTTCGCTTTGAAAGGAAACCATCTAAAGAGCATAGAAGAGCATCAATTTGATGGGAAACGGAAATGGGATCCTTACCAACACTTGGATAGGTTTGAAAAGTTGGCTCGGCTATATCAATATGGGCAAAACCAAATGAATGTCGTGAAACTTGAGACATTTCCCATGTCAATCACCGGAGAAGCACTTGATTGGTTCAATGATCTTCCAGAAAATTCTATTACTACTTGGAACCAACTTAAGGAGGCTTTCATTGGTGAGTTTTATTCACTTAGAACTCAAAGAAGGTTGGAGAACATGATTAGATCTTTTGAACAAGATGATGGAGAAGATGTTGTTGAGGCTTGGATTCGTTTCAAGGAAATGTTGAGAAATTATCCAGGTCACGATTTGACTAGGGAAAAATATGTGGAGCTTTTCTTTGATGGGTTAGATAAAAATTCTAAACGAGAATTGGGATATGCTTTCGGGGGTAGTTTCAATAACATTACACCCAATGAAGGTTATCAAATCTTGGAAGACATGGAGAAGGATAGCTCAACTTTGGATGATGAAAGGTTTTTGAAGAATGAGAGAAAGATGAAGAGAGGTACTAACCAAGGGAGGGTTGCTAAGGTTGAAGCTAGCAATGACCCAGGGGTTATTGGAGAGATTAGGGCGCTATCTGAGCGCATGGAAAAGGGGTTTGCTACTCAAGAGAATAGGTTTGGAGCAATTGAGAGGATGTTAAGGTAGTAGCCGATGGGTGTGATCATTGTGGTGATATGCACTATTCTGATGAGTGTCCAAATCGGGCACCCGAAGATGTGAGTTATGTTCAAAATCAACCCTAAGGGAATTTCTACCGCAACACCGGTTTCCAGAACCGGCCTTCAGGTAATACTTCTTATAACTCTTCTTTTCAGTCTAATAATTCTCGTTTTTCAGGTAATAGGTGGCAAAGAGATAATTATCAGAATCAGCCACAACAGCAGACTCAGCAAGGACAAGGATCAGGTTCTTCTTCTTCTAATGCCGATCCTAAAGCCGAGTTGAGAGAGATGATGAAGCAGTTGGCTAGTAATCAGGTTGAAACAAATACTAGCATTCAAATGATCAGGGAAGATACTAAGACTTTGAGTGAGAGGTTGGATCAGTTAAGTGGGAAGGTGGAGATCAACATGAAAAACCAGGGAGTTAATTTCAAGGATCTCGAAAGTAGGATGGCCGCTCTTGCTAGGCCCACGGGGACTCTTCCTAGCAACACACAGCAGAATCCTAGACCTCAGTTTAGTCTTGGACAGAATCAAGGACAGAATCATGGACAGAATCAGGGACAGAAATACACTCCACCTCCAGTCCGCAATGAAGCAAGCCAAAGCCATCACCACTCGTACTGGTAGGTCTTATGACTCACCTCCTATGCCTAATGTTGTTGTTTCAAATGTGCAGGATAAAGGGAGTGATGATGATGAGGTTGATGAAGAGATTAAAATGGAGGAAGATTCAACCGTGAAGACTCCGGTCACTCCACCAAAACCGGATGTGGTTCCAGAGGTTAAACCATACAAGCCAAAGATACCATTTCCACAGAGGTTCAAAAAGGCAAAGCTGAAGGAGCAATATAACAAGTTTGTGGAGATGATTACAAATGTTCACATTAATGTGCCTTTAGTTGATCTTATTCAGGGGATGCCACATTATGCCAAGTTCATTAAAGAGCTTGTGACTGACAAAGGAAAGATGGATGAGGTGAAAGCTACTTATCTTAATGCCGAGTGTTCTGCTATCTTGCAGAACCGCATCCCACCTAAGCTTGAAGATCCAGGGAGTTTACTTATTACTTGTTCTATTCGTACTCTTACTTGTAAGACCTACCCGCATGAGTATTAGATTAGCTGACCATTCTTTTCAGTATCCCATTGGGATTGCTGAAAACATGACTGTCCGGGTAGGCCATATTGTGTTTCTAGTTGACTTCGTTATCCTCGATATGGAGGAAGATACGAAGGTACCCCTTATTCTTGGACGACCATTCCTTAATACCGCGGATGCTATCATCCGTGTGAAGGATAAGGAAATTTCGTTGGGTGTGGGTACGGATAGAATTGTGTTTAATGTTGAAAAGTCTATCAAGCATTCATATTCTAATAATGAGTCTTGTTTCAGGATTGACGTTATTGATGATGCTTTAGACCGAGAGTTTCAGGAACTAATGGAGACCGACACTGGAGATGAGGAGATTGCTAATTTAGGATCGAGAGATATATCTGATGATGATTTGTTTGCAGAGGTTATGGCGCTTAGCTTGGATGAGACACCTCCCGAGGATGAGAGTTTTGAGGAGGTTGTTGCTGATGGAAGTTCGAGGGTACGAATTCTGTTGATGTACCACCCACTGATTTGGAGCTTAAGCCATTACCTTCCCATTTGGAGTATGCTTATTTGTCAGGTGAATCTTCTTTACCCGTGGTTATCTCGTCCTCACTCTCGAGTGACGAGAAGGATTGTCTTTTGTCTGTGCTTCGAGCCCATAAGCGGGCTTTTGCTTGGAAGACCACCGATATTCCAGGTATTAGTCCTAACTTTTGCCAGCATCATAAAATAGATTTTGTTGATGATGTTAAGCCCGTTGTCCAGAGACAAAGGAGGCTTAATCCGAACATGAAAGAAGTTGTTAAGAAAGAGGTCATTAAGTTGTTAGATACTGGGATCATTTTTCCTATTGCTGATAGTCCTTGGGTTAGTCCTGTTCATTGTGTGCCCAAAAAGGGGGGCATGACAGTTATTGAGAATGAGAATAAGGAACTCTTGGCCACTAGGACTATAACGGGTTGGCGGGTTTGTATTGATTACCGTAAGCTTAATGATGCCACCCGTAAGGATCACTTTCCCCTTCCTTTCATTGATCAGCTGTTAGAAAGACTTGCAGGTAATGAATATTTTTGTTTCTTAGATGGGTTTTCCGGGTACTTCCAAATACCCATTGATCCCAAGGACCAAGAAAAGACCACCTTCACATGCCCATTTGGTACTTTGCTTATCGGCGAATGCCGTTTGGTTTGTGTAATGCCCCAGGCACCTTTCAAAGGTGCATGATAGCTATTTTCCAGGACATGCTTGAAACCTCCATGGAGGTTTTCATGGATGATTTCTTGGTTTTTGGGGACTCTTTTCATACTTGCTTGCATAATTTGGAAAGGATGTTAGAACGGTGTGAGAGGGCACACCTTGTTTTGAATTGGGAAAAGTGCCATTTTATGGTGACCGAGGGAATTGTTTTAGGGCATAAAGTGTCTAAGGCCGGGATTGAAGTTGATAGGGCTAAGATAGATGTTATAGCCAAATTACCCCCGCCTTCCAATGTGAAAGGGGTAAGGAGTTTTCTTGGACATGCCGGTTTTTACCGCCGTTTTATTAAGGATTTTTCTAAGATTACTCGTCCTATGACCCACTTGTTGGAGAAGGACGTCCCTTTTGTGTTTGATGATGCTTGTTTGAGTGCATTTCAGGTTTTAAAGGAGAAGTTGACTAATTCTCCTATCATGGTTGGACCGGATTGGGAATTGCCATTTGAATTGATGTGTGATGCAAGTGACTATGCTGTGGGAGCCGTGCTTGGGCAAAGGGCCCACCCCTCGTTTTAACCCCCTCCGCCCCCCCTACCATTTTTGATAAGCATTTCAAGCCAATTTACTTTGCTAGTAAGACCTTGAACCCCGCTCAGCATAATTACACCACTACTGAGAAGGAGTTGCTTGCCGTGGTCTTTACCTTTGATAAGTTTAGATCTTATTTGGTGTTGAGTAAGACCATTGTTTTCACCGACCATTCAGCCCTTAAGTACTTGTTCTCGAAGCAAGATGCTAAACCTAGGCTTATCCGATGGATTTTGTTGTTACAAGAGTTTGATATAGAGTTAAGGATAAGAAAGGTGCTGAAAACTTGGCGGCCGACCATTTGAGTCGTTTGGAAGATCCTCACGGGAGGAACTTCGAGATGGGGAGATTAATGATCACTTCCCGATGAGTCTTTAATGTTTATTTCTAACTCTGATGATGCTCCTTGGTTTGCAGATATTGCTAATTATTTGGTTGCAGGTGAGATACCGAATGATTTCACGTCCCAGCAAAAGAAGAAGCTCATATCGGATGCTAAGCACTATTTTTGGGATAGTCCATACTTGTTTCGTGGTTGTGCAGATGGTATGGTAAGGAGATGTGTAGCTGGAGCTGAGACGAGGGAGATTCTTGATGCTTGTCACTATGGTCCAACTGGAGGTCATTACGGTCCTTCAGTTACTGGTAAGAAAGTTTTGATGCAGGTTTCTATTGGCCTACCATTTTCAAGGAGGCCCAGACTTTGGTAGAGACTTGTGACATTTGTCAAAGACAAGGGAGCATTACTAAGCGGGATGAGATGCCTCAACAAAGCATTCAGGTATGCGAGGTATTTGATATTTGGGGTATAGACTTCATGGGACCATTCCCACCGTCTAATAAGTTTCAATATATTATTGTCGCCGTTGACTACGTGTCTAAATGGGCCGAAGCCAAGGCTTTGCCCACGAATGACGCGAGGGTAGTCATTGATTTCTTGAAACAATTATTCTGTCGATTTGGTTGCCCTAGAGCTTTGATTAGTGACCGAGGAACCCATTTTGCAAATCATCAATTAGCTAAGGTCATGAAGAGGTATGGTGTTGTGCATTATTTTTCTACTTCTTATCATCCACAAACTAGTGGACAAGTAGGAAACACCAATAGGGCTTTGAAAAGGATTTTAGAGAAAACTGTTGGAGATAACCCCAAGGTTTGGTCAAAGAAGTTAGATGACGCCTTGTGGGCGTTTAGGACGGCTTATAAGACGCCGATTGGCACCACGCCATACCAGTTGCTCTATGGCAAAACTTGCCATCTTCCTATTGAGATAGAGCATAAGGCGTATTGGGCGTTGAGGAATCTGAATTTGGATATGATGGAAGCTAGTGAACTTAGAATGTTGCAACTTCATGAGCTTGATGAGCTTAGGCTAGGTGCTTATGAGAATTCTAGGCTTCACAAGGAAAGGACCAAAGTTTGGCATGATAAGAGGATCCGTAGGAAGGAGTTTAAGGTTGGAGCTAAGGTTTTGTTATTCTTGTCTAAATTTAAGATTAAGCAACCTAAACTCACTTCTAGATGGATTGGACAGTTTGTGATTAAGCATGTGTATCCGTCGGGTTATGTAGAGTTGTTTAAGCGTAATGGTGACGGGTCATTCATTGTCAATGGTCATAGGATTAAGTTGTATTTGGAAGAAGAGCAAGTTGAGGGGATAATCGAGGAGATCCCCATTTTTGAATTAGAAACTTGAAAGTTGGTCGAGTCTAGCTAAAGACTCGTTAATAACTTAAGCGCTTCTCGGGAGGCAACCCGTGTTATTTTATCGCATTTTATTTTCTTTTTATTAGTTAGATTTGATTTTGATTTGTCAAGAAAAGTGCAGGTGCAGATTTGGTGTGAAGCGGATTGAGGTAAGTTGTTTTTAGTTTGTCATACAAAAAAAATTTCTAAGGCAAAATGAGGGAATTCGGAACAGTGAATCCCCACTGCGCCGCAGTGGGGTGGAATGAGCTGACTGCGCCGCAGGCAAAATCTTCTGCCCAATGTTGGAATAAGCCCCACTGCGCCGCAGTGGGAATGATGCACCTCCACTGCGCCGCAGTGGGAGGCCGGGTAGGTCAAAGTAAGGGCCAGGTAAGTTTTGTTCTTCACTTTATCACTTTTCACTCTTTCTTCTTCTTTGCTCTCATCTAAAAGCAAAACTCCATTATTTCCATCAAGATCTCCATTCTTCTCCATCTTTAATCACTTTTCCAGATTTTCATCTTCATACATTGCATCATGGGAAGATGAGTAAGTTTTCTTGATTATTTTCTTTATTTTACTTAATTTTTGATTTTTAATTTCTAGGGTTTTCAATTCCGAATTAATTCGTGGGTTTTGTTGTTTTAGGGCTATTGATGCTAATGGGGTGGTTAATTTCTCAATTCAAACACTTGTTCTTCCGAATTTGACTTTGAAATTGAAGTTAGGGTTTTGAAAAATTTGGGGATTTATGGATGAATAAGTGTGGGGGGAAGTAATGTTTGATTATGTGGTGATTATTGCTTGTTGTTGCTGATGGAATGATTAATTGCCCCTAATTTTTGGCTGCCTGTCGTAATGAAAACAAGAACCTACCCAGATTTCTTAGCCCACTGCGCCGCAGTGGTGTTGTGTGTTGGCCACTGCGCCGCAGTGGCCGCACCTGACCTGCACGTGTTACTTGCCTCACTGCGCCGCAGTGAGGACCAGCCAGTCCCACTGCGCCGCAGTGGGAATCTTCTGACCCGCAGTTGAGTTTGATGTTGAATGAGGTTTCAAGTTTTGCATTCCACATTTAACGTGTTTGTTTGCTTTAATGTTTGTGATTGCAGACTGCTACTGATAAGAGGAAGCAAGCGGAGGTGGGACAATCTAGCGGGACTGCCGATGTCCCCGGTAAGACGGCTAGGAGAGAACCAGCGGTACCTCCTCTTAATTATTGGCCGGGTGCATTGAACGAGAAGCATGCATGGTTAGAGTTTGATGGGGCTAGGCAACCCCACAAGAACAATTATTTGAACAAGCTTTACACGCTTCATAAGCAAGTTGTTTGCCCACCCAGGTATCTTGCTCAATCTGATGCTCGGTTTTTTGGGGTTCAGGGTGATATTGGAAGGTGGTTTAGTATAGAAGCGAGGGTTGGTGATAGGACAGTTAGTAGTGATATGTGGCAACAGATTTTTCTTAACAGGGAACCTGTCTATCGTGAGTTATGCCTTGAGTTTTATTCTAGTTTGAAATTGACTAAGGAATTTTGTTTTACTGTGGGGGACAGCAGAGGAAGCTGTCTATAGCTGAGTTTGGGTTTTATGCTGGTATGTATTCTAGGCAAGAGTTGGATAACCAGGACTTCAGGCAACTTTTGAGACAGGGTTTTTATGTCAAAGGTGATTTGGGTGATGGTGAGTCCATTCCACAGTATTGGGGTCGGATTTCTGGAGGAGAGGCTTGGCCTTCTGGTGGGACGGTTAGTGTGTCTAAGATCCACAGTGTTAAGCTTCGGTTGCTTTACAGGATGATAGTTACGTTTTTGGTCCAGAGGTCTACTCATTGGGACAAGGCATACCAGACTGATTTGTGGTTGCTAAAGTTGTTTTCAGAGGGGGCTCCTAGGAAGTTTGCATTGGCCCCGATGGTTGTGATTGATCGCATGTGTAATCATTCTGACTCAGAGTTGGTTTTGGGACATTTCATCACCCGGATTTACAAGAGGATGGGTGTATTTGATTCTGAGGAGTGCCGGACCCATCTGTCTCCACAAGTTAATCAGGAGGATTTCCATGTTAAAGAGTTGATTTGGGGGAAGATAGTGAAGAAGAAGTAGGGGAGCCAGCCTGCTAGATTGTTGGATGACACTGGTGTTGTTGAGGAACCACCTCCAGACTTGGAGGCTGCTGATGTAGAGATGGGTGATGCTTCCCAGGAGCCACCTAGGATGCGTGGTTGTAGCATCCCTGTCCCGAGCTCATTTGATCTTACGCTTTTGGGACAGACTGTTCAGAATATATATGATGATCAGCAGGCTAGCCGCCGGGCTTTTGATAACTACCAGCGGAGGATGGATCAGGACATCACCTGGATTGGATCACAGCAGGCCCACACTAACTATAGCCTTGATTATTATCAGCCTATGTGGGATGCTCAGTATCATGGCCGGGAGTTTGTTCGACCTGACCCGATTCCTCCATTCTCTCCACCGCCTATTTATGTCCCTGATTATCGTCAGGGGGGTCAGCCTTTTTTCTCTCAGACGACTGTTCCGGGGAACATGTCACCACGACCCCATGATTTAGGAGGTTCTCCCCATGGTCCAGTACAGTTTGGGGTTTTTCAGGGTGGACATGATGCTGGTGGATCCGGAGGTTTTGCCGGTGGTTCATCTTCCTTTGTTCCTGATTTTGTTGCAGGTTCGAGTTCGGGTTTAGGTGGTGGACAGTCTGGAGGAGATGCTGGAGGCTCAGGTTCAGGTCAAGAGGAGGAGCGCAATTGGATTACTGACCTTTTTGGTCCACCCGGTCTTCCATATGGTTATCATGGACAACAGCAGTGAGTGGAGATGATTCCCATCCGGTACCGTGGGATGGAATCATATGATTATTGGTTATGTTGGTATTCTTAGGACATTCCTTTATTTATCATTGTCTGGTATCCACCCTACGGGGTGATGAAACATTTGTAATTTCCTTTGTTTTCTTTTATTTTCTGCATGGTATTTTATTTTGTTTGAACTATTTTGGATATTTTGGATGGTTGGTCTTTTGGAATGTTATTAGCAGGTTTGATCCGATTGATGGCAATACCTAGTGGAACCCAAGTGTGGGGAAGAACCCGTTGGTTTGTTTGATTGTGTGATCGTGTTAGTAGCTCACTATGATGTCATGTGCATATGCTGGCAGTAAGTTCAGCGCAACATTTTTGATTGGCATCTTTATTGACATTGTTTCAAACACAGTTCTCACACCTTCCGTTTTGGAACTAGTTTGTTTCTCCCGTCAACCAAATTGGACTTCCTTTTTAGGAAGAGCAATTTGTGGTGCGGGGTCGACTTACTTGTTTTGAAACGGAGTGTGTCCATGATCCGGTATGTGTTCTCATTCTTTATGTCTATCTTGCTTACCCCTATTTACCTTTGTTTTGACCGAATATGGACATTGAGGGCATTGTCCATCTTAAGTGTGGGGGGTGGCAAATAGGTTTAAGCAACCGGATATATCTCTTTTGTTGTTTTGCCATTGAGATTTAGCCGTTCTTGTGGATGTGTCCCTCTCGTAGGCTTTTGGGTTTTATCCAAGAGTAAGGGTTCTATCTTGAACTCTGAACTATGATGTGCATGTTTGAGATTGGTTGTTTCGATTTGGTAAGATGACGGAAGATGATATGATTTGAAACTTGTGTTGAGCTTGTCCTTGTTGTGTAAATTGCTTTTGTCACTTAATTCATAACAACTTAATGAGCAAATTTTACTACAAAATTTTTCCTTGGCACAATTTTAATCGGCAAAATGTGTTCTGAACGGTTATTGGGCTGATCCTTGTGGATTGATAACATTACTTGCATACTCAAATTTCCCAAACACCTAAAGTTGTGAGATTCATCATTCATTTATAGATGTGCTAGGTGTTTACGGTTTTGGTTTGATTGCCTTGTAATTTGTCCCTCTCTTAGGCTCTTGGATTTATTCGGGAGTAAGGGTTCCATTTCGAACTCTGAACTAAGATGTGCGAATTTGAGGTTTATTTATTCCATTTCCGGGTTCATTTCTTTGATATGAGTGTGCCGGTGATGTGTTGAGCTAGAACTTGGCCTGGTGATCGTTACGAGACCGCAGTGAGATCACTTTTGTGATATAAGTACATTGGTGACGAATTGGCATATTAGGTTTGACCCGTATTTTCTTTTCTTTGCACCTTTGCTTTTGTATATTTTTACCTTTACTATACATACACTTTCTTTCCTTCCTTTGTAAACCTTTGTTGCACTCATCCTTAAAGTACACTTATACATCCTTTTTAACTTAGCCTTTTCCTTTGTATATATCCAATTATATATGTAAACTTTACCTAATTATACCTTACTATACCGATAGTCTAATTTTGGGGCCATTGATTGTCATTGGTTTGTTTGGACGGTTTGGGAGAGCTTCAATGGGTTATCAGGTGGAATATTCTTGGTCTATGGGAATACGTCGATTGGTCAAGTTATTGGGGAATGTCTTGGATTGTTCAAAGGAAGTATATTGTTATAGACATTGTTCATCATTGTAAGAGGGTGCCTACTAGTAGAGTAAAAATGGTTCATGAATAAAGAAAAAAAGTGAAAAACAGGAAAAAAAAATAAAAAAAGAGAAAAAATGAAAAAAAATGATGAAAAAGAAAAAAAAAAGGGAAGAAAGGAACTTGGGCTACTAGTGGGTACTTCTCATTTTTAGATGTCTAAAGTTTTGTTGTATCATTAAGAATGGAAGATTTGGTTGAATTTAAGTTGTTTGAAGTTGATACACCACAATGGTGTCGGGTTTTGCTTGGTATTTTTGAGGTGTCTTAGCGGGATAACATCTTAGGGGTTGGTAGTTTGTTGGCAATCAATGGTACGGGTTTTGATTAGACTATTTTGTACATATTTCATACATACCCTATACTTTTGATTGTTTCCTGTCATTTCTAACCTACACTCCCATACTCCATTGTAAATATCCATTATATATACCTTAGCCTAACTATACAACCGTCCTATATGCCTATTTTGATGATGTACTTGGTGCTTACGCCACGTCGGTGGAGCTATGATCCTTGTTCAAGCCTATGGTAAGATATGCATCACGACCGAGCAATGAGTGGTTATTCATATATATATTCAACCCCAATAGTAAGTTCGTTGGAGTAGGATGAATTTGATAGGCTCATTTGTTTCACTTTTGCTTAGTCGTGTTATTGAGGCTTGTGGACTGTTCAGATATTGTCAAACATTTCGGGTTTTCATTTAAGATTAAAACTGCTTCACCCAACTTTTTGTCATTGACATGCTTGGTGTGGCTTCTTTTTGATACTCGTAATTTGTTTCTATAGCTTCATTGCCAAGGAATACTTTACTTTAATTCCGGATTTGCTTGAGGACAAGCAATGCTCAAGTGTGGGGGGATTTGATGTGACCAATTTAATGTGAGTCCCTGAAATACGATGGTTAACCTAGAAAGTATAAAATACAACAAGTCTAATAATCACTAGAATGGACTAGTATTACTTAAATATAAATGCAAGTATATAAATAAAGTAATACAAGACTTAAAGTAAATAAACAAGTAAAGTGGAACATTATGTATTTTTCAATGGTGTATTTTATTTATGATGTTAAATAAAATACAAGGTTGTGCGGAATCAAGATAACACAAATAAGTATGTATCCTAACAACCTATGAATTACAAATGATCTATATTTGTCAAATAACTCTTTTGGATCGAGATACTTAAAGTTTTGAAGTATCCCTGTTTAAGATCGAGAGTATTTAGACAAATTCACTTTAATGCAAAATGTATGCTTTAAAAGTGTTTTTCTCAAAGAAATGACTTTGTATTTATAGGCAACAAAATTCACCATGGTTGCATGCATTTAATGATCCGACAAGAACATTAAATGCATTGGTTAAGGTACAAGGATAAAGTCACATTAATATGACTTTATTCTTTTAACCAACCACCTTTACACACGTATAAACTTTGGTAAAGAACAAGTGGAATGTCCTTTGGAAAGTGTGTAAAGGCAAAAGTCAATTACTCGATATCAGTGTTCAGACTTGTAAGGTCTAGAACACTGACAATCCTCCAGTGTACAGATCTGGTAAGACTTCAGTGGACTCCGCCATTTGTCAGTCTTCTTTATTCTGACTTCAGTCTTTGACTTCAGTGAGAACGTCTTCAGTAGAGTAGATCTGGACTGGGGTGAAGTCCAGTGAGCTAATCTGGAGAATACTCCAGATTTCCTATACAAGTATTTGCTCACTGGTCTTCCATTATTTCTGGACAAATCATCAGAGGGACTCCAGATTCCAAGTCTGGAGTAGGTTCAGTAGAACACGTTTCTGGACAGATCTTCAGTAAGGCTCCAGTAGTCGAGTCTGGAGCGAGTCCAGTAAATCTGGACCTAACAAATTCCCCTATTTGTTTAGAAATAATGCAAGTGTTTTCAAGCTTAAATCTATACACTTTGTATGCTTGAAAAACACAAGTTTTGATTTTAGTCTAAAAAATCTAAGTTACTGGAAAACACTTTATAGATCATGAGTGTTTTCAGTTTCATCTTTTAAGTTTTAACTTAGACTAAATCTGATCATTTACTTTTATGAATCAAAAATTGCAACTACTATTACATACATCAACTGATAAATAGTTTACAATTTTCATAAAACAATAATTTACAACAAGTAAATGATAAGAGTCAGGCCCTTCTTTTTGATGTCTGTCCTGGAGCATCTTCAGTAGCCTTTCTCTTTGGTGATGGATAAGATGGTATTGATTCTGGCGATTTTATGCCCATTGCAACTTCCATCTGTTGCTTTCTTCTCCATACCTTTTCAACTCTTTTCAGAAATGCTTTAACATCAGTCGACACATTTGTCTTCCCCCTGAACGTTAAAGCAATTTCTTTCAATTCACTCCATCCAAATGCTTGGACTGAAGTACTTTTCCTTTCATCAGTAAAGTTACCCTCCCTGGTCAACTTTACTTCAAACCTGGACATGCCTTCATGATTTTCAGCTAATTTGATTTCAGCACCAGTGATCCTTATAGCATTAGCCCTGAAATTTAACATTTCATTGTACTTGTCTTTCAATTTGGCTGTCTGGATCAATGCTTCAGTTTCCTTAGACACTCTCTTTTGCTCTACAGCAGATTGGAGTTGTTGATGATTGATTTTTCGAGAAGTGTCCAGGGGAATGAATTTGCTTACATCAGCATCTTTAATCGCTTTGATTTGTTTAGCAGTCAGTTTTGGTAAGCCAGTCAGTTTCTTTCTGTACTCTATCTCCAGAGCACCAGCGTTCTTTCTGATCTTTTTCTGGAGGCTTACCAGTTCCTCCTTCCTTTGCCTGATGAGTTCTGGTACACTAACGCCATAAATTATAGAATCATAAACCTGTTCTTCTTCGGCGTAAAAGGAGCGTACATGAACATCATTCAATGCATTCAGACATTGATGAACTCTGGGGTCTTCCTTCATCTTTTTGTAAACATCGATATTTATGCCTAACCTGCCAGCATTGTAAGAGTCCAGAGTACCCATAGATGTCATCTCCCTTTGATGGGCCAGCAGTTCATCTTTTTGATTTCTTTTGAAGATTTCAATCATGATGCATTCTTGTTCAAGCTTTTTGGAGGTTTCATCATCAGCAGTAGGATACTCTGATGATTCTTCAGCAGTTTGCTCTTCTTCACCAGATACCATTTGTTGTTTTCCCTTAACTGACTTCAGAGTTGTTGGTATATCTGGGAAGGACTCAAACTGGGGCTCACTGGCTTCAGTACCAGCAGCTTCTTTAGACAGCATAGTGGCTTCAGTGCCATATGCTCTTTGTGCCAAGTGCTTCAGTGTCACTTGTTTTTGGTCACCAGACAACTTTTCCCCCTTGGAATGATCACCAGTTCTGGACTTGAGATCATTCCATAACTGTTCCAGCATATGTCTGTCCAGTGCACCAAAGGTTCTTCCTGCCACTGGAGTTGTATCAGTCACAACTTTCTTAAGTGCCTGCACTTCCTTTTTAACAGTTTCAACTTCTTTAGGCAAGTATTTTGGCAACTTTTCTTCCAGCAACTTCTCCACTTGGGGTAACACCCCATCTTGAATGGTACGAAGAACAGTCTTAGAAATCTCTTCAGATAATTCTTTCAGCATACTGATTCTGAACTTCTTTGTACATTCATCACTAATTGTACTGACAACTGCATCCTGGTCAAGTGTGGATCTACTCTCTAGAGAACTTACCCTGGAAACCAACTTCTGAACTTCTTCTTTCAGATCTGCCAGTGGTTGAACAAGTTCACCAGTCACTGCAGTCTGAACTGAATTAACCAGCCTTGTCTCTAAACCCTGGACTGCCACTTTGAAATTTTCAGTATTGTTGTTTGTGGCCAGTACTAGTTCATCAAGCTTCTCAAACACAAGCTTCTCATTCCCAGCAAACAGATTCATCTCAGATGCAAGGTTATTTGATAATAAGGATTTAAAGTCTGAAATAACCTGCGATGAAATTCTGGAGTGATCTCTCCAGGTCCGCCACCTTACTTAAAAGGCCTTGGACCTCGACAGAAGATGAAGTGGAGAGACCACTGGGAGGTTCAAGATTGGAAGGCAATCTGGTCATTAGAGGTACTTGTGCCCAGTCCTCTTCAGTTGCAGCTTGTTCAGATACGGTGACTGGTGTTTCAAGAGGTTGAGGTTGAGATTGTGAAGTTTGAATGGTTGCAGGAGTGAAGTATTGAGTATCTCTAGGAATTGAAGGTGGTGGAGGTGGTGGCATGTTTGATTCTGGTGGAGGTTCATTTGATTCTGGTGGTGGTGGCATTTCAGCAGATATAATTGGTTGGGTGACTGAAGCAATAGCAGATGTGTCAATATTTTCTTCTTCATCACCCAAGAAATTCATGTTTACATCAAAACCTTCAGACATTGGGGAATCTACATCATCCCATTCTGGAGCCATCCCAACTGTCTGATCACCAGTCTGTTCACCAGCCTGTTCACTAACTTGTTCACCAGCCTCTACATTCAAGTCTATTTGAGCCTCTTGCTCACCAGATACATGTTCATCAGTCTGAACATCTTGTTCGACTTCTTCAACAACCTGCTCATAATCTGGGCCCAACAACTGGTACATTCTCTTGCTCAAAATCGGAGACCCATCCAGATTCATTACATCACCAGGATGTCTTTCAGGATTCACCTGAAGTCCAGCTCTCATCAGACGCCTGTTAGTTCTAGGTCGTCTGGAAGGTTCAACAACTTCTGTACCTTGACCTTCAGGAGCAATTTGTCGAATGGGTTGTACAGCTTCTATGATCTGTACATCTTGATCACCAGAGGGTCCTTCACTAACCTGACCTCTACCTGGAGCCATTTCAGTTTCTTCTCTCTGAAAGGAGAGCATGGACTGAGGAATATCTACCTCGTTCAGTGGAGATCTGAGGTTGACCAGATCCCTCATATACTCACTCACAGAAAAGTGAGTAGTCTCAAAATCATACTGGTCTCCAAGAGCTCTTTTAAACATGAGTAAAAGAAAACGGATATAAGGAACAAAGGGTTTTCTACCTTTCACTCTAAGACGCTCTACCAGGTCATCAAAAAGAATCTGAGCAAAGTCCACTCTAAGCCCAAACCATAGGCAGTAGGCAATCTGGAGATGGGTTTGATTTATCTGGTCTAACCCTCCAGAACTGCCTCCCAGACATTCAACGATGTGGGTGAAGAAGTATCTCCATGAGTCTGACAGTTTGCTCATGTAGATAGTTCCTTTCCTGGATAGCTGGCCATGCTCATCCATGATATCTGTGTGCCCCATCAGTCTGCACACTTCCCTTGTATTGATCCCAGAGGGAAGTTCAATAGGCAACTCATTCTGTTTAAAATAGTTCAACTGAAGAACAGACCTGAGTAGACTAGCAGTGAAACCAAGGGATCTGGTACCTCCCTTGAGAGTATAATTGATTGATGACGTTTCATCATCGTATTTTGCAGTGTACCAGAATTCACAAAGGTAATCATGGTACATCCTTCCTGGATTTAATGTTAAAGCACCATATAAAGGACATGAGAGAAAAAAATGTGTTTAATCTCCCAATAACAGATTGAGCATCATGAACACTGGAGAGTGAAAGTCTGGCCATCCAGTTGTTCATGTTTATTCTTATGGAATTTGCCTCTAGAGTGATATGAGGTGCCCTTTCAACATTTTCAGAAGGAGCATATTCAGCGGCAAGCAGATTTTTAAGCGATTTGGATTGTCTAGGTGCCATTTTATAAAGAATAGATGAAGATGAAATTGAATATATAGGGTTATGATGAAGATTTTGATGAAGAATTGAATGGAAATGGAGTAAATAAGAGAGATAAATATGATTGGAAATTGAATGAAGAAATAAATGAAGGAATTTGAAAGATTTGGGAGTAAATATGTTCGAAGTAAATGCAAATGAAATTGAAAGTGGGTATTTATAGGAGAGAGAATGTGGAACTCAAACGGTTTAATTTGAAATTATCAAATAAAATTTTGGTCGAGTTTGAGATCCGCATTAATTACATCACATCACACATAAATGTGTGACGGTTTACAGCCCACAAACCTTAACAAGTTGCTCTTTTTGACTTCCCAAGGTAAAAATACCATCATTACGTTGAAAAATTTACATGCCACGTAGGATTAAAATATCTTTAAAAAGGTTTGCTTACGTGGCACGCACAATGACCAAGTATTTAGAAAATATTATGACATATTTCAGTGCATTTGGAGGTTGACTGGACACTCCAGTATCACTGGTGGATTAGTCCAGTGATCATGTACTGATGGTACACTGGAGGGACACTCCAGTAAAGTACCAGTGAAAACCATTTTGAAAGACTGGTAACCTCAAACGTGCACGTCAACTAATACAGACAAATGAGAGGGACATATTTACAAGGAGACATAAGTCACCTCAAACACGCACTTCAACCTGTCTAATTACCAGTGAGAGGGACACATTTACAAAGTACCAGTAATATTTTCTGAAGAATTTGTCCAGTGAGAAAATAAATTAATAAATTCCCCCTGAACTTAAAACATTTTTAAGAACAAAAATATCTTTCAAGTCTTCCCTTGGAATGTTGATCCAGAAATCTAATAATGCAAAGATAGTACACAAAGGCGTTCAATATCTGAGCAGTCACCAGATTTAAGGGTTTAAAATTCCCAACTCACCAACAAGATATTCAAAAGTTTTGACATCCAGAGGTTTAGTAAAAATGTCAGCGAGTTGTTTGTCAGTGGGAATAAAATGGAGTTCAATGTTGTTTTTCATAATATGATCACGAATGAAGTGATACCTGAGATCAATGTGCTTCGTTCTGGAGTGCATGACTGGATTGTTCGAGATAGCAATGGCACTGGTATTATCACAAAAGATTGGGGTCTTTGAATACTTAATACCATAATCAAGCAACTGGTTCTTCATCCAGAGTATCTGAGCACAACAACTGGCTGCAGACACGTAATCAGCTTCAGCAGTGGACAATGAAACTGAAGTTTGCTTCTTACTGGTCCAGCTGACCAGTTTGCCACCAAGGAAATGACATCCACCAGTAGTGGATTTCCTGTCTATCTTACAACCTGCATGATCTGAATCTTAATAACCCATTAGATCCATGCCTGAGCCTTTGGGATACCAAAGACCTAGACTGGGGACACCCTTGAGGTACTTCAGTATGCGCTTTACAGCAAGCATATGAGATTCCTTTGGATTAGACTGATATCTGGCACATAAACATGTTGAAAACATAATATCTGGTCTACTGGCAGTTAAATACATCAGTGAACCAACCATGCCTCTATAGACAGTGATGTTCACTGGTTTTCCATCTGGATCGGAGTCCAGTGTCAGTGGTGCAGAAATTGGAGTTGGTTTAGATGGTGAAGAGTTCATATCAAATTTCTTTAAAAGATCTCTAACATATTTTTCCTGATTAATAAAAATGCCATCTTTGTTTTGTTTAATCTGGAGTCCAAGAAAATATGTTAATTCACCCATCAAACTCATTTCATATTCAGTTGACATTATTTTCGAAAATTTCTTGCACATGTTTTCATCAGTAGACCCAAAAATAATATCATCAACATAAATTTTTACCATTAACAGATTACCTTTTTCATGAAGAATAAATAAGGTATTGTCAATTGTACCTCTTTTGAAACCATTTTTCAATAAATGTTTAGTCAGAGTGTCATACCAGGCACGTGGGGCTTGTCTGAGGCCATAAAGCGCTTTGTCCAGACGATATACCCAATGTGGATGCTTTTCATCAACGAAACCTGGTGGTTGTCTGACGTAAACTTCTTCTTCAAGCTTTCCATTCAAGAAAGCACTCTTTACATCCATCTGGTAGACTTTGAACTGATGATAAGCAGCGAATGCTAAGAATATTCTGATCGCTTCAAGTCTAGCCACTGGAGCAAATGATTCATCAAATGTGACATGAATTGACTCATGGACCTTCTCCAGTCTCTTGTTGTAGACTCTGAAGGCCTTGTGAATGGCTGAATAGCCTAAGAAATACCCTTCATCAGCTTTGGCATCAAATTTGCCTAACTGACTGGAGTCGTTCAGGATGTAAACTGGACATCCAAAAACGTGAAAATAACCAATATTTGGTTTTCTATTTCTTAAGACTTCATAGGCTGTCTTTTTGTGTCGCTTCACATACACTGACCTGTTCTGGGTGTGGCAAGCAGTAGCAATTGCTTCAGCCCAGAAACTGGTAGACAGACCAGATTCAGCAAGCATACTCCTGGCAGCTTCTATCAACGTTCGATTCTTCCTTTCCACCACTCCATTCTGTTCTGGAGAGCGGGCTGATGAGAAATTCGGGGAGATGCCAGTGTCAGTACAGAATGACTCCAGAGTTGCATTCTGGAATTCTGTTCCATTGTCACTTCTTAACTGACACACCTTTCGACTGTACTTGAGCTCAATTTGCTTGATAAGACTGATGATTTCAGCAGCAGCTTCACTTTTAGACCTGAGAAAGATAACCCAACAATATCTGGAGAATTCATCTACGATCACCAGGGTGTATCTTTTACCAGCACGAGTCTGAATGTTCACTGGACCAAAGAGGTCCATATGAAGCATATGAAGAGGTTCAGATATGCTGAAATTCTGTCTGGTCTTGAAACTGGTACGTTTTTGCTTACCCATCTCACATCCTGGACATGGCCTTTCCTTTTTGAAGGAAACTGAAGCTATCCCATCTGCAAGTTGTTTTCTGGACAACTTATTAATATTCTTGAAATTTAAATGGGATAACCTTTTGTGCCATAACCAGTTTGTGTCTTCATCAGCTTGAGTATAGAAACACTGCTCTGAAGAAGAGCTTTCCATATCCATCACGTACACATTCCCTTTTCTGGGAGCAATCAACACTACCTTCCAGTCCTTGTTGAATACGATACCCTGAGCAATATTGAATAAAACTTGATAGCCATCATCACACAGTTGGCTTACACTGATCAGGTTATATTTCAAACCATTCACAAATGCAACACGTCTGAACTTGACTTGTCCATTGTCACTTCTTAACTGACACACCTTTCGACTGTACTTGAGCTCAATTTGCTTGATAAGACTGATGATTTCAGCAGCAGCTTCACTTTTAGACCTGAGAAAGATAACCCAACAATATCTGGAGAATTCATCTACGATCACCAGGGTGTATCTTTTACCAGCACGAGTCTGAATGTTCACTGGACCAAAGAGGTCCATATGAAGCATATGAAGAGGTTCAGATATGCTGAAATTCTGTCTGGTCTTGAAACTGGTACGTTTTTGCTTACCCATCTCACATCCTGGACATGGCCTTTCCTTTTTGAAGGAAACTGAAGCTATCCCATCTGCAAGTTGTTTTCTGGACAACTTATTAATATTCTTGAAATTTAAATGGGATAACCTTTTGTGCCATAACCAGTTTGTGTCTTCACATACACTGACCTGTTCTGGGTGTGGCAAGCAGTAGCAATTGCTTCAGCCCAGAAACTGGTAGACAGACCAGATTCAGCAAGCATACTCCTGGCAGCTTCTATCAACGTTCGATTCTTCCTTTCCACCACTCCATTCTGTTCTGGAGAGCGGGCTGATGAGAAATTCTGGGATATGCTAGTGTCAGTACAGAATGACTCCAGAGTTGCATTCTGGAATTCTGTTCCATTGTCACTTCTTAACTGACACACCTTTCGACTGTACTTGAGCTCAATTTGCTTGATAAGACTGATGATTTCAGCAGCAGCTTCACTTTTAGACCTGAGAAAGATAACCCAACAATATCTGGAGAATTCATCTACGATCACCAGGGTGTATCTTTTACCAGCACGAGTCTGAATGTTCACTGGACCAAAGAGGTCCATATGAAGCATATGAAGAGGTTCAGATATGCTGAAATTCTGTCTGGTCTTGAAACTGGTACGTTTTTGCTTACCCATCTCACATCCTGGACATGGCCTTTCCTTTTTGAAGGAAACTGAAGCTATCCCATCTGCAAGTTGTTTTCTGGACAACTTATTAATATTCTTGAAATTTAAATGGGATAACCTTTTGTGCCATAACCAGTTTGTGTCTTCATCAGCTTGAGTATAGAAACACTGCTCTGAAGAAGAGCTTTCCATATCCATCACGTACACATTCCCTTTTCTGGGAGCAATCAACACTACCTTCCAGTCCTTGTTGAATACGATACCCTGAGCAATATTGAATAAAACTTGATAGCCATCATCACACAGTTGGCTTACACTGATCAGGTTATATTTCAAACCATTCACAAATGCAACACGTCTGAACTTGACTTGTCCATTGTTCAGAACACCGTATCCCTCAGTCTTTCCACAACCATCATTTCCAAAAGTAATGGAGGGTCCATCAGAAATGGTGAACTCCTCCAGCAGGGTCTTACATCCGGTCATCGTCCAGCCAGCAGCACTGTCAAGATACCAGATATATTTCTTTCGATCGCCCTGCACATACACCAGATATTATCAGTTAGATTTGGGAACCCATCTACTGATGGGTTCACTGGACCCTCCCTTATAGGTCCCTGGGGTAATCTGGTTTAGTTCACTTTCTTCAACAGTGGTCTTAGTTGAAAAGACCACTGGGGTTGATAGTTTTGAAACCTTTTTCTTTTTCTCAACTGGATAAATAGATTTATCTTTCTTTGCAAAAGGTTTTGTATTTTGTCTAGGGCCAGATGAGTACCCTCAATAAAGTTTAATCTTGCATTAAAACTTTGAAATTGACGAGTCAGTGTTTGAAACTGGCTCTCTAACCTGGACAAAATATTTTCATCAGATGATACCTTAGCCTTTCCAGTTCTAGGCTTAGGTAGGGGATTGGTTTGAGGCAAAGGTTTATTCCGATAAACCTCTTTAACTGGAGCAGTCATCTGGAATGCTCCAGTCTTAACCTCTGGGGTTTGAACTGGGAAAGTATTGGCCTTGGGAGTTACAGGCTCATCATAAACAGTGGTGGGCCTGAACCCCTCTGGTAATCGATCGATTACTGGTATTAATGATGCTACATGAGTATTTCCATCTAAATATGCACGTTTTTGAGCAGGAAATTGATTTACTCCAGCATCATATGGCTTTCTGGTTTCTAGCCATGATTTAATCACCAGTTTTTCTTTCTCTAAAATGACTTCAAGATCTTGTTTTTCTTGAATCAATTGTTCAGTTACCAGAACCTGGGCTTGAAATCCCAGTTCAATGTCTTGAAGTTCTTTTAATTTTGATTTTAAGACGGTTATTTCAGAAAAATCTGTTTCTAGACCATTTACACAATCAGATCTAACAGTTTCTACAAATATCAAATCAGAATTAAGAGCTTCAGCAATGTCCAGTTTTAATTCTTGGTCAGTTGCAGTATCATAATCACTAACCTTTTTAATAACTATGTCCACCCATCGTCCAGATGTGACATCTTCCTTCACCAGGTGCTCATCGTCTGCCAGAGCCATGTAACAACAATCTCTTTCTTCTTCTTCATCAGCAGATGATTCATCAGAAGGAACCCACTTCTCTTCAGTTGTTGCAATCATGCACTTATTATTGTTTTCCATTTGTTGTGCCATGAGAGCAATCTGGGCCTTAAGCTTTTTATATTTCAATTTATAGCTATCATCAGGCTTATTATTTGAAGAGAATGGACCAGGCTTGGATACAAACTGGCTGGACCTGCAATCTTTCATGAAATGACCCTTTTTGCCACACTTAAAGCATGTCAAATTGGTCTTATCAGTTGAAGAACTGGATGCAAATTGTCCAGATGGCCTATTTGCTCTTGCTTTGAAACGGTTAAACGTTTTAGCAATAATTGCAATGAGGTCATCATCATCAGTTTCATCACAACAGTCTGGAGAGATTTGACTGGACTCTCCAGAATCCATGAGTTCAGACACCATCTTCTTCATAGAAAATACATTCTCAGAAGATATCAGTGCTGTACTTTGTGGTTCAGTATGACTAACCACATTAGGACTACTGGAGGCATGGTTATAAGCATCTTGTTCTGCCACCACTCTCTGAGCTTGATTTTCTTCAGTGTACCTGAAAGCTCCATATAAAGTTGAGAGAGTGTGTGTGTGCAGAGTTTTACCTTGTCATAAGACCAGGATCATGTGAGACCATTTGGTGGGCAGAATATCACAAAATTTCTCCAGAAGTATATCCTTGTCCTTCTCAACCCCAAGACCTCTCAACTGGTTTATGATACTCATAAATCTGGTGTAAGTACCAGTGAGAGACTCATTAGGCTGAGCAAAAATGACTCATACCTCTTGTTTAAGGAGACCTTTCTGGTGACAATGGTGTCATCTCCTCCTTCATGTTGGTTTAGAAGTTCATCCCACATGGTTTTAGCACTAGGAAAAAGAACTAGTGTGGGAATTAGGGTTTCTGGAACGGCCCCGAGGATCATGTTTTTGAGAAGGGTGTCTAGATTCACCAATCTCCTCTCCTCTTCAGACCAATGTTCCTCCCTCTTTTCCCTTCATCTTCTAGATCCAGAAGGATCAAGAAGGGGATTGAGAGGTGATGTAGGGACATAAGGACCTTCATTTAAGATTTCCATCATGTTCCTCTCAATACCAGTGATATGCAAAACCATCCTAGCCTTCCACGTACCAAACTCATCACTGTTCCCACTGAATTTAGGAACAGGATTATTTGAATAGTGCACATGCACGTGTGGAGAGGCAGGAGTAGGAGGAGGAGGTGGAGGATTTGTGTTATTAACAATAGGTGGTTCATTATTTTGATCATTAATATTGACATTAGAATCGGGACCAAGATTAAAACTTCCTTGTGTATTTTCTTGGTTAGCCATCAAAGAAACAGATCTAGGAAATGTTTAGCCTTCTGCTCTGATACCAAATGTGAGTCCCTGAAATACGATGGTTAACCTAGAAAGTATAAAATACAACAAGTCTAATAATCACTAGAAATGGACTAGTATTACTTAAATATAAATGCAAGTATATAAATAAAGTAATACAAGACTTAAAGCAATAAACAAGTAAAGTGGAACATTATGTATTTTTCAATGGTGTATTTTATTTATGATGTTAAATAAAATACAAGGTTGTGCGGAATCAAGATAATACAAATAAGTATGTATCCTAACAACCTATGAATTACAAATGATCTATATTTGTCAAATAACTCTTTTGGATCGAGATACTTAAAGTTTTGAAGTATCCCTGTTTAAGATCGAGAGTATTTAGACAAATTCACTTTAATGCAAAATGTATGCTTAAAAGTGTTTTTCTCAAGGAAATGACTTTGTATTTATAGGCAACAAAATTCACCAGTGAATTTTGTGCCGTACAAATATGGTTGCATGCATTTAATGATCCGACAAGAACATTAAATGCATTGGTTAAGGTACAAGGATAAAGTCACATTAATATGACTTTATTCTTTTAACCAACCACCTTTACACATGTATAAACTTTGGTAAAGAACAAGTGGAATGTCCTTTGGAAAGTGTGTAAAGGCAAAAGTCAATTACTCGATATCAGTGTTCAGACTTGTAAGGTCTAGAACACTGACAATCCTCCAGTGTACAGATCTGGTAAGACTTCCAGTGGACTCCGCCATTTTTCAGTCTTCTTTATTCTGACTTCAGTCTTTGACTTCAGTGAGAACGTCTTCAGTAAAGTAGATCTGGACTGGGGTGAAGTCCAGTGAGCTAATCTGGAGAATACTCCAGATTTCCTATACAAGTATTTGCTCACTGGTCTTCCATTATTTCTGGAAAAATCTTCAGAGGGACTCCAGATTCCAAGTCTGGAGTAGGTCCAGTAGAACACATTTCTGGACAAATCTTCAGTAAGGCTCCAGTAGTCGAGTCTGGAGCGAGTCCAGTAAATCTGGACCTAACATTTATACATATCGCCCACATCATTATTGGCCATTTTATTAAGTGTTTTAAGTCGATTTTGTGTGCATTTGGCGCATTTATGTTGTTTGTTAGTGTTTTCAGGCTCTAAACAGGTTACGTGTCCATTTGGTGCAATTTCGGATGATTTCTGAGGCCAAGAAGTTGATTTGTGAGTTCGAGAGTCGTTTAAAGTTGAGAAGATAGAAAATTTCAGCAAGTTCATAGTGAAAAGGTTGTCTTCGGATCAGCAGGATTGGACTGCGCCGCAGTGGGAGCATCACCAGCCCACTGCGCCGCAGTCGGCTAGTGGAAAAGTGAGAACTCGGTCAGCAGTTTAAGACTGCGCCGCAGTGGGGGTGACCAAGGCCCACTGCGCCGCAGTCAGACAAGGTGGAAACGAGCACCTAGATCAGTTAATATCCACTGCGCCGCAGTGGGGGCATCACTCGCCCACTGCGCCGCAGTGGGACGACGGGGCTGAAGGGCTTTTGGCCGATGTTTGCATCAGATTTCCAAGGGGTATAAATAGAAAACAAAAACCTAATTCCCAATTGATCCAAATTCTTTCTAAGAGCTGCTCTCCAAGGGATTCCTTCAAGGATCAAGGGTAGATTTCTTCGTCTGATTCATTGAAGATTCACGGGCACCCACTTAGATCGTATCTATTTCATTGTCTTGCAATTTCAATTTCAAGAACGATTGGTACATCATGTTCTTCTTTTATTTTGATTGTTATTTTAAATTAATCATGAGTGGCTAAACATTCAATCATCCACCTTGAGGAAACTAGACGAATGATGTGATTGCTATATGTTTTAATCCAAAGAGTTGATTTCAGTTATCGTTGTGTCGAGATCTTGATGATTTAATTCCTTTTTATATATTATTATGATATTGGTGGCATGTGTGTTCTTCGTTAGTGGTACTAGTTGGATGCATATGTGATTTTCAAATGGTTGTTTATCTATGAGCAATTATCACTAGTTCATGGTATGATAGTGAATATCATTTTAATAAAAGGAGTCATTTTGTCAACGTGTTTTATAACGGTTGGTGGTACCACGTTATCTTCACATAGACACAATTGTTAATTCGATAGTCAAGCAAACTAATTGTTGGTAAGGTTGTCTAGGCATTGGTGGTACCGGCTTGGGTAATTAAACTAGCAACTTAAGTGATTGGGTAATTTGCTCACGGTTGGTGGTACCACGTGAGTACCTTAATCCTTTTACGATTATCTTTTCAACTCAATGAATTTGGTCTTAATTGAATGCAATCATGTTTGAAGTCTAGCGAATTCAAGGTGGATGATCTTTATTAATATTGTCTGAAGCTTTTCTTTACTTTTATGCGTTTTGTCGTTTAAATTTATTTTAATTTAATTGTCAAAGTAAGACTCGAAGCAACACCCTGTTTTCCAAACCATTTTATTAAACAACTAGTTCAAACCAATCCCCGAGAACGAACACGGACTTAGCTCTTAACTATATTGCATACGAACGGGTCCACTGCCCGATAGTGTGTAGTAGTGAGTTTCTAGGTATTTTTAGTTTATAATTTTTAAACTCGATTTAGCACATCAGGTACTGAAGAAAGTTTTGAGATTTTCTATGATGGACTGGATAGAAAGACTAAAAGGGAGCTCGGTTATGCATTTGGGGGTAGTCTAAACAACATTTCCCCGAATGAAGGATACAAGATTCTTGAAGATATGGCGAAGGAGTATTCAACCAGAGATGAGGACCGAGCCAAGAGATCCAGTAGAAGCACTGTGGCTAAGGTTGAGAGTAATGAGGATTCAAAGCTTGTCGCTGAAGTTAAGGCTCTCTCTAAGCAAATGAATGAGAGGTTTGATAATCAAGATAGCAGATTCAAGAGCCTTGAAAGAGATGTTAAGGTTATGGCTGACGGTTGTGATCATTGTGGGGACTTGCATTATACGGAGGATTGCCCGGATAAACCAGTTCAAGATGTTAGTTACGTTCAGAATCAAGGGAATTTCAACCAAAATACCGGTTATCAAAACCGGCCATCAGGTAGTTCTTACCCTACTTCTTCTTCTTTTAATACTAACAGTTCTGGTTATGGTGGTAACAGGTTTAGTAGGTTCAACAATCAACGAGGCTCGGATTCAGAACTAAGAGAGATAGTGAAGGATTTCATTAGTGCCCAGAAAGCAACTAATGAACATGTTGCAGAAGAGTCCAAGAAGGTGATTTCTGTGTTGGACGCTTTGACTACTCGATTGGATGGGCTCGGACATAAGTTGGATCAAGGAGCAAAGAATCAACAAGCCACTATTAAAGATTTAGAAGGAAGGATTGAAAGGCTAAGAAACTCTAACAGACAACCCGGTACTTTACCGAGTAATACTCAGCAGAATCCCAAGCCTCAGTCAAGTAATCAAGGATCAGGGCAGAAGTATACCCCGCCTAATGCCAGAAATGAGCATGTGAATGCTATCACAACGAGGGCAGGTAAGACTTATGATTCCGCTAACCCTTTACTTAATGATTCTTCTCCACCTGTGCAGGTTAATGAAGATGATGAGACGTTAGATGATGAAATCGAAGTGGAGCCGAACCAAGCCGTGAAGCCACCGGTTGACAAACCGGCGGTTGTTGAGCCCGAAGTGAAGGCTTACAAACCAAAGATACCATTCCCTCAACGCTTGAGGAAGGAGAAAATCAAAGAGCAATATAGTAAGTTTGTTGATATGATTAAATCTGTGAATATTAATGTGCCTTTGGTTGATCTACTTGCAGGTATGCCGAACTATGCTAAGTTTATTAAGGATCTTATGACGGATAAGAGGAAGATAGAGGAAGCTAAGGCTACTTTCCTCAACGCGGAATGTTCGGCTATCATCAGAAATCAAATTCCTCCTAAGTTAGAGGATCCAGGGAGTTTTCTGATTACTTGTTCTTTAGATGCAAAGTTTTGTTGTGATGCTTTAGCCGATATAGGGGCTAGCATAAATTTGATGCCATTTTCAGTCTATAGAAAGATATCTTTAGCGGCATTGAAGCCAACTCGGATGAGCATTAGGCTCGCCGATCATTCATTTCAGTATCCCATGGGGATTGCTGAAAATTTATGTGTTAAAGTAGGCCATATTGTTTTTTTGGCCGATTTTGTGATTCTTGAGATGGAAGAGGACACCAAGGTGCCTCTTATTTTAGGCCGACCTTTCTTGTATACGGCCGATGCCATCATTCGTGTTAAGGACAAAGTCATTTCACTAGGAATTGGAAATGATAGAATTAGTTTTTCCATTGATAAAGCATTGAAGCATTCTTATTCAAATGATGATACTTGTTTCAGGATTGATGTGATTGAAGAAGAAGATGCTTTGGAGATGGAGTTGATGGACTTTTTGGACACGGATGAGGGTGAAGCTTTGCTTGCTTGTAGTGGAGAAGAGCAAGTTTTAGTTGAAGAAATGGTGCAAGAAATCAAGTTTTAGTTGAAGAAATGGTGCAAGAAATAGTTTTAGTTGAAGAAATGGTGCAAGAAATCAAGTTTTAGTTGAAGAAATGGTGCAAGAAATCAAGTTTTAGTTGAAGAAATGGTGCAAGAAATCAAGTTTTAGTTGAAGAAATGGTGCAAGAAATCAAGTTTTAGTTGAAGAAATGGTGCAAGAAATCAAGTTTTAGTTGAAGAAATGGTGCAAGAAATCAAGTTTTAGTTGAAGAAATGGTGCAAGAAATCAAGTTTTAGTTGAAGAAATGGTGCAAGAAATCAAGTTTTAGTTGAAGAAATGGTGCAAGAAATCAAGTTTTAGTTGAAGAAATGGTGCAAGAAATCAAGTTTTAGTTGAAGAAATGGTGCAAGAAATCAAGTTTTAGTTGAAGAAATGGTGCAAGAAATCAAGTTTTAGTTGAAGAAATGGTGCAAGAAATCAAGTTTTAGTTGAAGAAATGGTGCAAGAAATCAAGTTTTAGTTGAAGAAATGGTGCAAGAAATCAAGTTTTAGTTGAAGAAATGGTGCAAGAAATCAAGTTTTAGTTGAAGAAATGGTGCAAGAAATCAAGTTTTAGTTGAAGAAATGGTGCAAGAAATCAAGTTTTAGTTGAAGAAATGGTGCAAGAAATCAAGTTTTAGTTGAAGAAATGGTGCAAGAAATCAAGTTTTAGTTGAAGAAATGGTGCAAGAAATCAAGTTTTAGTTGAAGAAATGGTGCAAGAAATCAAGTTTTAGTTGAAGAAATGGTGCAAGAAATCAAGTTTTAGTTGAAGAAATGGTGCAAGAAATCAAGTTTTAGTTGAAGAAATGGTGCAAGAAATCAAGTTTTAGTTGAAGAAATGGTGCAAGAAATCAAGTTTTAGTTGAAGAAATGGTGCAAGAAATCAAGTTTTAGTTGAAGAAATGGTGCAAGAAATCAAGTTTTAGTTGAAGAAATGGTGCAAGAAATCAAGTTTTAGTTGAAGAAATGGTGCAAGAAATCAAGTTTTAGTTGAAGAAATGGTGCAAGAAATCAAGTTTTAGTTGAAGAAATGGTGCAAGAAATCAAGTTTTAGTTGAAGAAATGGTGCAAGAAATCAAGTTTTAGTTGAAGAAATGGTGCAAGAAATCAAGTTTTAGTTGAAGAAATGGTGCAAGAAATCAAGTTTTAGTTGAAGAAATGGTGCAAGAAATCAAGTTTTAGTTGAAGAAATGGTGCAAGAAATCAAGTTTTAGTTGAAGAAATGGTGCAAGAAATCAAGTTTTAGTTGAAGAAATGGTGCAAGAAATCAAGTTTTAGTTGAAGAAATGGTGCAAGAAATCAAGTTTTAGTTGAAGAAATGGTGCAAGAAATCAAGTTTTAGTTGAAGAAATGGTGCAAGAAATCAAGTTTTAGTTGAAGAAATGGTGCAAGAAATCAAGTTTTAGTTGAAGAAATGGTGCAAGAAATCAAGTTTTAGTTGAAGAAATGGTGCAAGAAATCAAGTTTTAGTTGAAGAAATGGTGCAAGAAATCAAGTTTTAGTTGAAGAAATGGTGCAAGAAATCAAGTTTTAGTTGAAGAAATGGTGCAAGAAATCAAGTTTTAGTTGAAGAAATGGTGCAAGAAATCAAGTTTTAGTTGAAGAAATGGTGCAAGAAATCAAGTTTTAGTTGAAGAAATGGTGCAAGAAATCAAGTTTTAGTTGAAGAAATGGTGCAAGAAATCAAGTTTTAGTTGAAGAAATGGTGCAAGAAATAATTTTAGTTGAAGAAATGGTGCAGAAATAATTAAATAAAGGAATTGTATAAAGAAGGAGGTTTGACTAAACAAATAAAAGAAAAGTATAATTAATAAAGTAATAGAGGTATTAATGTATTATAAGTATGTATCGAATAAAAAGATATTTCAAATAATGTATAATGAAGTGGGGAAATTAGACACGTCAAATATGTAATTTTAGAAAGAAGGAAGGGCGAAGGGGATGATATGCTTTATATAATATTAGATTAGCCCCGTCCGATAGACAAGATACCATAAGTATAAACCAACTATAATCACTTATGAGCGTTTTATTTATTAAATGATAAATCAAATCATATGTACCAAATAAATGTAATAAAAGATATTAGGATTTAATATTTTAAAATAGTTGATTATATTATTTACCCATTAACTTTACTATAAGACTAAAAGGGTTCTTAATGATATATACTCATATTATGTATGTAAAATCAAAAAAAAAACATAAAGTAGATTTATATATATATAATATATAAAGAAAGAGGAAATTTAAATCGAATATAAAAAGCAAATATCAAAATATGTGTGAAATTGATAAAGTAAATATCTAATTTAACATTGATTTTTAAAGGTAGATTAAAATAAGAAAAATTATCTTACAATATAATCGGTAAGTAAAATATTAATATAATTATCAATATAATCTAGTTTTATTTATCTAAAGTATTATATTCCATCGTACAAAAGATAATTAAATATACAGATAATTATAAAGAGATAAGTTAGAAAGATGGACAATTATATTATCGATGACTTTTAATTAGTTTTAATATTTACTGAATATCTATCGTAGTTCGCAAAAAATAAACAAATATTAAGTTAAATCATGTGTTCTAATATTGTCTTTGATTTTTTAATTTTCTATTTAAAATTGATAAAAGCAAATGTCACATATGAACGCCACGTAGAAAAATGATGACAGCGTGGCGAATGAAGTGTCATATGAGCACTAAAAGATATAAACTTAATTGTCAATACATTTAAAAAAATAAAATTATCATAAAATGACGCATAAGTTAAAATATGAGTTGTCAATCATAGAAGATAGCCACATATGATCTAAAATATCCTCGCTTAGTTATAGATATAGACTTCGTATTAGATAAGATTGTTGAATAGCTTAAATTCTAATATGCGTATACCCATGAAGCTTATGTTTTAATCAACATGATGGATGTCCGCATCATGTGACAACGATAGTCGTAACGTCAGCGGTGTGATGGTGGCGGTGATGGGTGGTGGCGACGGCGACGGCGACGAATAGGTATGCTATTGATGTATAAGAGATGGTGCACTTATTTAGAAAATTAAGGAATAAATGTTGTAAACTAATTCATTAATGATATTTTTGATAGACCATGTTTGTTAATTGTTAGGTGTGTTCATTGTATAAGGGTATGTTAGAGATCCAAATGCTATTATCTCATATTGCTACATTACACAAATGTCTAAGTTGAAACTTAAACTCTCAAAAAACACTAGTGAAACTGAAACCTATATGAATTCTCTCAAAGTCAAAACTTTTCCATTGGGTCACTAATCGCATTGGGGATTCCCCATCATATTTAGTTAAACTTTTTACTCATTTATTATATAGATTTTGAAACTTAATTATGATAATCACAAACACATCTTAGAAAAAATAAATAAACCTATATAGTATAAAATAATTGAAAGAACTGAACTCGATAAACCGAAAACACAAGATTTTTTTTTTTTTTTTTTTTTTTTTTTTTTTTTTTTTTTTTTATATATACCCCACTGCGCCGCAGTGGGTGGAGAACTTTCCCACTGCGCCGCAGTGGAAAATCTCGGACTCAAGTCCAGAAAGCCCCACTGCGCCGCAGTGGGATTGACACTCTCCCACTGCGCCGCAGTGGGAGAAAAAAAAACTGATAAGGCCGTGGGATTCCACTGCGCCGCAGTGGGCAAAACCACCCCCACTGCGCCGCAGTGGTGGAGAACTCTCCCACTGCGCCGCAGTGGGTGGAGAACTCTCCCACTGCGCCGCAGTGGGGAAATCTCCACTGCGCGCAGTGGGAAAAGCCCCCCACTGCGCCGCAGTGGGTGGAGAACTCTCCCACTGCGCCGCAGTGGGTGGAGAATCTCGGACTGCGCCGCAGTGGGTGGAGAACTCTCCCACTGCGCCGCAGTGGGTGGAGAACTCTCCCACTGCGCCGCAGTGGGTGGAGAACTCTCCCACTGCGCCGCAGTGGGTGGAGAACTCTCCCACTGCGCCGCAGTGGGTGGAGAACTCTCCCACTGCGCCGCAGTGGGTGGAGAACTCTCCCACTGCGCCGCAGTGGGTGGAAACTCTCCCACTGCGCCGCAGTGGGTGGAAACTCTCCCACTGCGCCGCAGTGGGTAATTCCCACTGCGCCGCAGTGGGAAAACCACCCCCACTGCGCCGCAGTGGGTGGAGAACTCTCCCACTGCGCCGCAGTGTGGAGAATCTCGGACTGCGCCGCAGTGGGTGGAGAACTCTCCCACTGCGCCGCAGTGGGTGGAGAACTCTCCCACTGCGCCGCAGTGGGTGAGAACTCTCCCACTGCGCCGCAGTGGGTGGAAACTCTCCCACTGCGCCGCAGTGGGGAAATCTCCCACTGCGCCGCAGTGGGAAAACCACCCCCACTGCGCCGCAGTGGGTGGAGAACTCTCCCACTGCGCCGCAGTGGGAAATCTACTGGCCAGTGGGATTCCACTGCGCCGCAGTGGGCAAAACCACCCCCACTGCGCCGCAGTGAGCATCTGCACAGCAAACCTAAGACCATTTCAACACTTGAACAAACTTGTAACCTTCCAATTTCGAAACAACATCTTAAAACACATTCCAGAAATTGACGTCAACTTCATGGACACCTTTTAAACATATAATACGACATCAACTTATTTCAAAATCCATGAACACCATCAAATGGGTCATTTACCCATTTTGACACTATTTTCAACCAATTATGCAAATTCACAAACTTTCCCAAAAGCTTTACAACCTGACCGATTACATAATTTTTAACAAAAGTATGACCCTCAAGCCAAAATGTACCAAAAGCCATGAGGAGGGGATTTCTAAGCCTCTAAACCAAAAAGCGTCATTCTTCCACGAATGACCTAATACCTTCAAGTCTTCCAAAAACACTTCAAGCTCTAAACCAAGGCTTTCAATTCGGCAACACTAGTTCCTTCTTCCGGAACTACCTATAAAAATGGTAACAACTAAAATATAAGCAAAGGCTTAGTGAATATACTTGCATACATTTACGAATACGAAGGAGGGCAAAGTACAAGGACTTTCACATGTAACCTATAACATCGTCATGTCACATTTACATATTCACCTTGCACGCTAACAACACATATATGGATCCATATAAGCTAAACAATCATGACTATCGGGATTCTTAGGCCCCGGAGGTTCTTAGGCCTCATTTCATGTCAACAAAAGGGATTCTTAGGCCCCTGAGGTTCTTAGGCCTCATCAGTGCAATGCCCCACATGGGCTCAACGCCAAATCAATTACCATGCTCGGATCATTCACGTCTCATGGTAATTGACCCAACGTATACATAAAGGTATGCAAATATACTCACCTCCTCCTCCGCAAATAGATCAACAAAGCTAAAACGATTAAGCACAAACAAGCTTCAACCTATAATCATGTCATAAAATGCATAAGCTTATAATCACAACTTGACTAGCTTACCCTAGCCATACTCAATCACTAGCCTCTCTAAACCCAAAACCCAACCCATTTGTCATTGAGTCTCCATTTTACTTCCACCATATCATAGGTAGTTCAACCTACCATTTTCCTCAACATTACAATTACTTGTAAAAACTCATCTTTTCTCATAGACCAACATTATCACATAAGCTTATCAATTTCATAATCAAATTCAACACATAACTCAATGACAACTAGGTTAACTAAGGAATTGGGGAAAATTAGCCATAAATCCATTTCTAGCAAAAACCCCCAAATTTGGTTCACCCATGAACCCTAATTTTGAAAGAAGGATAAAAGCTAAATTAGGGGAAATCAATACCTCAACAACAACAATTCAAAGCAAGACTTTTAGTTTGAGAATCCTTCTTTCTCCCTTTCTCTTAAAAACGGCCACCACCACCCTACTTACAATCCCTAACTTTAATTTCTTGAATGAAGATTATTTGGTGGTGATTGTTATTATTATTATGATTTCTATTCTTGAATTTGAGAGAGTTAATCTTTGTTTTGGAGAAATGTGTGAAGGGGTGCATGAAAGGAATTAGAAAGAAATGAAGGAGAAAGGGTGAATCATCAACAAAGGGTGGCTGGCACAATATGGGGCTGCCACGCCCCTTCCACTTTTTGGGTAATAAAATACCCGCTATCCGCTAAAGTTCCAACTAAATTAACCCCATCTCTAAAAATAAAATACTAGGAAATTAATTTAATGTCGAAACTATAAAAAGGGTTAAATTCTTTTTACCTTAAATCTCTGGGGTGTTACAACTCTCCCCCACTTGGAACGGATCACGGCCTCGTGATCCAAGCCATATGCAAAGACGGATAGTAAACTAGGACGTCACGCTCGGACTCCCACGTACAATCGGACATCTTACCATGCTTCCACAAAATCTTATAAGTCCTCACCGTCTTATTTTGTACCTTTCTAAGTTCTTCTTCAACTATGGCAATCGGCTCTTCAATGTAGTTCAACTTGTTATCAACCTCTATTTCATTTAAAGACACATAAGAAGACTCATCGGCAAGGCACTTTCTAAGATGAGACACATGGAAAGTTGGATGAATTCCCGAAAGTTCATCCGGTAACTCCAAACGGTAAGCAACCTTGCCAACCTTGGCCAATATTTTAAACGGGCCAATGAAACGAGGACTTAGCTTCCCACGTTTTCTAAACCGTAGAACACCTTTCCACGGGGAGACTTTCAACAAGACACGATCGCCCACCTGAAACTCAATCGGTCTCCTCCTTTTATCCGCGTAAGACTTTTGCCGATCTTGAGCCGCCTTTAATCTCTCTTTGATCACATCTATCTTTTCGATGGTCTTTAACACTACTTCCGTGCCACCTATTTCTCTTTGACCTACTTCTCCCCAACAAATTGGAGATCGACATTTCCTCCCATACAACATTTCATAGGGCGGCATTTGGATGCTAGAATGGTAGCTATTGTTGTAAGAGAATTCCACCAAAGGCAAGTGAAGATCCCAAGTGCCTCCAAAATCGATTATACATGCCCGAAGCATGTCCTCAAGCGTTTGAATGGTTCTCTCACTTTGACCATCCGTTTGTGGGTGATAAGCGGTGCTAAGCTTGAGCTTGGTCCCCATATCTTCATGAAACTTCCGCCAAAAATGAGAAGTGAATCGAGTGTCCCTATCCGAAACAATGGAGACGGGCACACCATGTCTTGCTACAACTCTCCCCCACTTGGAACGGATCACGGCCTCGTGATCCAAGCCATATGCAAAGACGGATAGTAAACTAGGACGTCACGCTCGGACTCCCACGTACAATCGGACATCTTACCATGCTTCCACAAAATCTTATAAGTCCTCACCGTCTTATTTTGTACCTTTCTAAGTTCTTCTTCAACTATGGCAATCGGCTCTTCAATGTAGTTCAACTTGTTATCAACCTCTATTTCATTTAAAGACACATAAGAAGACTCATCCCCCCCCCCCCCCCCCCCCCCCCCCCCCCCCCCCCCCCCCCCCCCCCCCCCCCCCCCCCCCCCCCCCCCCCCCCCCCCCCCCCCCCCCCCCCCCCCCCCCCCCCCCCCCCCCCCCCCCCCCCCCCCCCCCCCCCCCCCCCCCCCCCCCCCCCCCCCCCCCCCCCCCCCCCCCCCCCCCCCCCCCCCCCCCCCCCCCCCCCCCCCCCCCCCCCCCCCCCCCCCCCCCCCCCCCCCCCCCCCCCCCCCCCCCCCCCCCCCCCCCCCCCCCCCCCCCCCCCCCCCCCCCCCCCCCCCCCCCCCCCCCCCCCCCCCCCCCCCCCCCCCCCCCCCCCCCCCCCCCCCCCCCCCCCCCCCCCCCCCCCCCCCCCCCCCCCCCCCCCCCCCCCCCCCCCCCCCCCCCCCCCCCCCCCCCCCCCCCCCCCCCCCCCCCCCCCCCCCCCCCCCCCCCCCCCCCCCCCCCCCCCCCCCCCCCCCCCCCCCCCCCCCCCCCCCCCCCCCCCCCCCCCCCCCCCCCCCCCCCCCCCCCCCCCCCCCCCCCCCCCCCCCCCCCCCCCCCCCCCCCCCCCCCCCCCCCCCCCCCCCCCCCCCCCCCCCCCCCCCCCCCCCCCCCCCCCCCCCCCCCCCCCCCCCCCCCCCCCCCCCCCCCCCCCCCCCCCCCCCCCCCCCCCCCCCCCCCCCCCCCCCCCCCCCCCCCCCCCCCCCCCCCCCCCCCCCCCCCCCCCCCCCCCCCCCCCCCCCCCCCCCCCCCCCCCCCCCCCCCCCCCCCCCCCCCCCCCCCCCCCCCCCCCCCCCCCCCCCCCCCCCCCCCCCCCCCCCCCCCCCCCCCCCCCCCCCCCCCCCCCCCCCCCCCCCCCCCCCCCCCCCCCCCCCCCCCCCCCCCCCCCCCCCCCCCCCCCCCCCCCCCCCCCCCCCCCCCCCCCCCCCCCCCCCCCCCCCCCCCCCCCCCCCCCCCCCCCCCCCCCCCCCCCCCCCCCCCCCCCCCCCCCCCCCCCCCCCCCCCCCCCCCCCCCCCCCCCCCCCCCCCCCCCCCCCCCCCCCCCCCCCCCCCCCCCCCCCCCCCCCCCCCCCCCCCCCCCCCCCCCCCCCCCCCCCCCCCCCCCCCCCCCCCCCCCCCCCCCCCCCCCCCCCCCCCCCCCCCCCCCCCCCCCCCCCCCCCCCCCCCCCCCCCCCCCCCCCCCCCCCCCCCCCCCCCCCCCCCCCCCCCCCCCCCCCCCCCCCCCCCCCCCCCCCCCCCCCCCCCCCCCCCCCCCCCCCCCCCCCCCCCCCCCCCCCCCCCCCCCCCCCCCCCCCCCCCCCCCCCCCCCCCCCCCCCCCCCCCCCCCCCCCCCCCCCCCCCCCCCCCCCCCCCCCCCCCCCCCCCCCCCCCCCCCCCCCCCCCCCCCCCCCCCCCCCCCCCCCCCCCCCCCCCCCCCCCCCCCCCCCCCCCCCCCCCCCCCCCCCCCCCCCCCCCCCCCCCCCCCCCCCCCCCCCCCCCCCCCCCCCCCCCCCCCCCCCCCCCCCCCCCCCCCCCCCCCCCCCCCCCCCCCCCCCCCCCCCCCCCCCCCCCCCCCCCCCCCCCCCCCCCCCCCCCCCCCCCCCCCCCCCCCCCCCCCCCCCCCCCCCCCCCCCCCCCCCCCCCCCCCCCCCCCCCCCCCCCCCCCCCCCCCCCCCCCCCCCCCCCCCCCCCCCCCCCCCCCCCCATCTTCATGAAACTTCCGCCAAAAATGAGAAGTGAATCGAGTGTCCCTATCCGAAACAATGGAGACGGGCACACCATGTCTTGCTACAACTTCCTTTACATAAACCTTTGCCAATACCTCGGAGGACGACGCCTCACGAATAGGAAGAAACAAAGCACTCTTGGTTAATCTATCCACTACTACCCATATCGTATCGAATTGGTTTCTAGGTGTCTTGGGCAATTTGGTGACGAAATCCATAGTAATATCTTCCCACTTCCATTTGGGAATTTCCAAGGGTTGCATCATTCCATAGGGCTTTTGATGTTCCGCCTTCACTTGTGCACACGTCAAACACTTTTCAACATATTTCACCACATCACGCTTCATTCCGGGCCACCAATATTCTACTTTTAAGTCATGGTACATCTTTGTAGCACCGGGGTGGATGGAGTACTTGGATTTGTGAGCCTCATCAAGAAGAACTCGTTTTAACTCACAAGAAAATGGGATCCAAATCCTCCCAAAACGTACAGTAAGGTCACGAGAATCCTTAGTGAAATATTGTACTTGACCTTGAATTCTTTCTTTCTTAGGATCTCGTTGCAAGGCTCTCTCTTGAGCTTCTCTAATTTGATCAAAGAAGTCATTGGTGATCAAAACCCAAAGGGGCGAAACGACTAAGGCATGATGAGAACTCTTCCGACTCAAGGCGTCCGCTACCACATTAGCCTTCCCGGGATGATACAAAATCTCGCAATCATAATCTTTCAAAAGATCAAGCCATCTTCGTTGGCGATTGTTGAGATCTCTTTGCTCAAAGAAGTACTTGAGGCTTTTATGATCGGAATAAATGATGAACTTGACTCCATAAAGGTAATGACGCCAAATTTTTAAAGCAAAAACCACCGCCGCTAACTCCAAATCATGAGTAGGGTACCGTTTTTCATGCTCTTTCAATTGCCTTGAAGCGTAGGCGATGACTTTACCCCGTTGCATAAGAACACAACCTAGACCATTAGACGATGCATCACAATATACCACCATATCTTCCATTCCATCCGGTAAAACAAGGACCGGTGCTTGACTTAACCTTTCTCGAAGTTGTTGAAAAGCCAACTCTTGCTCGCTTTTCCATTCGAACTTGATATTCTTTCGAGTCAACTTGGTCAATGGGGAAGCTATTTTAGAGAAGTCTTCAAATATATCGCCTTTTCATCACACGCGATTTTGGCGTTACAAGAGCTTAACCAATCCATACCCAAAATTATATCAAACTCCCCCATCGGAAAAGGAATTAAATTGGCTTGAAAGAGTTCCGAAGAAATTTTAATTTCACATCCCCTATACACATCCTTCACTAATTCCATTCTACCATTACCAACCTCAACTTGCAAAGTATTTTCTAGACACGACTTTGACACAGGAATAACATGAATTACTCTAGTTGCAACGAATGATCTATTCGCCCCCGAATCAAAGAGAATTCGCATAGGCACATTATATACAAGAAATGTACCTGTAACAACATCATCGGTGTTCCTTGCCTGCTCCACGGTTAGTTGGAAGGATCTTCCTCGTTGATTCCCATGAGTTTGGGCATTCTTCCTTTCCGCCTCCCTTCTTCTTTCTTCCAATCTTTCTCCTTCAGTCAACCTAGGGCATGAACTCCTCATGTGACCTTCCTCAAAGCATTTGAAACATACGATAGGCCTTTGGGACTTGGACTTGCAATCCCGGCTCGTGTGTCCCGGCTTCCCACAAGTATAACATCCTTTCTCGAATGTCTTGCACATCCCCGAGTGATTCCTCTTGCATTTACGGCAAAAGGGGGTGCTTCGCTTATGAGAGTCATTACCAGAACTACCCTCCCGTCTAAATCTTTTGTTGGGAGAGTTCGTGTCTTCATACTTTCTTTTTATTTCACCTTCCTCCACCCTTGACTGTTCAATCTCATGATCCCTAGCCACATCCGCCAACATGGAGAAGGAATCCATTTGACGTAGGCTTATCCTCTCCCTCAAGTTCTTCCTCAACTTCATATAGAATTGTTCCTTTAGTAGTTGGTCGTTCCCGAGAAATTCCGGACAGAATTGAGCCTTATCCAAGAATTGAGTACGAAATTCATTCAAGCTTAAATTACCTTGACTATCATTGAGAAATTCACTTCTCAACTTAGTCACTTCGGCTTCCGATCTAAATTCCTTGAAAAACATAGTCTTGTAATTGCTTCATCATCTCTTGCATTTCCGTTGGAGCCAAACGGTAAGGAGTTTTGGCAATGGGGTTAGCCCCCGGAATGAGATCAATGGAAAACTCAACTTGCCGTTCGGGAGGAATACCCGGCAATTCTTCGGGAAAAACATCGGCGAATTCACTAACAATAGGGATGTCTTCGATAGTTAGGGGTTCCTTTTCAACATCAACGATGTGAGCAAGATAAGCATGACATCCATGAGTAATGTAACGTTTAGCTCGAGCAAAAGTACATACGGAAATAGAACGTTCCTTCCTATCACCATACACCACCAGGTCTTCGCCTTTAGAAGTCTTCAAATATATCGCCTTTTCATCACACGCGATTTTGGCGTTACAAGAGCTTAACCAATCCATACCCAAAATTATATCAAACTCCCCCATCGGAAAAGGAATTAAATTGGCTTGAAAGAGTTCCGAAGAAATTTTAATTTCACATCCCCTATACACATCCTTCACTAATTCCATTCTACCATTACCAACCTCAACTTGCAAAGTATTTTCTAGACACGACTTTGACACAGGAATAACATGAATTACTCTAGTTGCAACGAATGATCTATTCGCCCCCGAATCAAAGAGAATTCGCATAGGCACATTATATACAAGAAATGTACCTGTAACAACATCATCGGTGTTCCTTGCCTGCTCCACGGTTAGTTGGAAGGATCTTCCTCGTTGATTCCCATGAGTTTGGGCATTCTTCCTTTCCGCCTCCCTTCTTCTTTCTTCCAATCTTTCTCCTTCAGTCAACCTAGGGCATGAACTCCTCATGTGACCTTCCTCAAAGCATTTGAAACATACGATAGGCCTTTGGGACTTGGACTTGCAATCCCGGCTCGTGTGTCCCGGCTTCCCACAAGTATAACATCCTTTCTCGAATGTCTTGCACATCCCCGAGTGATTCCTCTTGCATTTACGGCAAAAGGGGGTGCTTCGCTTATGAGAGTCATTACCAGAACTACCCTCCCGTCTAAATCTTTTGTTGGGAGAGTTCGTGTCTTCATACTTTCTTTTTATTTCACCTTCCTCCACCCTTGACTGTTCAATCTCATGATCCCTAGCCACATCCGCCAACATGGAGAAGGAATCCATTTGACGTAGGCTTATCCTCTCCCTCAAGTTCTTCCTCAACTTCATATAGAATTGTTCCTTTAGTAGTTGGTCGTTCCCGAGAAATTCCGGACAGAATTGAGCCTTATCCAAGAATTGAGTACGAAATTCATTCAAGCTTAAATTACCTTGACTATCATTGAGAAATTCACTTCTCAACTTAGTCACTTCGGCTTCCGATCTAAATTCCTTGAAAAACATAGTCTTGAATTCGGGCCATTCTACATGATCTAAAGCTTCCTTCTTAATTGCTAACAATCCGTCCCACCATCTCTTCCCACTGTTCCTGAGCATACCAACCGCAAATATAACCTTCAAATGCGAGGGGCATTGACTAGTGCGGAATGCCCCTTCTATCTCCGATATCCACCGAGTACAAATGATGGGATCACGATCACCGTGGTACTCCGGTGGGTGGCACACTTCAAAATCCCGAAAAGTGAACTTCTTCTTATAACTCTTCTCCCCGGTTACTTCCACCTCCCTTTCATCATTAGCCTTCTTGCCCTTATCTTGAGCATCTCTTTTCTCAAACTCCCGTTGCACATTGACCGCAACCTCTTCTCTAATCATTTGAGCAATGTGATCATTCACCGCTCCTTCTAAAGTTTGATTCAATCTTCTTAATAAAAGAGGGGTATACTTCTCCAATGCTCTACCTATTTGGTCCGAGATATCCATACTACCCTCGGCAAATAAGGGCTCTTCCTCTTCGTTTTGTTCGTTGTGCTCGTCTTCGTCATGATGAATATCGGCCATACTATAATAAGAGTAGATAAAACGAATTTAATCACGCAACCTGACTAACTCTATGACTAGGAGCCACAACTTATAACTTGATACTACACCGTCCTAAGGTTTGATGCCGCTAGTTTATAAATTTATTAGTATTTCAACCGCAATAAGGCCGGCTTCTTATTGTGCTTTAAATACTAACAAATAGATAATCTAACATTATCAAACACATAAATCAGTCCCATGAAAAGTTTCGGTTACCTAAGGTCGAGTCTCAACTAAGGTTTAAGTCTAGGCACTCTCTATACTAGGGAATACCTAAATCCCTTAAACCTCGGCTCTGATACCAACTTGAAAGAACTGAACTCGATAAACCGAAAACACAAGATTTTTTTTTTTTTTTTTTTTTTTTTTTTTTTTTTTTTTTTTTTATATATACCCCACTGCGCCGCAGTGGGTGGAGAACTCTCCCACTGCGCCGCAGTGGAAAATCTCGGACTCAAGTCCAGAAAGCCCCACTGCGCCGCAGTGGGATTGACACTCTCCCACTGCGCCGCAGTGGGAGAAAAAAACTGATAAGGCCGTGGGATTCCACTGCGCCGCAGTGGGCAAAACCACCCCCACTGCGCCGCAGTGAGCATCTGCACAGCAAACCTAAGACCATTTCAACACTTGAACAAACTTGTAACCTTCCAATTTCGAAACAACATCTTAAAACACATTCCAGAAATTGACGTCAACTTCATGGACACCTTTTAAACATATAATACGACATCAACTTATTTCAAAATCCATGAACACCATCAAATGGGTCATTTACCCATTTTGACACTATTTTCAACCAATTATGCAAATTCACAAACTTTCCCAAAAGCTTTACAACCTGACCGATTACATAATTTTTAACAAAAGTATGACCCTCAAGCCAAAATGTACCAAAAGCCATGAGGAGGGGATTTCTAAGCCTCTAAACCAAAAAGCGTCATTCTTCCACGAATGACCTAATACCTTCAAGTCTTCCAAAAACACTTCAAGCTCTAAACCAAGGCTTTCAATTCGGCAACACTAGTTCCTTCTTCCGGAACTACCTATAAAAATGGTAACAACTAAAATATAAGCAAAGGCTTAGTGAATATACTTGCATACATTTACGAATACGAAGGAGGGCAAAGTACAAGGACTTTCACATGTAACCTATAACATCGTCATGTCACATTTACATATTCACCTTGCACGCTAACAACACATATATGGATCCATATAAGCTAAACAATCATGACTATCGGGATTCTTAGGCCCCGGAGGTTCTTAGGCCTCATTTCATGTCAACAAAAGGGATTCTTAGGCCCCTGAGGTTCTTAGGCCTCATCAGTGCAATGCCCCACATGGGCTCAACGCCAAATCAATTACCATGCTCGGATCATTCACGTCTCATGGTAATTGACCCAACGTATACATAAAGGTATGCAAATATACTCACCTCCTCCTCCGCAAATAGATCAACAAAGCTAAAACGATTAAGCACAACAAGCTTCAACCTATAATCATGTCATAAAATGCATAAGCTTATAATCACAACTTGACTAGCTTACCCTAGCCATACTCAATCACTAGCCTCTCTAAACCCAAAACCCAACCCATTTGTCATTGAGTCTCCATTTTACTTCCACCATATCATAGGTAGTTCAACCTACCATTTTCCTCAACATTACAATTACTTGTAAAAACTCATCTTTTCTCATAGACCAACATTATCACATAAGCTTATCAATTTCATAATCAAATTCAACACATAACTCAATGACAACTAGGTTAACTAAGGAATTGGGGAAAATTAGCCATAAATCCATTTCTAGCAAAAACCCCCAAATTTGGTTCACCCATGAACCCTAATTTTGAAAGAAGGATAAAAGCTAAATTAGGGGAAATCAATACCTCAACAACAACAATTCAAAGCAAGACTTTTAGTTTGAGAATCCTTCTTTCTCCCTTTCTCTTAAAAACGGCCACCACCACCCTACTTACAATCCCTAACTTTAATTTCTTGAATGAAGATTATTTGGTGGTGATTGTTATTATTATTATGATTTCTATTCTTGAATTTGAGAGAGTTAATCTTTGTTTTGGAGAAATGTGTGAAGGGGTGCATGAAAGGAATTAGAAAGAAATGAAGGAGAAAGGGTGAATCATCAACAAAGGGTGGCTGGCACAATATGGGGCTGCCACGCCCCTTCCACTTTTTGGGTAATAAAATACCCGCTATCCGCTAAAGTTCCAACTAAATTAACCCCATCTCTAAAAATAAAATACTAGGAAATTAATTTAATGTCGAAACTATAAAAAGGGTTAAATTCTTTTTACCTTAAATCTCTGGGGTGTTACAATATGGAGGAGAGAAAAAACTTTTATATTAACTAGCATTTTACTCGCGCAATGCGGCGGCGGTGGTGGTAGCGGTGGTGTGGTGTTGGCGGCGGTGGTTGGTAGTGGTGGTGGCGTGACGGGTGGTGGCGGTGTGGTTATTATTGTAAAAATAATTAATGTAAAATGGGTAGTGTAGTTATTTTAGGAGTTGATGGGTTGTTAGGTCGGAAATCGACCAAGTATAATTTGTTCAGAAATAGCTTGAAGTTCAGTGAAAACGTTTGTACAGAATTCTGAGCCGTATCAGAATTACTTCACTGAAGCTTCACTTCAGTTCAGATCAAGATAAATCTGAAGCATTCATTCTAAAGTCAAAGACTGAAGTATGAAGAAGAGAATCATCTCAGAAGCGAGCAAAGAGTGATTCTACCAGATCGAAGACTGAAGCATCTCAGTATAAAGTATTTACAACACTTTACACTGATTACGAGGAAGACTTTTTACTTTACATACCTTTACCCAATTAATAGATTTATCTATTAATAAAAGGTACAAGGTAAAAGTATAGGTTTGGAACGTAGTACTATAAGTCACATCAACTAACTTATATACTCTTCCTAGTACAAGCATGTAAGGAATTAAGTTTAATTCCTTAAATGCTCACAACCACTTTTATACGATCTTGTCCATGTCATCATGAACTTGGTCTATAAATGTAAGTCTTCTCACAACTTGCAAATGCTTGAAACTTTAGCATTGCAACTTGTGAGATATACTCTAAGTAAACTTACGAGTATTTCCAAGTTATTTAGATCACTTGTTTTCGGGATTGTTTAGATACTTACACTTGGGTGTTTATCTTTGTTCCGCAACAATCCTTGTATTTGTTTATATATCAATAAATCAAATACATTAGAAAGAAAACACGTGTCTCAATGCTACATACTTGATTATACTTATATATATCTTTATATAGTTTCTGCCATTTAGTTCTTGCATTTTACTTTAAGTCAATTGTTTCTTGTTATCCATATTTGGATCGTAAACTTAACTTGTCCATCAAGATTAGTTGTACTTGCCAGTCGGGTTTAGTTAATCATCTATATTTGGGACTCACAATGGGTCTATGTTGTAAATTGTTTCATTAAGGGTATTATAGGTATTTTAAGTGGAGATAATTAAATTAGTGAATAAAAGGAAGAGAATTAATTAATTCATTAAGGGTAGAATGGTCATTTTGCATGGGGACTTTTTATGAAAGAGAGTGTTGAAAAGTGTTAGGAGAGAGAGTGTGTTAATTTTTATAAATTACTCTAGTAGAGATAACTTTTTCCTTTTCAAATAAAATTTTTTCGATGATTCAACCATCTTCGAGAACCATCCACGGTTCAATGTTGATTGATGAGGGTGTTGTTTGGATTCCCGTAAACAGTTGGTTAAGTATGAGTATGACCGATCTATGTATATACAAAAACATTATACGATTTGTTGGGTTAATTAATTATTATGTAACACCCGACGTTTAAAAATATGGGTTTTCAAAAATCTTTCACCTAACGGTGTTAAATTGCGGAAGTAAAGACCGTAAAAGTCAAAACCAATAAAAACATTTCGGTTTCTGCATTTAGTTGGTGTTACATGCCATATCAAACAATAGTTCAAATGAAAACCCAACGGTTTCCCAACATTAAACAACCGTTCACACATTATTACATATATTCGACATCAAATGAAATGTAATCAAAAGTCTCCATAATAAGCAACTAGGGGTAGCTAAGGAATCTGCATGCTTTCTACCCACGCTCTCACGTCCTGCACCTACAAGTCCTTCAAGCTAACCTGAGGGAACAACCACATTAAAGAAACAAGTGTTAGCTATAAGAATAGCTAAGTAAGATCACACATAATTTAAAAGCATTTGTCCAATTAAAACATTTCTTCGTTATAGACAAACTCATTAGGCACAACACACAACACACATAACTGCATAACAACTTCATATCAATTAGGATAATCATCCTAATGTGCCTATCCTGCATTAGTTCACACATTGTCACACATATCTTCGTTAACTGCATATAAGTGTGCCCTGCATCACACCCGACTAGATGATCAACCAAAAGACTAATCATCGTACGTCGTTAAGGAATGGCAAGCCAATCCAAGAGTAATCCGTATGTGGAGGTTGGTCAAACCCCTCGTATTACTCGCCCTGCATTATAAAGACCATGTTGCAAGGAGCCACCCAAGCAACAACTACGTCAACGCACTCGCCCGGCTAAGGCTAGTACGGGTTAAGCTTAACACTTTCCCTGCATTATATTTACGAGCTCGATTTCACACATAATAGTTTAGGCAACACACATAACCTAAACATAATCACACATTACCTTCATTTCGTTTGGGCCCTTAAACGTGTAAGTGACATGGCAACCTACCAAGTCTAGTGAGCTAGGTGTACAAGCCATGTAGTATGCATATGTCACACATTAACTCCATTTCTACATTTCACACATAATAAGATACTTCGTAATTCTACATAAACTACATAACAATACACTACATTAAACAATACTTCATTTCACTACATTAGGGTCTGCATTTCAGGTCTCATGGTCAACTACATATCCCATAGTACCTCTCGTGTAACCCGAGATACCCACATATATCATATGTTACCGTTAAGGAAGTTATAAGTATGAAACCTTTGCTTGTTGAACCCTCAGCGTGACAAAAGTAGTGTATCTTACCTTGATACAGCTTAACAACAAGCTACAAGCACAATACAACGATGACTAGGTGTCTCCAATATCCTAGAACAAGTATAAGATCAAAATATAAGCTAAACGACACATTTTGTAAAATTTGACCAAGTGGTGCGCCGCACCTTCCAAGTGGTGCGTCGCACCAAACCTCCAGAGAATTCAGACAACACTAGGTGCGCCGCACCAGCCCTTGGTGCGTCGCATATCGGGGTCCACCAAAAACCCAAACTGGGCAGTGGTGCGCCGCACCACTCCTTTGGTGCGCCGCACCTGGGGTGCAGACCAGCAAACCAATTTTTTGTTCTTTGATCAAACGAATTCCATACGAACCCATACCCCAAATCCAACCTGGGGACTTAAAATTAATCCTTTTAATTGCACTTTCATCAACTTTAACCATCCTATTAATCCTTTACATCATGAATCAATCATTTAATCACCCGAATAGCATGAAATCGGTGAACGTTTAATCAAATAACCCAACCCAAACCCTTATGGCCTGGATTAAGACTAATATAAGACTCACACAATCATATTTCAAAAGAGGAATACCAATATTACCTGTATTCGGTGATAAAGATCCAAGGTCTAAGCAATACACGATCGATTAGGCTCCAAAACGAATAGATCTAGTGAGAAACTTGAGAGGGAAGGGAGGGGATCGGCTAGGGCTTTGTTTAGGGGAATAAAATCTGCAAATGCCAACCTAATGACACCCCTTAACTCCCTAAACCCGTTTTTAACTTTTCTTCTATGTCAAAACTAGCCCCTAAGCTTCCTAATCCTTCATTGTTGGTCACAAACTACTTTATTGACCATATACATCATTAATCCTTCATTAAATGTCACTACATAGACATTAATCTTCATATTACACACATTTATACTACATTAACATTTAGGCTTACAAGCTTCACACATAACACACATTAACCACATATAAGCATTAAATCTAAAATAGACTTAACGACACACACAATATTGACTTAACGGCATTAGTCAACTAGTAAAGAAAAGTTGGGATGTTAATATATATATATATAACAATTAAGGTTTGGCTTAGGAATAGTAAGCCAAGCCATGAACAGTAACCGGCTCGAGCCATGAACAGTACCGGCTTATTTTGTCTTTTTCCTGTTTTTTTTTTTTAAACGATAGTATACTTTTAGAGTTTCTTATTTTTACCACTTAACATTTACGTTTTATCACTTTAGTCTAACTTTTTGTATACAATGCGTGACTGTTTATATAGAAGGTTTTCTTTTATTTTTTTCTTTTTATATCCGATCAAATATATGGAATATATGTGTTTACATATTAAGTTCGAATATAAAACTCTTCATGTTTTAGGATTTTAATCCATAAAAAAATGAGGTTAATCATATAGTTAGTTCATGAGTGGTTTGTATATCTAAATTGTATGTATCTAGCAGTCAAATATTCACTTTCTTGAAAGTAGTTAATCATCTACCAATTGACACATCCTTGATACAATAAAATAAAAAAATGTTTGTATCAAATTTAATCCGATATCGTAGTTTTTTATTTGATAGAAATATGAGACCACAACATTTTTTTATTAAAAGCGGAATGATATATCTATAACAACTATTAGCCATCTACAACAAATGTACATGTTTTACTGCACAGTTTATATATATATAACAATTAAGGTTTGGCTTAGGAATAGTAAGCCAAGCCATGAACAGTAACCGGCTCGAGCCATGAACAGTACCGGCTTACTTTGTCTTTTTCCTATTTTGTCTTTTTCTGGTTTTTTTTTTTTAAACGATAGTATACTTTTAGAGTTTCTTATTTTTACCACTTAACATTTACGTTTTATCACTTTAGTCTAACTTTTTGTATACAAGTATAATTTATTTTTTTTTAAACGATAGTATACTTTTAGAGTTTCTTATTTTTACCACTTAACATTTACGTTTTATCACTTTAGTCTAACTTTTTGTATACAAGTATAATTTACTTTTCAATTAACTTTGGATTTTAACTTTAATCATCAAATTTTATTTTTTTTTTTTTTTTTTACTTTCTTTCTCTTATTTTAACGCTTCAAACTTATTTTTACCACTTAACTTTTGGATTTTTTAACTTTAGTCCAACTTTTTGTATACAAGTATATTTTTTTTTTTTTTAAACGATAGTATACTTTTAGAGTTTCTTATTTTTACCACTTAACATTTACGTTTTATCACTTTAGTCTAACTTTTTGTATACAAGTATAATTTACTTTTTTTTTAAACGATAGTATACTTTTAGAGTTTCTTATTTTTACCACTTAACATTTACGTTTTATCACTTTAGTCTAACTTTTTGTATACAAGTATAATTTATTTTTTTTTAAACGATAGTATACTTTTAGAGTTTCTTATTTTTACCACTTAACATTTACGTTTTATCACTTTAGTCTAACTTTTTGTATACAAGTATAATTTACTTTTTTTTTAAACGATAGTATACTTTTAGAGTTTCTTATTTTTACCACTTAACATTTACGTTTTATCACTTTAGTCTAACTTTTTGTATACAAGTATAATTTACTTTTTTTTTTAAATCTTAATTAAGGAATTAAAGTAGTTAAAATACACATTTTCTTTATTCATTAATTTAAACATTTCTACCTAATATACCTATAATATCCTTAATGAAATAATTTACAACATAAATCACTCAATTCTTAAAATAACTACACTACCTCCTTTAATCTCAATTACTTTTATATTCACCACCATTGCCGCCCCCACCACCTGTCACCATCGCCTCCGTCACCCGTCGCCGCCACCGCCGCCACCACCACCCCGCGCCACTACCACCATCGCCTCCGCATTGCACGGACATATGACTCGTATATAAAAATATATATTAACATGATAAAGAAACAAACTAAAAAGAGAACAGCAGAACAGCCGATGGGGCCAGTCAAAGACATAAAGATTTAAAGATTTCGTCCCCGTGGAAAGTTGATTTAAAAACAGATACTTAATATTTAGAATCAAGGGTATTTAACTCATTTTTTGAGCAGAATAACCTCAAAAATCGACTCATTTTATGAGCCCGTGTTAGAGAAAGTGAGCTCCTGCATGTGGTCACTTAAGTATCTTTTTTCAAAGAACCATGATTCGAACATGTGACCTCCAAGTAGTTTCACTCTTTTGAAGACACATGTAATCACTTTAGAATTAACATTTTAATGTACGTTATAAAAACATGGTTTTTACTAATGATAAATCCTATAACATGTATTTTTTATTATAAAATTTAAAGAGTGAGTTTATTATATGAAAGGTACAAAATCTTTATTCAGGTTATAATCCTCTGAAGTTGTTACTAGAAAAATCTTTAAAATATATATCTTTAAAATGGTTAAGCTGACGTAAGTTAAAAGGTTAGTTGAATTAGAACAAAACTAATGTACATTTCAGAGTCAACTAAAACTGAAAGTAAATGACCGAAGTTAAACTAAAGAAAATTCAACAATACACACGGTTATATGAAAATTGTAGTTTTCATATGTATTTTATCAACATTATTATGTTGTGGAAACGGAATAATAATCATAAAGTTATGAATATTGTAGCAACTTATGAAAGACAACTAAAACAAGTTCAACTAGAGTAATTGCACGAGCACTATAACCGCAACGCTTCAACCCACTCTTAAGGTCTTGTTTCTTTTTTACTTAATAAACTTAATAGTTAAGAACTTAATCATTCACTTTAATTTCATGTTTTCTTTTTTGACTTAATTAACAAAAATAACCGTTAATTACATATATTTTACTTAATACATACAGATATTTTTAATGCATTCAGTCACTTAATACACTCAACATTTAATGACGACTAAAAAAGGAAACGGGCCCTTAATTCTTTTATCCACTCTGTGTTGGCAAATTTTTAGGTTGGTTGGTTGAGATGACACTGAAATTTTGAAATAACGTAGTGGAGAGCATTTCAAGGAAATATCTACGAACTTCCTTGAATCATGTTGTCATTATATTTTCGAGCCATTTGACATAGCCACATAAGGAATGTATCTTTGAACTTGACAACGACCTCTATTCAAGTTAACTCGCAAGATACGTAGGGTACAAGGTTTGGATCTTGAAATGTGTTAGGATAATAACGTACGTATATCAACCTAGCTATAGGTAAGTTATGGCAATTTAAGTTCTAGTTCCATGATTAATACTATTTATTTTTGAAAAATACTAAACTCAAGCCCTTAGGACTGCATTAACGTGAAAAAATGTTTTGTACTTTCCATATCAAAAGCACACTCACTGAATTTTATGGTAAGTGTACAACCATTTAATGTACCTTAACTGCAGCTCTAAGGGCTGCGTTTAGCAAAAACTTTTATTTTTTACAGGTGTCAATCGCCAATCACAACGAAGGATCTATACTATATTGTCTTAACCACATCAATGTTAGAGAATCTTCTCATCCAATACCTAGTAGGAGAAAAACTAATCTAATAGTTCGCCCAAAGACACGACATCATATTATTAAAGCCTTACCCTGTCTAATCTCTCCAAATCCAAGCATTCATAAAAAGACTTCTTAACATTGGCTTATTAACTCATCATTGGCGGATAAATACTAAATATGTAACTGCGTGTGTATTAAATTTGTATGGATTTCCTTTCTTTTCTCAAGAAAGAAATTTATATTTGAATAAGTTTGTCGTCTCAAAAACACACTAACCACATATAATAGATCTACTGTTTCAATGTAACAATAATAATAAAAATTCGACTTCAAATTACACTTAAATAACAATTCCGATACCTTTCCGTACGTATATACTATGACTAGTCTTCAGGCCCTTCTGATAGACGGATAGATTCAAAAAATATCTTACAGGTTTTTTTTTAACGATGCGTATCATAGATTATGTATCAATGAATTATAGCTGATACGCCAAGATATACATTTTTACTAAATAGATGAGTAGAGAACATACAAAAGAATAAGATAGCAAGTTGAAGAGCTATATAATGTCTCATCAAGATTGTTTACAAGTTATTGTATTATTGCATTGTTCTTTACTTATTGTCTTTTATATAAGTAATCTATCTAGAACTTGGTATATACTTATCTAACTGGTCGTCTCCAGTTTAGTAAGTATATTGCAAAGTAACTCCACCATCGACATAGAGGTGTCTTCAGTAGTACCATCTAACAAGTTGGGACTTACAAGTGGTATCAGAGCAGAAGGCTAATAAACTTGCCTAGATCTGCAAAGATGAACACTACTGAAGGTGGAGATGGTTCTGGTTTAGGTGAAAACCCGTCGAACACTAATGCACCACCTTTTCAAAACGTTAACACCAACCCTCCTCCTCCTTCTACCCCAAGCCACGTCCATGTACATTACTCTAACACTCCTGTTCCAAAATTTGATGGAAACAGTGAGACCTTTGGTACATGGAAAGCTAGAATGCTGTTGCATTTTGGTGGTATTGAGAGGTATATGTTGAAAATCCTTAAGGATGGACCATATATACCTATGTCTATTGGGGTGAGTCCTCTTCTTGATCCAACTGGAAGAAGAGGCTCAAGGGAAAAGCCAGAAGACCATTGGTCTGATGAGGATCGCAGACTGGTGGACTTGGACACCAGACTGAAAAACATGATCCTTGGGGCTGTCCCTGAAGACCTAATTCCAACACTTGTGTTGTTTCCCAGTGCCAAGTCTATGTGGGATGAATTAGTGATTCAATTTGAAGGAGGTGATGACACTATTGTCACCAGAAAAGTTGCCTTGAACAAGAAGTATGAATCCTTCTTTGCCTTGCCCAATGAAAGTTTAACTGGTACATATACCAGATTTTCTAGCCTCATCAATCAGTTGAGAGGTTTGGGTGTAGAGAAGGATAAGGATATTCTTCTTGAGAAGTTTTGTGATATTCTTCCATCTAAATGGGAAAACATGGTTCTTGTCTTGAGACAAGGTAAAACCTTGCACACTCACACTCTTGCATCGCTCTATGGAGCCTTCAGATTCACTGAAGATAATAATGCTGCAAGACTTGTGGCTGAGCAAGATGCCATGAACCATGCTCAGAGTCCCAAGGTTGCTAATGTAATTGAGCGACCTTGTGCTGCTTTAATGTCTGCTGAGAGTGTCCAGGCACACTCGATGAAGGAGATGTTGAACAGTTTCTTAAACTCTGGGCTGACCACTGAAAACAGTGAAGGTTATGATGAAACTGACGATGATGATCTGGTCGCCATGATTGCTAAAACCTTTAATAGGTTTAAGCATAAATCTAAAAGATTTAATGGCCCCAACAATGCTTCCAGCTCCAGCTCTCTGGATAAGACCAATCTTACATGCTATAAGTGTGGCAAGAAAGGTCATTTTATGAAGGAATGCAGATCTAGTCAGTTGAATAACCAAACTGGCCCCTCTGTCCCTAATTACAATCGGCCTGATGATAGCTACAAAGCTAAATACAAGCAGCTTAAGGCCCAGATTGCCCTCCTGTCCATGCAAAAGGAAAAGGATCAGTGCTTAATTGCACAAACTGAGGGAAAATGGGAGTACTCTGATGACTCATCTGAGGATGAAGAAGAGGAAAGGGACATGTGTTTCATGGCCTTGGAAGATCAACAACAACAGCAGCATGTGGTGAAAGATGATGTCATCTCTGGAAGATGGGTGGACATCATACTGAAAAAGGTATGTGATTATGATCACCAGGTTGACCCTGAATTAAAACTGGACCTGGCTGAATCATTAAGTGGTGATTTGGCATTTGTAGAAACTGTTAGAGCTGATAGTGAAAGATATTTAGACACTATCTTAATTGAACTGAACAATGTCAAACCACAACTGAATGATTTGCAAAGTGTCCAGTTGGCTCTCAAGGAGTCAGTTTTAAAGATTGAGGCATTAGAACTTGATAATCAAAAACTTTCTGATGATTTTGAAAAAGCTCAAAAGATTATCAAGTCCTGGGTAAAAGCATCTGGCAAAAACTATGATGCATTTTCAAGAACTATCGATGCCCAGAAAAATGCATGGAAATCTGAAGATCTGGAGATGGCAGCTCTTATACCAGATCTTCATGCATTGCCTCCAGCTCTCCAGGTTGAAACACCTTATGATCAACCTGAAGCTGTTGAAACTGAAACCAATGAGACCACCCCCATTGAGGTTAAAACTGGAGCCAAACAGGCTAAAGCTCCAGTCAAAAAGGCCACTGTTAACAAGCCTTTACCTCATAAGTCTAAGGAGCCCAAGACCCGAAAGACTAAATCCCCAGTTGAACCAATGTCCAAGGTTCAACTGCCTGAACAAAACAATGTTTTGGTTAATCTGGAAAGGCAACTCCAACTTTTGTCTCGGCAGGTTTGAAACACCTTATGATCAACCTGAAGCTGTTGAAACTGAAACCAATGAGACCACCCCCATTGAGGTTAAAACTGGAGCCAAACAGGCTAAAGCTCCAGTCAAAAAGGCCACTGTTAACAAGCCTTTACCTCATAAGTCTAAGGAGCCCAAGACCCGAAAGACTAAATCCCCAGTTGAACCAATGTCCAAGGTTCAACTGCCTGAACAAAACAATGTTTTGGTTAATCTGGAAAGGCAACTCCAACTTTTGTCTCGGCAGGTTCAGAGTTGCACTGCCCGGATTAACAATCTGGAAGGAGGTTCACCACCTCCAGTTTTAAAACAAAACATTAAATCACTCCCTTCTGTACCTAAACAAAAGAATGTTCCATCTGGAACAAAATCTGGTAAACTTAAGGTGAGTAAGTATCAAATACCAATCGTTTTTACTTCTGCACCTGGAGCTGGTGATAATGCTCCAGATGTAGCCTCCAGTTCAACACCTCAACAATCAACTGTGGCTTCTGTAGAGAAGTCCAGTGGACCCATCAAGAAAAGATGGGTTCACAAAATAACTAATGATTTTTGTGTGTGTGTAGGGCGATCGAAAGAAGAATATCTGGTATCTGGACAGCGCTGCTGGCCGGACTATGACCGGATGTAAGCCCCTACTGGAAGAGTTCACTGTCCAAGATGGACCGACAGTGACGTTTGGTAACGATCAATCTGGAAAGACTGAAGGATATGGTGTGCTCAATAATGGACAAGTCGAATTCAAAAGAGTTGCATTTGTGAATGGTTTGAAATATAACTTGATCAGTGTAAGCCAACTTTGCGATGATGGCTTCAGAGTATTGTTCGATATTGCACAAGGCACCATATTTAACAAGGATTGGAAAGTGGTGATGATTGCACCAAGAAAAGGGAATGTGTACATCATGGATATGGAACCAGCTCCAAAAGAGCAATGTTTCTATACCAAAGCTGATGAGGACACCAACTGGCTATGGCATAAAAGGTTATCCCACCTTAATTTCAAGAACATTAACAAGTTGTCTCGCAAACAACTGGTTGATGGGATACCCCAGATTTCCTTCAATAAGGAAAAGCCATGTCCAGGGTGTGAGATGGGTAAGCAGAAGAGAGCCAGTTTCAAAACTAGGCAAAATTTTAGCATCACTGAACCTCTTCACATGCTTCATATGGATCTTTTTGGTCCAGTGAATGTTCAAACTAGAGCTGGAAAGAAATACACTCTAGTTGTGGTTGATGAATTCACCAGATATTGCTGGGTGGTATTCATCAGATCCAAAAGTGATGCACCTGCTGAAATCATCTCCCTTATCAAAAGAATTGAGCTCAAGTACACTCGAAAAGTTTGTCAGTTGCGAAGTGATAATGGTACTGAATTCCAAAATAAGGTACTTGAAACATTTTGCACTGACACTGGCATTTCTCAAAACTTCTCATCAGTTCACTCTCCAGAGCAAAATGGAGTTGTGGAAAGAAAGAATCGTACACTGATAGAAGCGGCCAGAAGCATGCTATCTGAATCTGGTCTTCCCACCAGTTTTTGGGCTGAGGCAGTTGCAACTGCTTGTCACACCCAAAACCGGTCAGTCTACATCAAGAGACATAAGAAGACTGCCTACGAAGTACTCAGGAATCGTAAACCAAATATTGGATATTTCCATGTATTTGGTTGTCCAGTTTATATACTGAACGATTCCAGTCAGCTTGGAAAGTTTGATGCAAAAGCTGATGAAGGGGTATTTTTAGGCTATTCAGATATTCGAAAGGCCTTTAGAGTTTATAATTATAGACTCCAAAAGGTGCATGAGACAATTCATGTCACATTCGATGAATCAACTGAAGCAATCAACAAGAGACCAAGCCTTGATATTTCTCCAGTCATTCCAATCAACTTTGGTGAAACTGACCAAGTTCATCGGTCAGTTGTTTCACCAGAAGATGCTTCCAGTTACAACAAACTGGAACCAGTCAAGAAGAAGAAAAGCACCAGTGACACATCATTTTATCCCTCCATCAATTTTAACTTACCACAAGAATTGGTGATTGGATCAGATGTACGTGCCACTCCAATATCAGCACCAGTTCAAGCCCCTACTTCTCCAGTTACTCATGAAATACCTTCAACTGAGGAATTTCATGATGCCAATCGAGACCTCATTGACTCTGATGAGGATGTAGAAGCTGTTTGGACTGATCCTTCTCCAGATGCTGCTGCAACTGAAGAAGATCGCCAGGTACCTTGCACTGATATTGTAGTTCACCAGCCTAGTCAATACACTAGATGGACTAAAGCCCACCCAATTGAACAAATTGTGGGTAATCCAACTAGTGGGGTTCAGACTAGAAGAGCCACCAGTGAGCAATGCTTAAACGTCACCTTCTTATCTTTAATTGAACCAAAGAAGATTGACGAGGCTATGGCAGACCCAAGCTGGGTGGAAGCTATGCAAGAAGAGCTCCTCCAGTTTGAAAGGAACAATGTTTGGGAGCTTGTTCCTTGTCCACCAGGGTTAAAGAAAGAACCTATTGGTACCAGATGGGTCTACCGAAACAAAATGGATGAAGATGGCCATGTTGTAAGAAACAAGGCCAGATTAGTTGCCCAGGGTTATTGTCAAGCAGAGGGCGTTGACTTTGATGAGACTTTTGCTCCAGTTGCAAGACTTGAAGCCATTAGAATTTTCTTGGCTTATGCAGCCCATCTGCAGTTCAAGGTCTTCCAGATGGATGTCAAAAGTGCGTTCCTTAATGGAACATTGGAAGAAGAAGTTTATGTTAAGCAGACTCCAGGTTTCATCGATGAGAAGCATCCTCATTGGGTTTATAGACTGAACAAAGCATTGTATGGTCTAAGACAAGCCCCAAGAGCCTGGTATGATACTTTAACTAAACATCTTCTTAAAAATGGCTTTCAAAGAGGTGCAATAGATAATACCTTGTTTATCTTGAAAGAAAGAGGTAATATCTTATTGGTACAAATTTATGTTGATGACATTATTTTTGGTTCAACTGATGATGCAATGTGTAAAAAGTTTTCTAAAATCATGTCATCTGAGTATGAGATGAGTTTAATGGGTGAATTAACATTTTTCTTAGGTCTTCAGATTAAGCAAACTGAAAATGGAATTTTCATAAACCAAGGAAAATATGTCAGAGATTTGTTAAGAAAATACAAATATGATTCAATCCCATCGAAAAACCAATATTGGATATTTCCATGTATTTGGTTGTCCAGTTTATATACTGAACGATTCCAGTCAGCTTGGAAAGTTTGATGCAAAAGCTGATGAAGGGGTATTTTTAGGCTATTCAGATATTCGAAAGGCCTTTAGAGTTTATAATTATAGACTCCAAAAGGTGCATGAGACAATTCATGTCACATTCGATGAATCAACTGAAGCAATCAACAAGAGACCAAGCCTTGATATTTCTCCAGTCATTCCAATCAACTTTGGTGAAACTGACCAAGTTCATCGGTCAGTTGTTTCACCAGAAGATGCTTCCAGTTACAACAAACTGGAACCAGTCAAGAAGAAGAAAAGCACCAGTGACACATCATTTTATCCCTCCATCAATTTTAACTTACCACAAGAATTGGTGATTGGATCAGATGTACGTGCCACTCCAATATCAGCACCAGTTCAAGCCCCTACTTCTCCAGTTACTCATGAAATACCTTCAACTGAGGAATTTCATGATGCCAATCGAGACCTCATTGACTCTGATGAGGATGTAGAAGCTGTTTGGACTGATCCTTCTCCAGATGCTGCTGCAACTGAAGAAGATCGCCAGGTACCTTGCACTGATATTGTAGTTCACCAGCCTAGTCAATACACTAGATGGACTAAAGCCCACCCAATTGAACAAATTGTGGGTAATCCAACTAGTGGGGTTCAGACTAGAAGAGCCACCAGTGAGCAATGCTTAAACGTCACCTTCTTATCTTTAATTGAACCAAAGAAGATTGACGAGGCTATGGCAGACCCAAGCTGGGTGGAAGCTATGCAAGAAGAGCTCCTCCAGTTTGAAAGGAACAATGTTTGGGAGCTTGTTCCTTGTCCACCAGGGTTAAAGAAAGAACCTATTGGTACCAGATGGGTCTACCGAAACAAAATGGATGAAGATGGCCATGTTGTAAGAAACAAGGCCAGATTAGTTGCCCAGGGTTATTGTCAAGCAGAGGGCGTTGACTTTGATGAGACTTTTGCTCCAGTTGCAAGACTTGAAGCCATTAGAATTTTCTTGGCTTATGCAGCCCATCTGCAGTTCAAGGTCTTCCAGATGGATGTCAAAAGTGCGTTCCTTAATGGAACATTGGAAGAAGAAGTTTATGTTAAGCAGACTCCAGGTTTCATCGATGAGAAGCATCCTCATTGGGTTTATAGACTGAACAAAGCATTGTATGGTCTAAGACAAGCCCCAAGAGCCTGGTATGATACTTTAACTAAACATCTTCTTAAAAATGGCTTTCAAAGAGGTGCAATAGATAATACCTTGTTTATCTTGAAAGAAAGAGGTAATATCTTATTGGTACAAATTTATGTTGATGACATTATTTTTGGTTCAACTGATGATGCAATGTGTAAAAAGTTTTCTAAAATCATGTCATCTGAGTATGAGATGAGTTTAATGGGTGAATTAACATTTTTCTTAGGTCTTCAGATTAAGCAAACTGAAAATGGAATTTTCATAAACCAAGGAAAATATGTCAGAGATTTGTTAAGAAAATACAAATATGATTCAATCCCATCGAAAAACACACCTATTGCAGCACCATTGAATTTGGACTCTGACCCAACTGGCAAACCAGTTAACATAACTGACTATAGAGGTATGGTTGGTTCACTGATGTACTTAACTGCCAGTCGACCAGATATAATGTTTGCAACATGTTTATGTGCCAGGTTTCAGGCTAACCCTAAAGAATCACATTTGCACGCTGTAAAGCGTATCTTTAGATACCTGAAAGGGTGTCCTAATCTTGGTCTTTGGTACCCCAAAGGCTCAGGATTAGATCTAATGGGTTATTCAGATTCTGATCATGCAGGTTGTAAGATTGATAGAAAATCCACAACTGGTGGTTGTCATTTCCTTGGAGGAAAACTGGTGAGTTGGACCAGCAAGAAGCAGACTTCAGTCTCTATGTCCACTGCAGAGGCAGAGTACATTTCTGCGGCCAGTTGTTGTGCCCAGATTCTCTGGATCAAAAACCAGTTACTAGATTATGGTCAGAAGTACACCAAGACCCCAATCTTTTGTGACAACACCAGTGCAATTGCTATCTCTCACAATCCAGTGATGCACTCAAAAACAAAGCATATTGACATCAGGTATCATTTTATTCGTGATCATGTTATGAAAGGTGATATTGAAATTCATTTCATCCCCACTGACAAACAGTTAGCTGATGTTTTTACTAAACCTCTCGATGAGAAAACTTTTAAACATCTCATCAGCGAACTGGGAATGCTAAACCCTTAACTGGAGCTTTCTTTGTTATTGAACGCGTCAGTGACACTGATGAAGTTCTCCAGTTGAGGAGGTCCAGATTATCTTTGCTCGCCAGGCTATCGAACGCCTTTGTGATACTATCTTGGCACTAATTGATATCTGGATCATCATTTTAGGGGGAAAGACTCAAAATAATTTTCTGACTAAAATTCGTTTTTGTTTGAAAATGCAACTGGAGAACTCTTCAGTTGGAAACTGGTACTGGATTGATCCTCCAGTTACCAGGTTCGGTCTTTGTCTAATTTTCATAACGTTACAAATACTTGGTCAATTTATGTGACACTGATGAAGTTCTCCAGTTGAGGAGGTCCAGATTATCTTTGCTCGCCAGGCTATCGAACGCCTTTGTGATACTATCTTGGCACTAATTGATATCTGGATCATCATTTTAGGGGGAAAGACTCAAAATAATTTTCTGACTAAAATTCGTTTTTGTTTGAAAATGCAACTGGAGAACTCTTCAGTTGGAAACTGGTACTGGATTGATCCTCCAGTTACCAGGTTCAGTCTTTGTCTAATTTTCATAAACCAAGGAAAATATGTCAGAGATTTGTTAAGAAAATACAAATATGATTCAATCCCATCGAAAAACACACCTATTGCAGCACCATTGAATTTGGACTCTGACCCAACTGGCAAACCAGTTAACATAACTGACTATAGAGGTATGGTTGGTTCACTGATGTACTTAACTGCCAGTCGACCAGATATAATGTTTGCAACATGTTTATGTGCCAGGTTTCAGGCTAACCCTAAAGAATCACATTTGCACGCTGTAAAGCGTATCTTTAGATACCTGAAAGGGTGTCCTAATCTTGGTCTTTGGTACCCCAAAGGCTCAGGATTAGATCTAATGGGTTATTCAGATTCTGATCATGCAGGTTGTAAGATTGATAGAAAATCCACAACTGGTGGTTGTCATTTCCTTGGAGGAAAACTGGTGAGTTGGACCAGCAAGAAGCAGACTTCAGTCTCTATGTCCACTGCAGAGGCAGAGTACATTTCTGCGGCCAGTTGTTGTGCCCAGATTCTCTGGATCAAAAACCAGTTACTAGATTATGGTCAGAAGTACACCAAGACCCCAATCTTTTGTGACAACACCAGTGCAATTGCTATCTCTCACAATCCAGTGATGCACTCAAAAACAAAGCATATTGACATCAGGTATCATTTTATTCGTGATCATGTTATGAAAGGTGATATTGAAATTCATTTCATCCCCACTGACAAACAGTTAGCTGATGTTTTTACTAAACCTCTCGATGAGAAAACTTTTAAACATCTCATCAGCGAACTGGGAATGCTAAACCCTTAACTGGAGCTTTCTTTGTTATTGAACGCGTCAGTGACACTGATGAAGTTCTCCAGTTGAGGAGGTCCAGATTATCTTTGCTCGCCAGGCTATCGAACGCCTTTGTGATACTATCTTGGCACTAATTGATATCTGGATCATCATTTTAGGGGGAAAGACTCAAAATAATTTTCTGACTAAAATTCGTTTTTGTTTGAAAATGCAACTGGAGAACTCTTCAGTTGGAAACTGGTACTGGATTGATCCTCCAGTTACCAGGTTCAGTCTTTGTCTAATTTTCATAACGTTACAAATACTTGGTCAATTTATGTGACACGTGATGATACTCGAGTGTTTTTAAACTACTTGATATCGTGATCTGACGTGTTGAAACCATTTTTAGTACTTGACAACTGTTTGTGTTGGGAAAACAAAAAGTGTGTGGGGTTATGGGTAAAGTAAGCCGTCGTAGCATTTAATGCTGACATGGTAACATTTAATGCTTACATGGAAAATTATATTTTATTTTCAAAATATCTTCGAAAATATTTGGTTTAATAAAATATGATTTGTGGGTTTACATTGGGATCTTGAATCCCCTTATAAATACCCTTATTTACTTCATAACACATTTACTTTCTTTTTCATTCTCTTCATTTACTCTCTTCATTTACTCCAATCATAAATTTCAATTTCATTCTTCTCATTTACTCTCTTCATTTACTCTCTTTACTTTCTTTTTCATTTACTCTCTTCATTTACTCTCTTCATTTACTCTCTTCATTTACTTCCAATCATAAATTTCAATTTCATTCTTCTCTTTGCTTCCAAATTCAAAACCCTAAAAATCCTCAATTTCAATTTCATTCTTCTCTTTGCTTCCAAATTCAAAACCCTAAAAATCCCTCAATTTCAATCTTCATTTACTCTCTTCATTTACTTCCAATCATAAATTTCAATTTCATTCTTCTCTTTGCTTCCAAATTCAAAACCCTAAAAATCCTCAATTTCAATTTCATTCAATGGCACCTAAATCATCCCGCTCAAGAGATGTAAATCTCTTGACTGCTCCTTACAATCCCTCACCAGATGTCGCCCAGGCACCTGGTGCTCCTTATAGTGCAGCCCTAAAATTAAACCCAAACAATCCTTTGGCTAGCCTACAAGGCTCTCAAGGGTCTAAAACCCTTATTGGTAGAATCAGAAAATTTTTAAAGGATTCTCCAATAGGACCCTTATTCACCAGGAACCCACGCAAGATGTATCATGATTACTTGTGTGAGTTCTGGTTCACTGCCACACTTTCTTCTGATTGTTCATCCATCAGTTTCACTTTAAAGGATGGAACAATCAAGTGTACTCTGGATGTAGAAGTGTTGAGGGATGCTCTTCACCTCAATTACTGGAGAGAGGGTGAGTCTCCAGTTGTGGTTGAGGATAGAACAACCATAACTCAAGCCATTCCTATCACGTCTATCCCTGGTGAAGATGTTCCGGCATCTGATCCTTCAACTGATGAAACCATCCAGGTAACTGGAACTGGTCATCAGGAGCCTGAACATGATGTTCAGCCATCCCTATCATTTATGGATCTAGGCATAAATGAGGATGAGTTTCATCTTGAATCTTCGGATTCAGAAGAAACACAAGCTGATCAAGAAATGGTTGATGCATCTGTACATGCTCAACTCCCTTCTTTCTTTGATCAACCCCTAGAACACCAAGTTTCAGTTTCCCATCAAGATACTCCTACACATATTTCCCCACAAAGAACTCAATCACCACCACCGTCGCCGTTGGTCATACCTGAGCATTCTCAGCCTGACCAACACATTGTTTCTCCTCAGCCTTCTTTTTCACCCCCTATATTTCCTTCTTCTGCCACTGGAACAACTGGAGAGGCTCCCTTTGTTTTGCCTCCTTCAGTTGAACTGGTGCACCTTTGGAAAGTGAACCAGAAAGACAACTGGGCGGGCCTCAAAATAATGAGGGACCCTCCAGTTCGTCTCCAGTTGTGGTTGAGGATAGAACAACCATAACTCAAGCCATTCCTATCACGTCTATCCCTGGTGAAGATGTTCCGGCATCTGATCCTTCAACTGATGAAACCATCCAGGTAACTGGAACTGGTCATCAGGAGCCTGAACATGATGTTCAGCCATCCCTATCATTTATGGATCTAGGCATAAATGAGGATGAGTTTCATCTTGAATCTTCGGATTCAGAAGAAACACAAGCTGATCAAGAAATGGTTGATGCATCTGTACATGCTCAACTCCCTTCTTTCTTTGATCAACCCCTAGAACACCAAGTTTCAGTTTCCCATCAAGATACTCCTACACATATTTCCCCACAAAGAACTCAATCACCACCACCGTCGCCGTTGGTCATACCTGAGCATTCTCAGCCTGACCAACACATTGTTTCTCCTCAGCCTTCTTTTTCACCCCCTATATTTCCTTCTTCTGCCACTGGAACAACTGGAGAGGCTCCCTTTGTTTTGCCTCCTTCAGTTGAACTGGTGCAGCCTGCTACTGGTCCAGTGACATCTGCTCCTTTGTCACTGGAAGCTCAATTTGTCTCTTTCTCAACCGATATCCAAAACCTGATCAAACGGGTGGAGGGTGTTCATAAGACAATAGAGCAAAATGCCAAGTCTATTTCCAGATTCAACAAGGAAACAATTATAAATTCAAAGGTTGTTGATCTGGGAATCAATAAGTTTGCTGCTAATGAAGACTTGGTATTTAGAAAGTTGAATGAGTTAGTCTCAAGCTGTAACAATTTGTCCACATCTTTGAAAGAAGCTTTTGACTTAACCCATTCAAATGTCAATACATCTATCTCCAACCTCTTAAGCAACACTGTTCGATCATCAGAGGTGGATCTTAAGGAGATAGAAAGGCAGGTCAAGGAGTTGTTTGAAAGACCTGGCCTTAATGTAAGTGATATTGGACAGCAGGTGGCCACTTCTGTTGGCCAGATGATTGATGAGAAACTGGCCAGTCGAGAAGATGAATTGGTCAAGAAGGTTATGGCTGAATTTGCCAAGCTCCCACCTCCTAAGATTAATCTGGAGCCTCTGGCACTTGAAGTTAGCCAGTTAAGGGGTGCAGTTAATGCAGTAAACACCCAGTTGGCATCTCACACCAGATCAATTAATAAACTGGCATCTGAAGTAGAGAACTTAAAGAAGAAAGATGATGAGGTGAAGGAACAAGTGGCTAAAAGTCTAGTTGAAGACTCAAAATTATTAAAAGACTTGAAGACTGGACAGGACCAAACTGCAGCAAATGTATTGGCCCAGTCTCAAGAGATTAGCCACTTGTGGAGATCCTTTAGGATGATTTGCGGTGTGTTCAGAGAGTGCAAGGATATGCAATCGTGGCAGCCTCTAGCCCGTTTGCCCTCTAGCAATGAAGACTGGGCAGCTATTCGTGCAGGTCTCGATGCTGCCAAGGGGGAAAGGGATAGAAGGAATATCCTTGCACCTGGACCAAGACTGCCAGGTCCAGTTAGTGCAAGACCAAACTGCAGCAAATGTATTGGCCCAGTCTCAAGAGATTAGCCACTTGTGGAGATCCTTTAGGATGATTTGCGGTGTGTTCAGAGAGTGCAAGGATATGCAATCGTGGCAGCCTCTAGCCCGTTTGCCCTCTAGCAATGAAGACTGGGCAGCTATTCGTGCAGGTCTCGATGCTGCCAAGGGGGAAAGGGATAGAAGGAATATCCTTGCACCTGGACCAAGACTGCCAGGTCCAGTTAGTGCAAGACCAAACTGCAGCAAATGTATTGGCCCAGTCTCAAGAGATTAGCCACTTGTGGAGATCCTTTAGGATGATTTGCGGTGTGTTCAGAGAGTGCAAGGATATGCAATCGTGGCAGCCTCTAGCCCGTTTGCCCTCTAGCAATGAAGACTGGGCAGCTATTCGTGCAGGTCTCGATGCTGCCAAGGGGGAAAGGGATAGAAGGAATATCCTTGCACCTGGACCAAGACTGCCAGGTCCAGTTAGTGCAAGACCAAACTGCAGCAAATGTATTGGCCCAGTCTCAAGAGATTAGCCACTTGTGGAGATCCTTTAGGATGATTTGCGGTGTGTTCAGAGAGTGCAAGGATATGCAATCGTGGCAGCCTCTAGCCCGTTTGCCCTCTAGCAATGAAGACTGGGCAGCTATTCGTGCAGGTCTCGATGCTGCCAAGGGGGAAAGGGATAGAAGGAATATCCTTGCACCTGGACCAAGACTGCCAGGTCCAGTTAGTGCAAGACAACTGGTTGAAAGGACTGTAGTTGGGACGGATGAAGGTGATGAGCAGGTGATTGAACAATTTGAAGATGTGGTTGATAGGGGGAATAAAGGTAAGGGAAAGGAAGTTGGGCCGGCCACTGGTGAACAAGCTAAAACAACTGGTACTGAAGCCAGTGTGTTAGAAACTGGCAACATTGATCAGCTCCCTCCAGTTTCAGAAGATGTTAGTAGGCAGCTGGCAAGGCTTGGAGATGCCATCAAGGAGAGAAAGAAACAAATGAGGGTGAATCAAACAAAAGATAGAAATACTTTAGCCCCAACTCTTCTTGATATAAGTGATGGTCGTCTTCTGGGCATGACACTTGCAGAGTATGCCAAGGTCAAGGCTGATCCCAGAATTATAAATGCATTGAAAGAACAACTGGAGATTGAGCTTGACAAACATTATAGGGAGGATGAGGCTGAGTATGATGCCAGGTGTTTGAATATCACAGTGGAGAAGGCCAAAGAAGTTAGAACTGAAGGAATTCTCAAGAGAGCTGAAAATGTTAAGAAGGTGGTCAAACAGGTGATGAATCCACCTAAGTCCAAAGGTAAACCTAAGATGTTGCCAAGAGATGCTGACCTTAGGACCTGGGTGGATACAACTGAACCCTCAAGTGAAGATATCAAAGCTGCAGTGCATAGTATGAGCACTGGTCAAATCAAACTGGCCAATGAATCTGAAGCTAGAGAGTATTTATCTGAAGTGCAGCAGCGGAGATATCACCCTGGTAAGATTGTTGATATGAAAGTGTTTATCAAACCAGGTACCAAACATTTCACAGTTGGGGTTCAACATCTGGATGGACCCTTAAGGCAAACTGAGAATCCTGATGTACTTTCTTATGGTTACTCGGAACTGGTGGAAATGGCAAAGCTGTTGGAGGCCAAGCAACAAAGAAATAAGGTTGAAAGAGGATGGATGTTTGTGCTTCAAAGTCTGCTCAAGTTTAAAGAAAACATTGAAGAGAGACTGAATGTTGATCCTGAAGACAAACAGCCCATCTCCACAGTTGCCAAAAGAAGAAGAACTGGCGAAGGGCCATCAGTTTAAGTTCTTTCTTCATTTTATCTTCTTGTAATTTGTTGTACATTCTGTTGTAACTTGTGTAAATTTTACTCCTTGTATAAAAGAAGTTACCAGTTTGTAACCACAAGGTAGATAAAAGATTAAAATCTAACAAACACAAAAGAAAAACCTAAGGCATTTATTGATCTATAAAAATGCCCTAGATATCTTAGATAGATTTAAATCAAACAAGTCTCTATAGTTCACACTTGTATAGATACAAGAACTAGAAAAGACTTAGACTATATTTCTAGACAAATAGGGGGAATTTGTTAGGTCCAGTTCACCTGGAACTGGCCAGTCACCAGTTCACACTGACCAGTTCACCAGTTGCATCTGGTGACCAGTAAACTGGTGACCAAGAAGATTTGTCGAGAAATATATTGAAGTCCAGTTGCACCGTACAGTTAACGCAACTGAAGACTTCCTCCAGTTGAGAACTGACCAAGTTGAAGAAACATTCCAGTTGAAGTCGAAGACAACAAATGGAAGAAAGAGAATGACAATGGCAGCGAAGCCCAGTTGACATTCTAGTCAGTTACAAACTGGAGACCTTCAGTGGAAAGCCCTTACAAAGCTTTACACTGATTACGAGGAATTGACTTGTATACTTTATGTACCTTTACCCGGATAATAAGCCTTATCTTATTATTTAAGTATTAAAAGGTACATAAAGGTGGTTGTGTAAAGTCACTGTAACATGCGACTTTACAACACTTTTTAAGGAATTAAATGCTATTCCTTAAATGCTTCCAACCACATTTGTACGGCTAAAGTTAACATCCATATGTTAACTTTGCCTATAAATACAAGTCATTGCACAACCAAGAATCATAAGTTATTCCACGAGTTATTTCTCTCACAAACGAATAACTTCATACTTT
>CM067167.1:37534384-37559384 GCA_034093135.1 Erigeron breviscapus
GGGAAGTTATTGACATTACTACCAACAATTTACCTTTCAAGCGGGACATGCATAACTCTAATCATGATTGGAGGAACCACTTTGAAACTTCTTTTAAACACCATCGTTGGCAATTCATGGAATGATAATAACCATTCTCCCTTATCTATGATCGAATGGTACCTTGTTTTCACATGTGCGGCAGTTGTCTTGACACAACTCCCGAACTTGAATTCCATCGCGGGAATTTCACTAATTGGGTCCATTGCTTCGGTCTCATATTGCACTATCATATGGGTGGTGTCGCTTGTTGAAGGTAGGCCGACAAGTGTAACATCCGTGAATTTTGACCCGTTGACTTTTGTGTAATTTGACTAACAAACTTGTTGAATGAAATAATTGGGCCCATTTGTGATTATATGACTATGTGGTATGTTGGTCGGGTCGTTGTATGTGTAGTCGGTATTTAAATAGGTAATTAATTGTATTGTGACTTGAGAGGGGAAACGGGTCGGCCCGTGGGTAGTCCATGACCCACCAGCCCCCCAAGACCCATTTCTCCCCCTTATCCCTTATCCTTTCTCTCTTTTCTCTCTATCTATCTATCTCTTCTATTCTCTCTCAAGTAAAAGAACCCTTTTTGTTCTTCATCATTTCTTGCATCAACATTGTGTTTGAATCTCTACCATAATACAAGAATCATAGTCATCTTCATCTCGTTTGCTTCCTATTAGAGAATCAAAAGCCAAGTTCTTGCATTTTACCCATTTTGACCTAATTTCGGGTTCTAGCTCAAGGAGGAGTTTCGGTAAGTCTAATTCATCCCTTTTGTACCTACTTATGTTTGTTTATGCATTTCTAGTCATCTTGAAAGTTTGCAAGTCTTGAATCGAGTCAAAAGGCGATTTAGGTCAAACTAGGGTTTCGATTAGGGTTGGAACGATTTGTTATGATTTTGATGTTTTGGGTCGAATTTGTGGATTGGGTTATGTTTATTTATGGTTAATGGTATTTATTTATGCTTCAAATCAAGTTAAAAGCCTTTACAAATCGTTTTGGATGTCTTATGGTTGTTTTTGGGGGTTTTTGGTTCGGGCTGCAGCTGCTGCTGCTTCTGGCCAGAACTGGGCCACTGCGGCGCAGTGGCTTAGGCCTAGCCCACTGCGGCGCAGTGGCTAGGGCCTGGTCAAGTTGGTTGCCCACTGCGGCGCAGTGGCTAGGGCCTGTCAGTGGTTTGCCCACTGCGGCGCAGTGGCTAGTCCTGGTCTGACTTAGCCACTGCGGCGCAGTGAGCTTGGTTTTGGCTCACTGCGACGCAGTGTATAGTTACTGGGAATGTTCGCACGTCAATTTTCAAACGTTAATAACTTTTGATCCGTAAGTCCAAATAAGTCGTATGACCTGTCGTTGGAATCGTAAGAGAGTCTAGTTTCTAGTAGTAACACTCTTTTTGTATGAATCTTTTGTCATTTCTAAAAAGGTCGAGTCGAATGCGTTTTGTTCCTACTCGTTTAAATTGTAAAGGCATTTAGGGTTTGTGACTCGACCTAATTGTGATAAACCAACTTGTTCATGATTGTAGAGTTGACATTATGGTATTATGATGTATAATTATAGGTTGTGGACGTGTGGACCCTATTACTCGTTTGTAATCTTATTCTAGCTTCTTTGCCGGGCAAGGTGAGTTTCGTATCTCCCTACTCGCTTGAGATTCGGGCTGAAAAGTGTAAACCTGGCGTGTTTACTTGCATTTATTGATTTATTGATTGGTTGACTTGATTGTTGGATTGATGTGACAGTTCGTTTCGTTTGATTGACTTGGGTTATGTTTTAGTTAATTATTATATATATTAGGATAGACGTACATACATGGAAGTCGGTTATGCCTTCATTGGGTTTTAGATGTGGTGGGAAGGCTGCGGGTGACCCTATATATAAGCATCTGGGACTTGAAGAAAGTAGAACCCTTTGAAGTATATGTACGTATAGTTGGTTTAATTGGGATTAGTGGTTTATGGTTGATGAATATTGATTGTTGGCTTACGGTTGTCGTATATGGATTTTGGCTTATGTTGGACGAATATTGACTGTTGACACAGGTTCATCGTCTATTGACTGTTGGTTTATGATATATGCATTTACATTTGATTGTAAGCATTGCATACATTGTTGATAACCCTCGGCAAGGGATTGCCGACATCCTGGTGCATAGATGTATGCACCCATTTTGGATGTAGTGCCTGACTCCGAGTATATAGACATATATATCTCGATGTTTTTGAGATACAGCCTTGTTCATTGAGATGACAGAAGGGTATCGTTGCATTGGTGACTGGCGTTCACGCATAGGATAGGCATGTTGACCTATTTATGCATTTGGTACTTGCATTTGATATTCATATCATTGAGCATTCATTTACACGCCTTTACGTACTTATGAGATTCTGTTGATTGGATATTGTGGTGTTACTTAGAGGCTCACTGTAAGTCATGTCTAGCCTCTACTTGTATATTATGATTATTGTTTATGGTTCCTTGTGGACCATTACTACGAACTCACCAACCTTGTGTTGACTATGCTTAGTACACTTTTCAGGTAATCAGATTAATCCTGGGCGTGGAGTATAGTTGCTTGCTGCTTGCTGTTTAACCCGGACTTTGGACCTTATGGATCAAGGATTCATAGACCTTCTCTTTTGCATTATACTTAGGATTAATTGCCATCTTTTGAATGCTCCTTTGTAACTTTGATGGTTATTGCTCCTTTTGTATTATGGTACTTGTTCGTATTTGTATTGGATTCACCGAATCTTTATTTGCATTTAGTTTGTTCTATTGTAATTCCACCTGGTGCTATGTGTTTTCAGTGATATTCCGAGCCTCGGCTTGGGGTGTTACAACAAGTGTATCATATGAGAAGCCGGAGAAGACGTCAGACATTGCTAGGGTTTGTGATGTTCTGAATGCTCTTGGCATCGTTGCTTTTGCCTTTCGCGGACATAATTTGGTGCTTGAAATACAGGTTTGTGATTAATCTGATGCAAATCTGATGCAAATGGATAGGGATTCTCTAAAATTGAATCAACTTCATAGGTAAAGTTGGACAACTCATAACCCTTGGATTAAAATCAAAGGTCAAGTTTCAAAATCTTGACGTTTTGATTTTAATCCAAAAGTTGAGATCACTCTAAATTTACCTATAAAGTTAATTCAACTTTAGAGGATCCTTATCCAATGCAAATAGTGTTGATATGACTTAGCGTATATAGAATTATATATGCTTATCGACATCTTTAAAATTTTGCTAAAAGTTTATCTTATTACGTATATTACTAATAATCCAAATTAAAGAATATTGATAAGATTTGTGCTAGTCTCTTAACCTAACCTATATATGCTTTTTATAATAAACAAGTATATTATAATAAAACAAGTAGAATAAGTTTTTGACATCAAATCATGATAAAACTTATGCATGAAAATTCATAAAGCATAAATATATACATCGATACACAAATATTTTCATGATGAACAACAATTTTCAGTTAAAAAAATGGTTAAGTATCTGGGAGTGTAAGTAATTTTTACACTTTTCCTATTGTGTGAATGAAACTTTCATTTGGTTCATTGTATGTAACTAACCCGCTAAATTGAACGATTAATGTAAAATTTTTACGTTGACCAATCAAAAATTTCTACGTGGCAGCTCATATGGTATGCCATGTATATACTTTTACATTAATCGTTCAATTTATCGGGTTAGTTACATACAATGAACCAAATGAAAGTTACATTCACACAATATGAAAAGTGTAAAAGTTACTTACATCACCAGATACTAAACCCTTAAAAAAACTACTTTATTTATATTAATTTAATATTTGTTTTATTTGAACCATGACCCTTGTATATATATATAAAAAAAATGTGTTTTAAATAGATACATCCATCCTTAAAATTAAAACAAATGAGAGCTTTATATATATATATATATATATATATATATATATATATATATATATATATATATATATATATATATATATATATATATATATATATATATATATATATATATATATATATATATATATATATATATATATATATATATATATATATATATATATATATATATATATATATATATATATATATATATATATATATATATATATATATATATATATATATATATATATATATATATATATATATATATATATATATATATATATATATATATATATATATATATATATATATATATATATATATATATATATATATATATATATATATATATATATATATATATATATATATATATATATATATATATATATATATATATATATATATATATATATATATATATATATATATATATATATATATATATATATATATATATATATATATATATATATATATATATATATATATATATATATATATATATATATATATATATATATATATATATATATATATATATATATATATATATATATATATATATATATATATATATATATATATATATATATATATATATATATATATATATATATATATATATATATATATATATATATATATATATATATATATATATATATATATATATATATATATATATATATATATATATATATATATATATATATATATATATATATATATATATATATATATATATATATATATATATATATATATATATATATATATATATATATATATATATATATATATATATATATATATATATATATATATATATATATATATATATATATATATATATATATATATATATATATATATATATATATATATATATATATATATATATATATATATATATATATATATATATATATATATATATATATATATATATATATATATATATATATATATATATATATATATATATATATATATATATATATATATATATATATATATATATATATATATATATATATATATATATATATATATATATATATATATATATATATATATATATATATATATATATATATATATATATATATATATATATATATATATATATATATATATATATATATATATATATATATATATATATATATATATATATATATATATATATATATATATATATATATATATATATATATATATATATATATATATATATATATATATATATATATATATATATATATATATATATATATATATATATATATATATATATATATATATATATATATATATATATATATATATATATACATATATCTATATAACTATATATATATATATATATATAGATATAAAAGATACAAGTTCTTAATGCACGTTAATGTTTTAAATTTGGGAAAATGTTAAATGTAGCCCTTAGGGTTGCACTTAACATGTATAAAAAAATTGTACCTTTCATATTAAAAGTTCACCCTTGAATTTTATGATAAGTGTACAACTATTTGATGTATCTTAACTACAGCCTTAAGGCCTGCATTTAACAAAACCCTAATGATTGGTGCAACATGTATATCCCAATAAACACACGTCACTAGTACAATGATTGGTGATGTAATATGTTGAAGGAAGTGCGTTACAATTCTTTTACTAAGAAACTATAATTGATAATTCATTTTACATTTTGGGCTTAGTATCCCTCTACAACTATGATTATGAGTTATGACAATGTTAAATTGAAAAGATGAAATAAAATAAGAGAAATGAGTGTGTACTTATGTCAATACTTTATATGTAAAGAGATGAAATAAACATAAACTATACAAAGATATAGCATTGCTCTTGTTTTATTTACTCCTACTCCATAGGATAAAAGTCATAGATTGGTTCTTTAATCATGATTACCATTGAACCCAAATAGTTGGTGTGTTAACCTTTCTGAATCCAATTTGCTTCAAGTCATTAAAAATAATAACATATCTACTTAAAATAACATAAAGTTTTCTTTTATAAAGACTACTCGTATTATAATAAGGCCCACCACAAGGTTGAATCTCGCGCGTTTGAATTGAACAGAAGTTTTTCTTTGAAAATTACAAAATTGTACAATAAACCTTTTTATTATAATTCTTGTGTACGCATGGAAATTACTTTTGAACACAATCGCCCAAGCTAATTAAGTTAATCACAAAGTACCAACTTTAAAATCGATGATTATCAATAGCATTACAATATAACCCTACTATTGAATAGTGATTAGTCTATAAAGATTTCATATGTTGGATTTTAAGTCTTTCCATGTTTTAACAAATTTTAATTACAATTACAACTTTCCACTATAATAACTTTACTAAGATATATCAATTGTTTTAGAAGTTTTAAATTGTATAGTTAGAATTATTATTATTATCATCATCATTTTTGATTATTAAACAATGCAGTAATCATTATAGGTTCTTGTTAAAGGTTCATATGTAAATGTTACCTTTTATCTAATACATAAAAAGTCGACCATCATCATTAACATATTTGCAATTTTATGTAGGGAACAATGCCTTCAAGCCTAAAGCAACCATCGAGAGTACCGATGTGGAAAGGGGTGAGGTACTCATACTCGATCATCGCAATGTGTTTGTTTCCTCTCGCAATTGGTGGATATTGGGCATATGGTAACCTGGTAAGCATACTAATTCTAACACATGTGGACATACATCACTCAATGCATACAAGTCGGCAAGTCGCCATTTTAAAGGCACCATGTACTACAATATGATGCAAAAACATTATTGCAGATGCCCACAACTGGAGGACTGTTAACTGCGTTGTACAAATACCACGGACAATCAGCTTCAAAAGTGATCCTAGGGACTACAAGCGTGCTAGTCATCATAAATAGTCTCGCCTCTTTCCAAATCTATGCAATGCCTGTTTTTGACAACTTAGAGTTAAAATATGTGACCAAAATGAACAGGCCATGTCCAAGGTGGGTCAGGGCCAGCTCTCGGGTTTTCTTTGGAGGACTAGCATTCTTTGTAGCAGTTGCACTGCCGTTCTTACCAAGCCTAGCGGGCCTCATTGGAGGCATTGCACTACCTGTCACTTTAGCATATCCATGTTTTATGTGGATAGTAATGAGGAAACCCAAAAGGTATAGCACAATGTGGTGGCTCAACTGGATCCTCGGATGCCTAGGATGGCCTCAAGTGTAGTTATTTTAGAGTTGATGGGTCTATGTTGTAAATTGTTTCATTAAGGGTATTATAGGTATTTTAAGTGGAGATAATTAAATTAGTGAATAAAAGGAAGAGAATTAATTAATTCATTAAGGGTAGAATGGTCATTTTGCATGGGGACTTTTTATGAAAGTGAGTGTTGAAAAGTGTTAGGAGAGAGAGTGTGTTAATTTTTATAAATTACTCTAGTAGAGATAACTTTTTCCTTTTCAAATAAAATTTTTTCGATGATTCAACCATCTTCGAGAACCATCCACGGTTCAATGTTGATTGATGAGGGTGTTGTTTGGATTCCCGTAAACAGTTGGTTAAGTATGAGTATGACCGATCTATGTATATACAAAAACATTATACGATTTGTTGGGTTTGAAATTAATTAATTATATATATATATATATATATATATATATATATATATATATTATATTACTTATATTATATATTATATATATATATAACAATTAAGGTTTGGCTTAGGAATAGTAAGCCAAGCCATGAACAGTAACCGGCTCGAGCCATGAACAGTACCGGCTTATTTTGTCTTTTTCCTATTTTGTCTTTTTCTGGTTTTTTTTTTTTAAACGATAGTATACTTTTAAAGTTTCTTATTTTTACCACTTAACATTTACGTTTTATCACTTTAGTCTAACTTTTTGTATACAATGCGTGACTGTTTATATAGAAGGTTTTCTTTTATTTTTTTCTTTTTATATCCGATCAAATATATGGAATATATGTGTTTACATATTAAGTTCGAATATAAAACTCTTCATGTTTTAGGATTTTAATCCATAAAAAAATGAGGTTAATCATATAGTTAGTTCATGAGTGGTTTGTATATCTAAATTGTATGTATCTAGCAGTCAAATATTCACTTTCTTGAAAGTAGTTAATCATCTACCAATAGACACATCCTTGATACAATAAAATAAAAAAATGTTTGTATCAAATTTAATCCGATATCGTAGTTTTTTATTTGATAGAAATATGAGACCACAACATTTTTTTATTAAAAGCGGAATGATATATCTATAACAACTATTAGCCATCTACAACAAATGTACATGTTTTACTGCACAGTTTATATATATATAACAATTAAGGTTTGGCTTAAGAATAGTAAGCCAAGCCATGAACAGTAACCGGCTCGAGCCATGAACAGTACCGGCTTATTTTTTTTTTTATTTTTCTTTTTTTTTTTTTTTTTTTTTTTTTTTTTTTTTTTTTTTTTTTTTTTTTAAACGATAGTATACTTTTAGAGTTTCTTATTTTTACCACTTAACATTTACGTTTTATCACTTTAGTCTAACTTTTTGTATACAAGTATAATTTACTTTTTTTTTAAACGATAGTATACTTTTAGAGTTTCTTATTTTTACCACTTAACATTTACGTTTTATCACTTTAGTCTAACTTTTTGTATACAAGTATAATTTACTTTTCAATTAAATTTGGATTTTAACTTTAATCATCAAATTATTTATTTTTTTTTTATTTTTACTTTCTTTCTCTTATTTAACGCTTCAAACTTATTTTTACCACTTAACTTTTGTATTTTTTAACTTTAGTCCAACTTTTTGTATACAAACTTAATTATAGTTATAACTTTAATCATCAATTTTATTTATTTTTTACTTTCTATCTCTTATTTTAAGGCTTCTAACTTTTACCATCAAACTCTTGGTTTTGACCACCATAGTAAACTTTAAGTGTCCAAAATATCTTTGCATGACGCAACGTCGATCCCGGGCAACGCCCGGGGTCAAAAAACTTGTTTGGACTAAATTGGGTCTTGAAAATCTTAGAACATATTCCCTCAAATTGTGAATATTGTGATATCTTAGAATGATAGTCACTACAGGTCTGACCCTGTCTCTTTTTTTTTATCTATTATACATAATAAAGGAGTAACTTTTTTTTTAAATCTTAATTAAGGAATTAAAGTAGTTAAAATACACATTTTCTTTATTCATTAATTTAAACATTTCTACCTAATATACCTATAATATCCTTAATGAAATAATTTACAACATAAATCACTCAATTCTTAAAATAACTACACTACCTCCTTTAATCTCAATTACTTTTATATTCACCACCATTGCCGCCCCCACCACCTGTCACCATCGCCTCCGTCACCCGTCGCCGCCACCGCCGCCACCACCACCCCGCGCCACTACCACCATCGCCTCCGCATTGCACGGACATATGACTCGTATATAAAAATATATATTAACATGATAAAGAAACAAACTAAAAAGAGAACAGCAGAACAGCCGATGGGGCCAGTCAAAGACATAAAGATTTAAAGATTTCGTCCCCGTGGAAAGTTGATTTAAAAACAGATACTTAATATTTAGAATCAAGGGTATTTAACTCATTTTTTGAGCAGAATAACCTCAAAAATCGACTCATTTTATGAGCCCGTGTTAGAGAAAGTGAGCTCCTGCATGTGGTCACTTAAGTATCTTTTTTCAAAGAACCATGATTCGAACATGTGACCTCCAAGTAGTTTCACTCTTTTGAAGACACATGTAATCACTTTAGAATTAACATTTTAATGTACGTTATAAAAACATGGTTTTTACTAATGATAAATCCTATAACATGTATTTTTTATTATAAAATTTAAAGAGTGAGTTTATTATATGAAAGGTACAAAATCTTTATTCAGGTTATAATCCTCTGAAGTTGTTACTAGAAAAATCTTTAAAATATATATCTTTAAAATGGTTAAGCTGACGTAAGTTAAAAGGTTAGTTGAATTAGAACAAAACTAATGTACATTTCAGAGTCAACTAAAACTGAAAGTAAATGACCGAAGTTAAACTAAAGAAAATTCAACAATACACACGGTTATATGAAAATTGTAGTTTTCATATGTATTTTATCAACATTATTATGTTGTGGAAACGGAATAATAATCATAAAGTTATGAATATTGTAGCAACTTATGAAAGACAACTAAAACAAGTTCAACTAGAGTAATTGCACGAGCACTATAACCGCAACGCTTCAACCCACTCTTAAGGTCTTGTTTCTTTTTTATTTAATAAACTTAATAGTTAAGAACTTAATCATTCACTTTAATTTCATGTTTTCTTTTTTGACTTAATTAACAAAAATAACCGTTAATTACATATATTTTACTTAATACATACAGATATTTTTAATGCATTCAGTCACTTAATACACTCAACATTTAATGACGACTAAAAAAGGAAACGGGCCCTTAATTCTTTTATCCACTCTGTGTTGGCAAATTTTTAGGTTGGTTGGTTGAGATGACACTGAAATTTTGAAATAACGTAGTGGAGAGCATTTCAAGGAAATATCTACGAACTTCCTTGAATCATGTTGTCATTATATTTTCGAGCCATTTGACATAGCCACATAAGGAATGTATCTTTGAACTTGACAACGACCTCTATTCAAGTTAACTCGCAAGATACGTAGGGTACAAGGTTTGGATCTTGAAATGTGTTAGGATAATAACGTACGTATATCAACCTAGCTATAGGTAAGTTATGGCAATTTAAGTTCTAGTTCCATGATTAATACTATTTATTTTTGAAAAATACTAAACTCAAGCCCTTAGGACTGCATTAACGTGAAAAAATGTTTTGTACTTTCCATATCAAAAGCACACTCACTGAATTTTATGGTAAGTGTACAACCATTTAATGTACCTTAACTGCAGCTCTAAGGGCTGCGTTTAGCAAAAACTTTTATTTTTTACAGGTGTCAATCGCCAATCACAACGAAGGATCTATACTATATTGTCTTAACCACATCAATGTTAGAGAATCTTCTCATCCAATACCTAGTAGGAGAAAAACTAATCTAATAGTTCGCCCAAAGACACGACATCATATTATTAAAGCCTTACCCTGTCTAATCTCTCCAAATCCAAGCATTCATAAAAAGACTTCTTAACATTGGCTTATTAACTCATCATTGGCGGATAAATACTAAATATGTAACTGCGTGTGTATTAAATTTGTATGGATTTCCTTTCTTTTCTCAAGAAAGAAATTTATATTTGAATAAGGTTGTCGTCTCAAAAACACACTAACCACATATAATAGATCTACTGTTTCAATGTAACAATAATAATAAAAATTCGACTTCAAATTACACTTAAATTGTAACATCCGTGAATTTTGACTCGTTGACTTTACGTGTAATATGACTAACAATATAGGTCAATGAAGTATTCGGGTCGTTTTGGTGATAAAATGACAATGTGGAAGTTATTTGGGTCGTTTCGTGAATTAAATGGCAATGTGTTGTATTCGGGTCAATAATGTGTTTTGATCGGTGTTTAAATGTCTAACGATTGTAATTTGGCTTGAGAAGAGAAACGGGTCGGCCCGTGGGTCATCCACGACCCATCAGCCCCTTGACCCATTTCCCTTATCTTCTCTTGCACCTCTCATTTCTCTTTTCTATCTTTCTTTCTCACTTTCTCTCAAGTAAAAGAAAACGCAAGGAAACCATTTCAATTCTTCATCTCTCTCTTGCATCTATTTGGTGTTTTGGAACTGATTAAATACAAGAATCATCATCATTGTCACCATAATCTTCAATTGATCATAAGTTTGAAGTTCATAGTTCAAGACTTTCACCCATTTTGACCTAAATTCGGGTTCTAGCTCGAGAAAGAAGCTTTGGTAAGTCAAATTCATCCCATTTACTTCTATTTATGTTAGTTTACTTGTTTCTAGTCATCTCGTACATTTACAAGTTCTAAATCTGTAACACCCCAAGCCGAGGCTCGAAATATCACGGAAATCATATAGCGCAAGGTGGAATTACAATAGAACAAGAACTAAATGCAATTAAGGATTCAGTGAATCCATACAATACGAAACAAGTACCACAATACATAAGGAGCAAATAACCATCGAAGTTTACAAAGAACATCCCAAAGATGGCAAGTCGATCCTAAGTATAATGCAAGAGAGAAGGTCGATGAATCCTTGATTCATAAAGTCCAAAGTCCGGGTTAACAGCAAGCAAGCAACTAAACTCCACGTCCGGGGAGAACCTGATTACCTGAAAAGTGTACTAAGCATAGTCAACACAAGGTTGGTGAGTTCGTAGTAATGGTCCACAAGGAACCATAAACAATAATCATAATGTACAAGTAGAGGCTAACCGTGACTTACAGTGAGCCTCTAAGTAACACAACAATGTCCAATCAACAAGATTACATAAGTACGAAAATACGTGTAAATGAATGCTCAATGATATAAATATCAAATGCAAGTACCAATGCATAAATAAGCCAACATGCCTATCTTATGCGTGAACACCAGTCACCAATGCAACGATACCCTTCTGTCATCACAATGAACAAGACTGTATCTCAAAATCATCGAGATATATATGTCTATATACTCGGAGTCAGGAACTACATCCAAAATGGGTGCATACATCTATACACCAGGATGTCGGCAATCCCCTGCCGAGGTCATCAACAATGTATGCAATGCTTACAATCAATTGTAAATGCATCAATCATGAACCAACAATCAATATACGATGAACTTGAACCAGTAATTAATATTCGACAAACATGAGCCAACAATCAAAAATCGTCAATCGTAAACCATTAACCACAATTTAAACCAACTATACGTACATACACTTAAGAGGATTCTACTTCCTTCGAGTCCCAGATGCTTATATATAAGGTCACCCGCAGCCTTCCCACCACATCTAAAACCCAATGGAAGCATAACCGACTTCCATGTATGTACGTCTATCCTAATATTAATGAAATACCTAACAACCGTAAACCAATTCAATCAAACGTGATAACCGTCTCATCAAACCAACATTTAACTCAAATCCATCAACAACATAAGTAAACACACAAATTTACACTTTTCAGCCCGAATCTCAAGCGAGTAGGGAGATACGAAACTCACCTCGATTGGTTAAGAAAGCTAAGATTGATATAAAGTCAAGTTATTATCGTACAATGTTCTCCTCGCGTCCAACACCTAAATATCGATCATATACATTCACATCAACATTCATAAACACATACGTAGTTATCAAGAAAACGGCAAAACCCTAAATAGGTTTCCAAAGTGTTTCTCGACGTTAAATGACTTCTAAGCCTTGTTGGCCCCGGTTTTGGTTAGGCCCGACCATTTGGAGTTGATTGGGATGAACGGCTACTTGAACTTGTTGCCCCACCCATCGGGGACAATTATAACGGTAGTGGTCACGGCTACCACATTCATAACATTCTCCTCTTCGTTGGTTGCCTTGAGGAGGGACGGCCCGAACGGGAGCCACATTCATTGGACCCGCCCTTGGAGCTCTACAATTTCTAGCTTCGTGCCCGACTTGATTGCAATTAAAGCATGCCCCACATGGAGCATTGGCGGGATGATGCTTGTTGCATCTCCCACAGAAAGGATGAGGCCCAGAATAAGCCTTCTTAGCCGGTTCCACCGCCGCCATCACCCTACCCCTATTTACATTTCTGGGGTCAAACCTCCCCACTTTCTTTACCCCGCTCGGCTCTCCCACTTCTTTCCTCTTGTTTGATGAGGATTTGCTCAAAACACCACTTCTCAATAAATCTTCAGTCACACTCCCGGCTTGGTTAACCGCATTAGCCAAAGAAGTAGGCATGTTGGAGTTTACATAAGATCGGACTTGAGGATTTAAGCCCAATACGAACTTCTGGATGGCCTGAGGCTCGGTACCCACCAAGTGAGGAATGAGGGTAGACAACTCTTAAAATCGTCTAACATAGCCCTTGTAATCGGCTCCCTCCATGTTGAGATTAGCAAACTCAATGGTTAAGTTTTGTAGTTCATACGAAGGACAAAACTTTGCTTTCACTTTGTTCTTGAAGTCAATCCATTCCAAATTATGAGTCCGGCCCAACGTTATTTCTTGGTTCCACCAACTCAAGGCGTCATGCCTAAACATGCCGGATGCATAGGAAATCCGGTCATCATAGGTGCAATGACTCCTTTCAATCACCGCCTCTATCGCCTCAAACCACCTTATACATTCCGTGGGACCACCTCTTCCATCAAACTCCGGTGCCCCACAACTTTTAAAGTCTTTAAATATGCATCCTTGACGGTATCCACCGTATTGATTATTCATGGGCATTCCAATATTAACTCCCACTGGTCCCTCTCCTTCATCCTCAACGGCATGAGGTTGAGCATTTTCATTAATCATATTTTCTGGGGCTTCGTTGTTTTGAGGCCCATTATTTTGCCCAAGATTTGCCGTGACTTGAGCAATAATGGTTGGCATGATATTGGCGATCGTTTGAGCGATCACCTCAGCCATATTTGGCTCAGGAACTTCACCACGACCCCTTCCTTGGCCCCTACCACGACCTCTACCACGGCCCCTACCACGGCCCCTACCTCCTTGTACCTCCGGTTGAGCTTCCTGTTGAGGTTCTTCCTCTTCAGCCCTATAGTTCGTTCCGGCTCTCCTGGGTCTCACCATTTCTATAAAACAAGTGACACGATGACCCGAGAGTTAGTCTCAAATGCTCACGTGTTAGTCACACAAGTAGTCAATGCTCTCATACCGATACCACATACTCATTTCATATCATTAAGCTAAGGCAGGAGTGCTAGAATCCTATGAGATTGTTGCTTAGCATATCATCATGTCAATTTCATTACAATTGTCTATCATTAACTCAAGTAATCATGCTCAAAACATCATGCAATCAAATAACTAACACGAATGATTCAAAGTATAATCCGAATTCGATATGCTCTCTAGTTATTGACCGGGTATGTATACAAGGTGTACCAGCGGCTAACCTTCCACCTAATCAACTTCCATTAAGCATATCGGTTCCTTATTATACTTTAAGCCACACGTGCGCAATCCACGATGTCATGAACTTGCTATAATATCGGGTAACCATAAAAGAGTTGATCGGGTTCTTTTAGGGTTGCCACAATATTATACTAAGTTAATGGCATCCCTTCATTTTGCTCTAAATCATCCAATTAGCTTCAACCGATAACAACAACAAATCATATTAACCACATTCATCACATAAGTGGTCTTAACTACGAACTCACACGGGGAATCACATAATTCACATTGCACACGAATTTCCTAACCATGCATGCTATATGAAGAGTTTTAACTTAAGCCGTAGTCTAGGTCAAACCGCCTAATTCTCTACGACCACGCATGGGCCACCATTTTGTAACACCCCAAGCCGAGGCTCGAAATATCACGGAAATCATATAGCGCAAGGTGGAATTACAATAGAACAAGAACTAAATGCAATTAAGGATTCAGTGAATCCATACAATACGAAACAAGTACCACAATACATAAGGAGCAAATAACCATCGAAGTTTACAAAGAACATCCCAAAGATGGCAAGTCGATCCTAAGTATAATGCAAGAGAGAAGGTCGATGAATCCTTGATTCATAAAGTCCAAAGTCCGGGTTAACAGCAAGCAAGCAACTAAACTCCACGTCCGGGGAGAACCTGATTACCTGAAAAGTGTACTAAGCATAGTCAACACAAGGTTGGTGAGTTCGTAATAATGGTCCACAAGGAACCATAAACAATAATCATAATGTACAAGTAGAGGCTAACCGTGACTTACAGTGAGCCTCTAAGTAACACAACAATGTCCAATCAACAAGATTACATAAGTACGAAAATGCGTGTAAATGAATGCTCAATGATATAAATATCAAATGCAAGTACCAATGCATAAATAAGCCAACATGCCTATCTTATGCGTGAACACCAGTCACCAATGCAACGATACCCTTCTGTCATCACAATGAACAAGGCTGTATCTCAAAATCATCGAGATATATATGTCTATATACTCAGAATCAGGAACTACATCCAAAATGGGTGCATACATCTATACACCAGGATGTCGGCAATCCCCTGCCGAGGGTCATCAACAATGTATGCAATGCTTACAATCAATTGTAAATGCATCAATCATGAACCAACAATCAATATACGATGAACTTGAACCAGTAATTAATATTCGACAAACATGAGCCAACAATCAAAAATCGTCAATCGTAAACCATTAACCACAATTTAAACCAACTATACGTACATACACTTAAGAGGATTCTACTTCTTTCGAGTCCCAGATGCTTATATATAGGGTCACCCGCAGCCTTCCCACCACATCTAAAACCCAATGGAAGCATAACCGACTTCCATGTATGTACGTCTATCCTAATATTAATGAAATACCTAACAACCGTAAACCAATTCAATCAAACGTGATAACCGTCTCATCAAACCAACATTTAACTCAAATCCATCAATCCATCAACAACATAAGTAAACACACAAATTTACACTTTTCAGCCCGAATCTCAAGCGAGTAGGGAGATACGAAACTCACCTCGATTGGTTAAGAAACCTAAGATTGATATAAAGTCAAGTTATTATCGTACAATGTTCTCCTCGCGTCCAACACCTTAATATCGATCATATACATTCACATCAACATTCATAAACACATACGTAGTTATCAAGAAAACGGCAAAACCCTAAATAGGTTTCCAAAGTGTTTCTCGACGTTAAATGACTTCTAAGACTCTTAATCAATGTTATGCAAGATAAGAAGTGAATTAGGTTAAGACTCGGCGCGTAAAAAGGTCCAGAAGGTCAAACTAGGTCAAACAAGGAAAATTTCCAGAAAACAAAGGCCGTAACCTACGGCCTTCAGGGGCGTAAGGTACGGTGGCAAAAATACAACGGGCGTAAGCTACGGTCAATATGGGGCGTATTACGCTGGTACAAATTTCTTTGGGCGTAGGTTACGCGCCTTTGGGGCGTAGTTACCTACGGCCCTTTGGGCGTAGGTTACGCTGGTACAAATTTCTTTGGGCGTAGGTTACGCCCCATGGGGCCGTAGGTTACGCCCCCTACTGGGCAACCCACGAACAGCAGCAGCAGTTTAGTGCAGAAACTAAACCCAAAAACCCCCAAATTCGACCCAAATCGATTTACAACGACTTGTAACTCATTTTGAAGCATAACTAAACATCAATAACCATAAATACACATAACCCAACCCACAAATTCGACCAAAACATCACAATCACTTCCAAATCACCCAAACCCTAATTTAACCCTAAATTAGTTTTAAGCCGATTTATGACTTGCAAATGTTCAAGACGACTAGAAATGCATAAATAAACATAAGTAGGAGTAAATGGGATGAATTTGACTTACCAAAGTTTCTCCTTGAGCTTAAAACCCGAAATTAGGTCAAAATGGATAAAATGCAAGAACTTGGCTTTTGATTCTCTAATATGAAGCAAACGAGGTTAAGATGGCGATGATTCTTGTATGATGGCAGTTCCAAAACACTAAATTGGTGCAAGTATGAGATGGAGAATGAAATGCTTTTCCCTTGCTTGAGAGAAAAAGAGAAAGATAGGTAGAATGGGAAGGAAGGGTGAAGGAAAGGATAAGGGAGGGGAGAAAAGGGTCATGGGTGGCTGGTGGGTCGTGGACTACCCACGGGCCGACCCGATTCTCTTCACAAGCCAAATTACAATCGAATATACAATTAAACGCCAATCAAACATATTAACGACCCGACTAACATACCACATAGACACAAAATCACAAATGGGCCCAATTATTTCATTCAACAAGTTTGTTAGTCAAATTACACAAAAAGTCAACGGGTCAAAATTCACGGATGTTACAAAATCGCCTTAAAATGAGTTTGGGTCGAATTAGGGTTTTATTAGGGTTTGTTTGATTTGGAGAATTTGGTGATGTTATGGATGGAAATATGGGTTTGGGTAAGTGTATTTATGCATTAGAATGTCAAATGTAACTTCAAAACAAGTCTTGTAACCTTAAACGTCGATTTGGGGTTTTGGGGTTCTTGATTTTCTGCACTTGCTGCTGCTGGTAGTGTTGCTGCCCAGAAGGGGGCGTAACCTACGGCCCTATGGGGCGTAGGTTACGCTGGTACAAATTTCTTTGGGCGTAGGTTACGGCCCTTTGGGGCGTAGCTTACGCCAATCCTTCCATCTTACGCCAAAATGCTTCTGTTTACGCCAACTTTTACGCCAAAAATGACTTTTCTAGAGGGCCGTAGCTTACGCCACTTTGGGCCGTAAGCTACGCCAGTTGTAATTTTGACCACCGTACCTTACGCCCCTTTGGGCCGTAAGTTACGGTCTTTGTTTTTCTGAAATTTCCTTGTTTGACCTAGTTTGACTTTCTGGACCTTTTTACGCGTCGAGCCTTAATCTAATTTACTTCTTATCTTATATAACATTGATTGAGAGTCTTAGAAGTCGTTTAACGTCGAGAAGCACTTTGGAAACCTAATTAGGGTTTTGCCGAATATTTAATAACTACGTATATGTGGTTATGTGTGTTGATATGAATGTATATGATCGATATTTAGGTGTTGGACGTGAAGTGATCATTGAACGACAGTAACTTGACTTTATATCAAATTTAACTTCTTTGCCGATCAGGTGAGTTTTGTAGCTCCCTACTCAATAGAGATTCGGGCTGAAAAGTGTACATATACGTGTTGTTTGTTTGTCTGGTTGACTTGATTGCCTGTCTAGTTAATTTCTGATTGATTGTAGTTTGGTAGACAGTTTTGATTGATCGTATGATGGTTTACGAAGGTGTTTGTGATATTGTAATTTATTAGGATAGAAGTGCATACATGGAAGTCGGCTTTACTTTCAAAGGGTTTTAGGTGTGGTGGGAAGGCTGCGGACGACCCTATACATAAGCATCTAGAACTTGATGAAAGTAAAATCCTCCGAAGTATATGTACGCGTTGTTTAGAGTAAATGATGGACTTTGGGATTACGTTTGAGATAGACATGAATGCCTTGATGCACTTGACTTATACGGTACACACTCAGGCATACTTTTATTGCTGCGTTGATGACATTATTGACACACATTTGATATACGTTGTGGTCTTACATACGTATGATACATGATTTGATATTGTGATTAGGATAGTTGTACATACATGGAAGACGATGATACCCTTAATGAATTGTAGATGTGGTGGGAAGGCTGCGGGTGACCCTATATATAAGCATCTACGATTCCTTAAACGTAAAGTCGTATGAAATGTATGTGCATTGTAGTTTGATTGATTTGTGATATGATGGTTTTGTGATTGAGATTGATGAGACGGTTCATTACGTTTGATTGACTTAGTTAAGTTGTGAAGTATATTATTATTATTAGGATAGACGTATAGACATGGAAGTCGGTTCTACCTTCAATGGGCCTTAGATGTGGTGGGAAGGCTGCGGGTGACCCTATATATAAGCATCTGGGACTCGAAGAAAGTAGAATCCTCCTAAGTGTATGTACGTATAGTTTAATTAAATTTGAGGATGTTGATTGATGCATATGACGTATATAAATCCCACTGAAGAGGATGTGACGTATGTAAATCCCACTGAAGAGGATGTGACGTATGTAAATCCCACTGAAGAGGATGTGACGTATGTAAATCCCACTGAAGAGGATGTGACGTATGTAAATCCCACTGAAGAGGATGTGACGTATGTAAATCCCACTGAAGAGGATGTGACGTATGTAAATCCCACTGAAGAGGATGTGACGTATGTAAATCCCACTGAAGAGGATGTGACGTATGTAAATCCCACTGAAGAGGATGTGACGTATGTAAATCCCACTGAAGAGGATGTGACGTATGTAAATCCCACTGAAGAGGATGTGACGTATGTAAATCCCACTGAAGAGGATGTGACGTATGTAAATCCCACTGAAGAGGATGTGACGTATGTAAATCCCACTGAAGAGGATGTGACGTATGTAAATCCCACTGAAGAGGATGTGACGTATGTAAATCCCACTGAAGAGGATGTGACGTATGTAAATCCCACTGAAGAGGATGTGACGTATGTAAATCCCACTGAAGAGGATGTGACGTATGTAAATCCCACTGAAGAGGATGTGACGTATGTAAATCCCACTGAAGAGGATGTGACGTATGTAAATCCCACTGAAGAGGATGTGACGTATGTAAATCCCACTGAAGAGGATGTGACGTATGTAAATCCCACTGAAGAGGATGTGACGTATGTAAATCCCACTGAAGAGGATGTGACGTATGTAAATCCCACTGAAGAGGATGTGACGTATGTAAATCCCACTGAAGAGGATGTGACGTATGTAAATCCCACTGAAGAGGATGTGACGTATGTAAATCCCACTGAAGAGGATGTGACGTATGTAAATCCCACTGAAGAGGATGTGACGTATGTAAATCCCACTGAAGAGGATGTGACGTATGTAAATCCCACTGAAGAGGATGTGACGTATGTAAATCCCACTGAAGAGGATGTGACGTATGTAAATCCCACTGAAGAGGATGTGACGTATGTAAATCCCACTGAAGAGGATGTGACGTATGTAAATCCCACTGAAGAGGATGTGACGTATGTAAATCCCACTGAAGAGGATGTGACGTATGTAAATCCCACTGAAGAGGATGTGACGTATGTAAATCCCACTGAAGAGGATGTGACGTATGTAAATCCCACTGAAGAGGATGTGACGTATGTAAATCCCACTGAAGAGGATGTGACGTATGTAAATCCCACTGAAGAGGATGTGACGTATGTAAATCCCACTGAAGAGGATGTGACGTATGTAAATCCCACTGAAGAGGATGTGACGTATGTAAATCCCACTGAAGAGGATGTGACGTATGTAAATCCCACTGAAGAGGATGTGACGTATGTAAATCCCACTGAAGAGGATGTGACGTATGTAAATCCCACTGAAGAGGATGTGACGTATGTAAATCCCACTGAAGAGGATGTGACGTATGTAAATCCCACTGAAGAGGATGTGACGTATGTAAATCCCACTGAAGAGGATGTGACGTATGTAAATCCCACTGAAGAGGATGTGACGTATGTAAATCCCACTGAAGAGGATGTGACGTATGTAAATCCCACTGAAGAGGATGTGACGTATGTAAATCCCACTGAAGAGGATGTGACGTATGTAAATCCCACTGAAGAGGATGTGACGTATGTAAATCCCACTGAAGAGGATGTGACGTATGTAAATCCCACTGAAGAGGATGTGACGTATGTAAATCCCACTGAAGAGGATGTGACGTATGTAAATCCCACTGAAGAGGATGTGACGTATGTAAATCCCACTGAAGAGGATGTGACGTATGTAAATCCCACTGAAGAGGATGTGACGTATGTAAATCCCACTGAAGAGGATGTGACGTATGTAAATCCCACTGAAGAGGATGTGACGTATGTAAATCCCACTGAAGAGGATGTGACGTATGTAAATCCCACTGAAGAGGATGTGACGTATGTAAATCCCACTGAAGAGGATGTGACGTATGTAAATCCCACTGAAGAGGATGTGACGTATGTAAATCCCACTGAAGAGGATGTGACGTATGTAAATCCCACTGAAGAGGATGTGACGTATGTAAATCCCACTGAAGAGGATGTGACGTATGTAAATCCCACTGAAGAGGATGTGACGTATGTAAATCCCACTGAAGAGGATGTGACGTATGTAAATCCCACTGAAGAGGATGTGACGTATGTAAATCCCACTGAAGAGGATGTGACGTATGTAAATCCCACTGAAGAGGATGTGACGTATGTAAATCCCACTGAAGAGGATGTGACGTATGTAAATCCCACTGAAGAGGATGTGACGTATGTAAATCCCACTGAAGAGGATGTGACGTATGTAAATCCCACTGAAGAGGATGTGACGTATGTAAATCCCACTGAAGAGGATGTGACGTATGTAAATCCCACTGAAGAGGATGTGACGTATGTAAATCCCACTGAAGAGGATGTGACGTATGTAAATCCCACTGAAGAGGATGTGACGTATGTAAATCCCACTGAAGAGGATGTGACGTATGTAAATCCCACTGAAGAGGATGTGACGTATGTAAATCCCACTGAAGAGGATGTGACGTATGTAAATCCCACTGAAGAGGATGTGACGTATGTAAATCCCACTGAAGAGGATGTGACGTATGTAAATCCCACTGAAGAGGATGTGACGTATGTAAATCCCACTGAAGAGGATGTGACGTATGTAAATCCCACTGAAGAGGATGTGACGTATGTAAATCCCACTGAAGAGGATGTGACGTATGTAAATCCCACTGAAGAGGATGTGACGTATGTAAATCCCACTGAAGAGGATGTGACGTATGTAAATCCCACTGAAGAGGATGTGACGTATGTAAATCCCACTGAAGAGGATGTGACGTATGTAAATCCCACTGAAGAGGATGTGACGTATGTAAATCCCACTGAAGAGGATGTGACGTATGTAAATCCCACTGAAGAGGATGTGACGTATGTAAATCCCACTGAAGAGGATGTGACGTATGTAAATCCCACTGAAGAGGATGTGACGTATGTAAATCCCACTGAAGAGGATGTGACGTATGTAAATCCCACTGAAGAGGATGTGACGTATGTAAATCCCACTGAAGAGGATGTGACGTATGTAAATCCCACTGAAGAGGATGTGACGTATGTAAATCCCACTGAAGAGGATGTGACGTATGTAAATCCCACTGAAGAGGATGTGACGTATGTAAATCCCACTGAAGAGGATGTGACGTATGTAAATCCCACTGAAGAGGATGTGACGTATGTAAATCCCACTGAAGAGGATGTGACGTATGTAAATCCCACTGAAGAGGATGTGACGTATGTAAATCCCACTGAAGAGGATGTGACGTATGTAAATCCCACTGAAGAGGATGTGACGTATGTAAATCCCACTGAAGAGGATGTGACGTATGTAAATCCCACTGAAGAGGATGTGACGTATGTAAATCCCACTGAAGAGGATGTGACGTATGTAAATCCCACTGAAGAGGATGTGACGTATGTAAATCCCACTGAAGAGGATGTGACGTATGTAAATCCCACTGAAGAGGATGTGACGTATGTAAATCCCACTGAAGAGGATGTGACGTATGTAAATCCCACTGAAGAGGATGTGACGTATGTAAATCCCACTGAAGAGGATGTGACGTATGTAAATCCCACTGAAGAGGATGTGACGTATGTAAATCCCACTGAAGAGGATGTGACGTATGTAAATCCCACTGAAGAGGATGTGACGTATGTAAATCCCACTGAAGAGGATGTGACGTATGTAAATCCCACTGAAGAGGATGTGACGTATGTAAATCCCACTGAAGAGGATGTGACGTATGTAAATCCCACTGAAGAGGATGTGACGTATGTAAATCCCACTGAAGAGGATGTGACGTATGTAAATCCCACTGAAGAGGATGTGACGTATGTAAATCCCACTGAAGAGGATGTGACGTATGTAAATCCCACTGAAGAGGATGTGACGTATGTAAATCCCACTGAAGAGGATGTGACGTATGTAAATCCCACTGAAGAGGATGTGACGTATGTAAATCCCACTGAAGAGGATGTGACGTATGTAAATCCCACTGAAGAGGATGTGACGTATGTAAATCCCACTGAAGAGGATGTGACGTATGTAAATCCCACTGAAGAGGATGTGACGTATGTAAATCCCACTGAAGAGGATGTGACGTATGTAAATCCCACTGAAGAGGATGTACGTATATACTATGACTAGTCTTCAGGCCCTTCTGATAGACGGATAGATTCAAAAAATATCTTACAGGTTTTTTTTTAACGATAGTATATATCTTTAAAATTTAAAAAGATTTGTTTTGATAGAAAAAATTTATAATAGAGTTTTAAATATAATTATCTATTTAATAAACATAAAAAAATCTAGAAAAAAGGAGAGAACACCTAAAGTAATTAGGAGGAAGTTTTAGGCCAAAAAAAGCTCTTAGTATTGCCAACTGTACCCAACCTCCGCTTTTAGTTATAAAAAAAATAAGTAAAACGTTGGCACGAACATGTTGTAATGGGGTGGTTTCAAAACTTATGTCTTTTAGTTTCAATTTGTAAGTTATTATAATAAGCTATAGAAGTTTGCAAATCTAACTAAATTTTTATAATAAATGCCTTTTTGGTTTTCTCGCATTAGAAGTCGTTGAGCTACTTGACAGAGTCCAACGAAATTGAAACAAACTTTTGGCTAACTAAATATGCAATAAAACACTATGAAATAACTCAAAACTTGAATAAAGAAAATATAAGGGCCTTACTGATCGAAAGTTAAGGACCCAAAACTAAAATAACAAAATACGCATAAAAAACATAACCTATATTCAACCTACAATTGACAACAAAATAAATTAAAAGAGATGAAAAATAACCATAACATAACAATTCAATATCAAATAATGAACAAACATGAACAAAATACCAAAAATAAAATTAAATTGATATAATAAAACCGTATGTTTTTTTTTATTGAGAAGCTATATGACCGTGATTTTTTTTTAAAGATAGAAAAGAGAGAATGATATGAATGAGAATGATTAATAAAAATTTAGGTTGTATATATAATAACTTCTTGGGAGAGTTTTAAAGATAGTATATATCTTTAAAATTTAAAAAGATTTGTTTTGATAGAAAAAATTTATAATAGAGTTTTAAATATAATTATCTATTTAATAAACATAAAAAAATCTAGAAAAAAGGAGAGAACACCTAAAGTAATTAGGAGGAAGTTTTAGGCCAAAAAAAGCTCTTAGTATTGCCAACTGTACCCAACCTCCGCTTTTAGTTATAAAAAAATAGATATCAAACGACATATATCGTTGCACTATGTCGCCAGCGTAAAAATCCATTT
>CM067167.1:37564384-37676884 GCA_034093135.1 Erigeron breviscapus
ATCTACTTAAAATAACATAAAGTTTTCTTTTATAAAGACTACTCGTATTATAATAAGGCCCACCACAAGGTTGAATCTCGCGCGTTTGAATTGAACAGAAGTTTTTCTTTGAAAATTACAAAATTGTACAATAAACCTTTTTATTATAATTCTTGTGTACGCATGGAAATTACTTTTGAACACAATCGCCCAAGCTAATTAAGTTAATCACAAAGTACCAACTTTAAAATCGATGATTATCAATAGCATTACAATATAACCCTACTATTGAATAGTGATTAGTCTATAAAGATTTCATATGTTGGATTTTAAGTCTTTCCATGTTTTAACAAATTTTAATTACAATTACAACTTTCCACTATAATAACTTTACTAAGATATATCAATTGTTTTAGAAGTTTTAAATTGTATAGTTAGAATTATTATTATTATCATCATCATTTTTGATTATTAAACAATGCAGTAATCATTATAGGTTCTTGTTAAAGGTTCATATGTAAATGTTACCTTTTATCTAATACATAAAAAGTCGACCATCATCATTAACATATTTGCAATTTTATGTAGGGAACAATGCCTTCAAGCCTAAAGCAACCATCGAGAGTACCGATGTGGAAAGGGGTGAGGTACTCATACTCGATCATCGCAATGTGTTTGTTTCCTCTCGCAATTGGTGGATATTGGGCATATGGTAACCTGGTAAGCATACTAATTCTAACACATGTGGACATACATCACTCAATGCATACAAGTCGGCAAGTCGCCATTTTAAAGGCACCATGTACTACAATATGATGCAAAAACATTATTGCAGATGCCCACAACTGGAGGACTGTTAACTGCGTTGTACAAATACCACGGACAATCAGCTTCAAAAGTGATCCTAGGGACTACAAGCGTGCTAGTCATCATAAATAGTCTCGCCTCTTTCCAAATCTATGCAATGCCTGTTTTTGACAACTTAGAGTTAAAATATGTGACCAAAATGAACAGGCCATGTCCAAGGTGGGTCAGGGCCAGCTCTCGGGTTTTCTTTGGAGGACTAGCATTCTTTGTAGCAGTTGCACTGCCGTTCTTACCAAGCCTAGCGGGCCTCATTGGAGGCATTGCACTACCTGTCACTTTAGCATATCCATGTTTTATGTGGATAGTAATGAGGAAACCCAAAAGGTATAGCACAATGTGGTGGCTCAACTGGATCCTCGGATGCCTAGGGATGGCCTCAAGTGTTCTACTTGTTTTTGGGGCCATATGGACAATAGTGACTAGAGGAATCGAGATCCATTTCTTCCACCCGAAGTGAAAAAGACAAGATGTATATGTAATGTAAGTTCAACTGCCAAATGCATTGACAGTCATGCACAGCAGCAGGACCTAAAGACCTCCCAGTTGACATGAATGTAACAATTAATTCGTCTATATAATCTGTTCCGTCTCATTTTCATTTCAGCCCACATAAGCATTAGTGCAGCTAGAACGACATTAAATAAAACCCAAGATTGAAATTCAAAGGTCCCATTCCATTCATAACACGCTATGCAGAGCAAAAAATAACTACGTTACGATGAGATATGTAATAATTTGAAAATTATTTCAATCCATTCACCTATCACTAACTCAAATTGGGTTGTCTATATCAACCGATTCAAATAGCAAAAAAGGGAACTAGTCAAACGGGTAAAAAGCCAATACAAAGCCTACTTATATGCATATAACATCCTAAAAGTTTTACTAAAAGATTTAGCTATAACTGTACCACATTCTTTTGTAATCATAATTAACACATTGTTGTTGTATCTTTTTGAAAGGAATTGGACAATTTAGTGTATGAAGGTCAACCCAAATCAACCTGGCTACACATACTTAAATAGATGACCCATTTCGAGAAATCCCATTTTGACCAGCTCCATGACACCTCCAACCAGCCCATCTCACCACCTATACTAAAACTAGAAGTCAACCTAGCAAATAATCCGCATACCTGGAAAAAACATGAAAACGGGTCCAACCTTGAATTAAACCTGGAGAAAACAAAACTAACCAGAATCAAATTTGTCGCAGTATTTTCCCTTTCTATATCATCATTTTCTTTAGCTGCAGTTACACAACAAAATAAACCAAAATAACAACAGGAGACCATAGAAATGGTCAAAACTGTTTAATTTACATAAAAGAAGCTGGGCTGGCGGTGACTTGTTAGAAATTTAGAGTTTCTACATCGATAAAGGAAGAAGCATCCTCCGTTTCTTTTTCTGGTTCAGTTTTATTCTCTTTGTTACCTTCATAGACAATAGCAGCAACAATGTAATAGTTGCTAGAACAAATCCAAGCCTCAAGTGCCTGAAATACAATGAAACTGCCGAGAAAACAAAAAAAGCTAGAATCACAAGCTCCCATAAAACAAAGACCACTACATCCACCCTGCATATCCATGTAATAAAAGGGAGATTATCGGCAAAGATTTCTATAGCAATGTAGAAAATGCATGATAGACGATAAGATTTACAAAAGTTGAAAGATAAGATAAATGCATTAGAAGTTTAGAACATAGCTATTCCTTAATCATTTCCGGAATCAGGATCACAGATATGGATGTGATGATGTAAGATCATAAATACTTCAGTTTGTTCACACCACTATCTCTATTCATTTTGTAGGCCCGCCCATCACAATTTCTTTCTCAACTTCTCATAAGTAAATGAAAGAAACACATTTTTTATTTCCTCATACACCATGTTATCAACAAATATCTCCTAAACACCTAGGGTTTAAAAGGCGATTGGCGTACGACTCACACATAAAAGACAATTACTTGGTAAAAAAATATCTGTGATATAATTTAATTAGTACTAACAATTATCAATTCTACATGAAAACGTACTCAAAATACTTCACTTGTACACCAGAAGTACTCAAGAGACTTTAGGAGAAGATAACTAATGTTGGATTAGTTTGACCAAGTGGGGTTACAAAAAGTGCAACAAAACAACATTAAAAAAGCCCAATAAAACACCACTGATTTCCTAAATTAAATGTGAGGCGTAGAAAAAATGTGAAGTGCGCCTCTCTAGGATGGGCCACTGAGGTGTACCTTTGAGCCACCTCCAGTAAGGTCGCTGCCCAGAGTAGGTTGAAGCATTTTGCATATTGCCTCGAACTGCCTGGCGCCTTAGGCACTCTTTTTTAAACCAAGCATAAAACAGATGAATAAGACCTAGAAGCTTTTCGTTAATTTGTCCTGTACGAAACCTAGCAGGACCAGGGAGAAATGTCTTCACACTTAGCCCTAAATAACTTGATTTCACCTAAAATGTATCTGGAAGTTCCTAAAATAACATGGTTCATAAAATTAACTAGGTTTTCCTGTATTTTGTATCACTTGACTTGATACTGCAACATAAATGTATTATGGAGACTGATATTAGCTTCAAGAAAATTATGTGTTACCCGTCTAAAGTTTTATAAGTGGAAGCAGTGTAACTAACAAAGTCAGGCAAGCTGGGGAAGAGAAGATCAAACAGTAAGACTTTGAAAAAAGTATCGCCACCATTACAATTAGATAAGGTTTACTTAATGTTGTCAATCAATCACTATCTATACGCTAAAGCAACCTTTTGCCTATTGGTAAATCCAACATTTACAGGCTTGTGACTGAAGTCCTTGACACTTAAATATAGTAATATACTACTGTAACACTTGACTCATGTCTCTGAGAAGATTCTTGTAAAACTACATAATATTAAATCAACAACCAAGCCTCCATCTTCATTTGTGACATGTAATAGAGCTTGCGAAACGGGGCAGAGCGTTCAAGATGGGTAACAGGTCAAACTGGATTCTGAATAAAAGGAGTAGCATGTGGTTTACCGGTAGATTCAAGTCTGATAATGCTTATTCATTTAATATTCTGATATTTGTGTACCCATATTTTTCATGTTTGACGCACTCCTTTGTTTCACTGAAGGTTGTTAAGATCGCGAGCTTAACCAGAATCTTTTTCGTCATTGCAGGATCTTGACCCAACCCAATCTAGCACAACTTTGCTTTGTAGGATAATCCTATGATTTTAATAACCTTAAAATTGCTGATAAGATCGATTTTGTAAATGTAGGCATATACTACAAACTAATGTGATAATATTACCAGCTACAAACCTAGAAGCGTAAGCATATTACTTGATACTTGGTATTGAGTTGTTTACCATAGCTTAAAACGGTATAAGAAGTATTTGTCCTTACATGAAAAACTGCCAATATATACAAACTAGAATAAAAAGAAAAGAAAGCACAGGCAGATCAATTCGCCCTACTGAAACCATGGCTAAAATAGAGAGATTTAGTAATCTTCAAATTTAATACAATATTTAAAAATTACATTGAGGTCGTATATATAAACTCTAACTACATGCTCCCTAAGAAAACTACAAGCATACTGAACACCAAGGGACATGCCAACCAGCCTAAGTTTTTCGGCCTAAAGGTGTCAAACGGTAAAAACCCACAAAAATCTAAATTTTCATCCAAGGATGGTTCCCCTCTGCAAGGTCAGGTCTTTCTCTTTCCATGTTTGGGTTCCCTCAAACTCCCACTCCATGAGCGGCACAAACTCCACACCTCAACATGTGTGTCATTCATCCACATTTAGCGTTTAGTATTCGAGCCATATGCTAAACGTAAAACGATACTTTTCCAAATTCTCACCAAGCTTAAGGAAGTACACACATCTCCCACACTATAATCACAGGTTAAAGTAATACTAGAAGTATATCTCTTCCCCATAATACATAAATCCGACCAACCGGCGTTACAGCCAACACGAAAGACATAAATTGCGAGTAACACCACAACTAAATGACCTAAATTTAAGCCCTTGCCATCCGCTTTATAATGTTGCCTATTAGTTCTACATTACACTCACACCAAAAGTATGACATAACTATAAATTAACAAAATTTATCATTTGGCCAGCTATTATTATTATTATTATCATTATCCTAGGAAAACAAAACAAAACAAAAAACACAAAAACCTTAAATTTAATTAAGAAAACAATATAAAAAAAAAAGAGAGAAGGAAGGAGGGAGGGACCTGGAAGAATGAGAAAAATTGGAAGTAGAAGAAAAGAAAGAAACAGAAGCCCAATCATGTTTGGATCGAACTTGATACTCTCTAAGCTGATCAACAAGATTCGATCTTGTTATTTTTTTCTCAAATTTATTATTATTATTATTACTAGATGAACTTGACGTCGTCATGATGCTTCCGTCATCTGAGATCTTCTTGCTATCTTGTTGTTGTTGTAAGATAGAATTTGATCTGGGTAACATCTTGATGGTTCCTTCTCTATCTACAGATCTATATTGATTTCCTTGCTGCATATATATAGATATATAGGTTATGAATCTGTATCTATAATGGATTTGAAGGTCATCCGCAGGGGGAAGAATGATTTAGAGGTTTTTAATTTTTCATCTTGGAACTACCCGGTAGATGAAACAGGGAAAGGGGGTAGAAAGAAAAATGTAACAAAAAATTGGGCATATTTTTATATTTATTTTTGATAGTATTTTGAACTTGAAATTACAGAATTGTGCATGTAAGTTTGGTGGATTTAGAATGAAATGAATGGACTCAAATTTAATTTCAAGCCTAGGCCCAGTCCAAAATAAACTTGTACCTAACCCATCTTTTGGAATGAAAAAGTGTCACTTAAGGCCCGAATTAGAGGTCAGAGTTATTTTTTTCAGAAGTTTTATACAAAAACAAACAAGGCCTAAAAGTCCTAAATAGGTCCAAAAAAGCTTGTAGAAACTTGATTTTAAGCTTAACAAAGGTCAAAGAAGCTCGAAGAAAATTGGCATAGATATAAAAGTGTCGATTAGAAGCCGACCTAAACCGAAAGTCCTAAACATGTCCCAAAAAGCGCAAAGAAACCTTATACCTGGTCCAAAAAAGTTCGAAAATTGAACACTTTCGCTTAAACCCCAACTTATGCAAAAAGTCCTAAACAACTCCAAAAAATTTGGAAGAAACAATAACATGTCATGGAAAAAGTCTCGTTTAGATTATTAATACATCCTATACTTTGGAGCTACAAGGCTTAAAGGGTTATAATGCCAAACTAAAGTCACTTATCGAGTTCTATCATACGAGTATTAATTTTCGGTTTCACGTATATCATGAACACTAAGTCAACCTTGATCGACATTCTTAGATATTGTTTAACTGGCCCCTGGTCTTGTTTTCTTCCTTTCGGCCAAACAAAAGGTAGATTGCGACATTAATGATGTTAATATATGTTTTTAAGAAGAAACTGAGACGAGGGAACACATATACCACAACTTTTGCTCCCCGTCTCATTCACATTCCACTCATCAAATAATCTGACCCCTACCCATATTTTCTTATATATATTTAATATTTTGTGTGTCATGTATCCCATTCCACGCTAGACTCTAGAAATGTCGACTACATAGGCCATATTGGCATTACCCCACTATATTTACAAATTACAAAAAAAGACTTCCATTTCAACAACAGTATTTGCAACCCAAAGGATTTTTAATTCTTTGTTTGATATTATACACTAATACTAATCAACCTTTTCAAAGGGTTTTTAACATGGCCATATTCTTTTTCATTTATTTATATTCTTTCTACAATTAACTTATTACATTAAGAAAATATGAACTGGATATAATACTAAACGTATGCTCGCATAATGTAACGACGATAGTAGTAATGGCGGCGGTGTGGTGGTGGCGGCGGCGACGGCGGTGGTATCGACAATGGTGGTGTGCTTATTAAGGATAATGATAAATCAACCTAATTGGTATGCCTAATAGTAAGATGATGACATGTGGAAAAATCAGGGGGCAGGATTAGGAAAGATAATTAGTGGAATCCAGATGTCAAATTCTTAAGGTTTTAGGTTGATTTTTAGGCATATGAGTTAGGTTGATTAATCATTTTCCGCTTATTAATATAAATGTTTTAATGTCGAATGGGGTAGTGTAGTTATTTAATATGTTGAAAGATATATATTGTAATATATTTTATTAAGGATAGTTTAGGTAGATCATATATATGATGATAGAATACAGGCTAGAAGTGAGGGGCATATTAGTCTATTCAATTTATGACAACTATTCATCCTTTAAACACTCTTCAATATTAGTAAGAATCGTTCATTTCGTACATTAATAACTTTTGACCCTAAAAGCAAAAATGACTAGCGAACCGAAACAAGTCAAAAGCAAAAATGATTAGTCACATGCAAATGTGGTGAGTGAGCCTTAGCAATGCTATACTCATCTACACATGGGAGAGCAAACCCTTTAAGGCATTGCCAGGATTCGAACCCGGCGTGGGCGCATCAAAGTTGGAGATGTTAGCCATTTATCTGCTCTGCCTTTCAAAAAAAAAAAACACCAACAAAGTAGTATATCATGTCGAAATTACCACCACAAAGTAGTATATCATGTCAAAATTACCGAAGTACATGCTATTACTCTTTAACATACATTTGAATACTTTTAAGTTAATTACAACTACTTTTAATATATATAGTTTTATTTTTCTTTTAACACATATGATTAGGTCATATAAAATCCAAGTGTTAAAATTATAAATTTGAAATTTTTTCTTTCCCGTTTTCTATGATCTTATATATTTCCTGCTCCTCTAAAAAAATAAGAGAACTCGATGTAAGTGCTACACACTTACAGAGTCAAGATCATAATACCAAACTCTATCTCCAAGACAAATAGAAGGCCTTGAAATCCAACTTGACCAATTTAATTTGCTTTTTTCCGTAGCATTTGTTCAACGATATTCAAACTCCAAAGTAGTGATTTGTGTTGGAGCTCGGGGGCAACGTCCAGCCAACGTAGCCTATCTTTTGCTTACGATTTTGGCATTTTGCCATTTCCAAAATCTACACAAACATATTTTTTAGAACAACCAAAATAGTTGTTTTGAGTAATTTTTGAAGTGATCTAAAAGCTTGTGATCCAAAAAATAAAGTATTTTTTAGAACAGTTTTTCATGATTATTTAGATCAGTTTCATTATTATTTTATAGATCTACTTGTTTTGGTTTATGGAACATTTTTAGATTATTTTATAGAACGACTCGTTGTGGTTTATGGAACACTTTTTTGAATTTTATGAATCGATTATTTAGACTTTATAGATCGGTTTGGGGACTTTATAGATCATATTTTTGTATACTAGAAAGTTGTATTGGATAATTATTAATTAATTTTCTTTTTAAAACCATAAGTTTATAATGTATTTTATACAAATTATAATCAAAACCACGACACAATTTTTATGCACCACCACAAGACAAATGACACATATCAATACTATTATTATATGCAACGAACCAGAAAAATATATACATACATCAAATTTGAGAATATATGTACGCATTTAACAAATTTAAAAGCACAAGAGTCGGTACCTATATGTTAGTTTACACATCATTACAACTATATTCCTATATATATATACATCTTTAGATACAACTAGTCTTTGGGATCGAGGAAACACGAAGTTGATATCTTGTGTGAAATCCTTGAGTTCTTCGGACGTCGATCAGCATACTCCTATCATTCCAAATCTGTAACAAATTGAAATAAAATAAATTGATTTAGCTAATTTTTACAATATAGAATTTAACTGCAATAGAATATTATATAAGTATTATAATTTATATGCTATAGTAAATCCTTTACACTTTTTGATAACCTTCATTTTACGTTTAACAAAAAGAAGATCAAACATAAGCCTCATTAATGCACAAGAAGCAGTGTTTGCATATGTTACTGTTTCATAGAGGTTCATGGTTTTACGCATGTACTGTATAGACATGATATAGGAACCGTGAGTTGCCATAGGGTCTCATCTCTAATGTCGATCTCCATTCTTAGCCTGCAACATTAAGTTGAATATTAGACATGTTTCTAATTGAGGATTATAAAAACCAAGAATACAAAGTAAATTATTCCAACTAACTAATCGATATAAAAGAACAAGAATTAATGGAATTGAAACAAACTAAAAAATATCTTGAAACTGATTTAGTTGCGAATCCGAGGTAACCGTTCCCAGTACTGCTTGTACTTACGCTCGATCAGTGTGTTGCTTAGAATGTATTCTTTAGTTTCCAGTTTGATGGATGAATATATGAATAAATCAAAGGTTGGGAGTTATGGACTTATGGTTTTTATTGGGTGAATGAATCAACTGAAGAATGCGGTAGTCTATAAATCATGGTTGGCCCGAAAAATCTCAACTTTAATTAGGCTATAACTTACTCGTGATGGACGCAATGTGCGGGATATCAGTTCGTGGTTCTTATTTTTTGTTTCGAACAGCAGGAACTTTTATTAAACCATTCGGCAAGCTACCGAAGATCATAAAGGATTACATCAATTGAGAAGGAGTAGCTTGCCATGAAGGCCACGATAAAGAAAACTTATTACAACGCGACGATAACCATAAAAAGGAAGTGGTAACAGTAGATTGAAATACAGTGTTGCTGGTATCGTGATCAAGTTGAAAGGCTGCTTGATTCCTATTCTTCCATAATATCCACCACCAACTAGAAAATATACCAAGAAGGATCTGCTTATACGAAGCAGAGCCATGCACACTGTCCACCCATATCCGCAAATCTGTAGGATTGTAGTCCGGTATAGAAAGTTGTAGCCATCTTGAAAGAAGGGTTCTCGAATCACTAGCAATCCTACAAGTATTAAAGGTGTGCTCAATCATATCAAGGCCCGAGAAGCAAATAGGGCAGTGATGTGCTAATCGAGTTTAAAATTTAAAACTAGAAATACCTTGAAACTCACTACTACGCACTATCGGGCAGTGGACCCGATCGTATGCAGTATAGTTAAAAAGTAAGTCCAGGTTCGTTCACGGGGATTGGTTTGAATCAATAGTTTAACAAAGTAGTTTGGAAAAAGGGTGGAACGCTTTGAATCTCTCTTTGACAATTAAATTAAAATAACTTAAAAGACAAACGCGTAAAGGTAAAGGTAAAACTGCAAACAATAATAGTAAAGATCATCCACCTTGACTTCGCTAGACTTCAAACGTGATTGCATTCAATTAAGACCAAATTCATTAAGAGTTGACAAGATAATCGTGAAAGGATAAAATGCTCGCGTGGTACCACCAACCGTTCACAAAACACCCAAACACCTAAGTTGCTAGTTTAATTACCCAAGCCGGTACCACCAATGCCTAGACAACCTTACCAACATTAGTTTACTTGATTATCACATTACCAATCGAGCCTATGTGAATTAAAACGTGGTACCACCAACCGTTTCTAAACACGTTGACAAACTTATTCCTTTTATTAAAATGACATTCACTATCACACCGTGAACTAGTGATAATTGCTCATAGACAAGCAACCGTTTGAAAATCACATATGTATCCAACTAGTACCACTAACGAAGAACACACATGCCACCAATATCATAATAATAAATATAAAGGAATTAAATCATCAAGATCTCGACACAACGATAATTGAAATCAACTCTTTGAATTAAAACATCTAGCAATCACATCATTCGTCTAGTTACATCAAGGTGGATGATTGAAATATTAGCCACTCATAATTAAATTGAAATAACAATCAAAGTAAAGGAAGAACATGATGTACCAATTGTTTGAGGAATAGAAATTGCAAGACAATAAAATAGATACGATCTAAGTGGGTGCACGTGAATCTTCAATGAATCAGAAGATGTTGAAATCTTGAATTGATCCTTGAAGGTGTTCCTTGAAGTGCAGCTCTTAGAAAGAAGATTTTGATCCCCTGGGAATTAGGTTTCTAAAACTATTTATACCCCCCTTTAATCTGATGCAAAAACTGCCAAAAACCTTTCAGTCCCGCACTCTCACTGCGGCGCAGTGGCAAATGCACATCCCACTGCGTCGCAGTGCTTTTATACTGCCCATTTGTGCTTGTTTGTCAAGGCTGACTGCGGCGCAGTGGGCAAATGCACATCCCACTGCGTCGCAGTGCTTATACACTGGTCGAATCCACGCTTTTCAATCCTCTGACTGCGGCGCAGTGGCTAGGTGTGGTTGCCACTGCGGCGCAGTACAAATACACTGGTCGAATCCACCTATCTTTGAGATGACTGCGGCGCAGTGGGCTTGTTTACTGCCACTGCGTCGCAGTGTAATATTACTGAACCAAAGGCTACATCAACATATGAAGACTTGCATATTTTTTTCTATCTCTTTTCATCTTAACGACTCTCGAACTCTCCAATCAACTTCATGACCTCAAAATTACTCGAATTTGCACCAACCGGACACGTCACCTGTTTAGAACCTGAAACCACTAACAAAACCCATAAACGCGCCAAATGCCAGTAAAATCGACTAAAAACATATAATAAAAAGGCCAATAACGATGTGGGCGATGGGTATAAATTGGTCACATCAAATCCCCCCACACTTGAGCATTGCTTGTCCTCAAGCAAATCCAACATTTAAAGAAAAAGTAATCCTTGGCAAAGAAGCTAAATAAACAATTACGAGTATCAAAAAGAAGCAACACCAAGTATGTCAAAGACAAAGAAGTTGGGTGAAGCAGTTTTAATCTTAAATGAAAACCCAAAATGTTTGACCATATCTGAACAATCCACAAGCCTCAATAACACGACTATGCACAAGTGAAACAAATGAACCTATCAATATCATTCTACTCCAACGAACTTACTTTTGGGGTTGAATATATGAAGAATCACTCATAGCACGGTCGTGATGCATATCTTACCATAGGCTTGAATAAGGATCATAGCTCCACCGACGTGGCGTAAGCACCAAGTACATCATCAAAATAGGCATATAAGATGGTTGTATAGTTAGGCTAAGGTATATGTAATGGACATTTACAATGAGTGAGGGAGTGTAGGTTAGAAATGAAAGGAATCAATCAAAAGTATAAGGTAAGTATGAAATATGTACAAAATAGTCTAATCAAACCCGTACCCTTGATTGCCAACAACCCATAAATTGCAAATCCGCTAAGACACTTCAAAATTACCAAGCAAACTCGACACCAATGTGGTGTATCAACTTCAAACAACTTAAAATCAACCAAGCCCTCCATTCTTAACGATACAATACAACTCTAGACATATAAAAATGAGACGTACCCACTAGTAGCCCAATTTCCTTTTTTTTTTTTTTTTTTTTTTGAAATCACTTTTACTCTACTAGTAGGCACCCTCTTACAATGATGAACAATGTCTAAAAACACAATATGATCAATTTTGAACATTCCAAAACAAGCTCCAATACTAAAACCAATCTACGTCTTTCCCAAGTCAAAGCATAATCCAATCAATCCACCCCCAAAACTCTCACAAACCGTGCAAACCAACCAACAGCAATCAAAGGCCCCCCAGATTAGACTATCGGTATGGTAAGGTATAATTTGGTAAAGTTTACATAAATGAGTGGATATATACAATGGAAAAGGCTAAGTTAAAATGGTGTATAAGAAAGGTTTACAAAGAAAGGAAGGATGTATATGTAAGTGAGTATAAATAGTAAGGGTATGAATATACAAAAGGAAAAGTGAAAATAAAGCAAGAAAGAAAAGTATGGGTCAAACCTATATGCCAATTCGTCATCCGATGTACTTTAATCACAAAAGTGATCTCACTGCGGTCTCGTCACGATCACAAGGCCAAGTTCTAGCTCAACACATCACCGGCACACTCAAATCAAATAAAAGAACCCGGAAATGGAATAAATTAACCTCAAATTCGCACATCTTAGTGCAGAGTTCGAAATGGAACCCTTACTCCCGAATAAATCCAAGAGCCTAAGAGAGGGACAAATTACAAGGCAACCAAACCAAAACCGCAAACAACTAGCACATCTATATATGAACAATGAATCTCACAACTTTAGGTGTTTGGGAAATTTGAGTATGCAAGTAATGTTATCAATCCATAAGGATTAGCCCAATAACCGTTCAGAACACATTTCGCCGATTAAAATTTTTGCCATAGGAAAATTTTGTAGTAAAAATTGCTTGTTAAGTTATCATGAATTAAGTGACAAAAGCAATTTACCACAAGGACAAACTCAACTCAAGTATCAAAACCATATCAACTTCTATCATCCCGCCAAATTGAAAACACCGATTCCAAACATGCACATCACAGTGAAGAGCTCAAAATAGAAACTCCTACCCTCGGATAAAATCCGAAGGCCTATGAGAGGGACACATCAACAAAACCGGTAGAAATCTCAATGGCAAAACAACAAAACTTTAGCCCCAACCTTAAACTCCTTTCTACGGATCCTCTTGTCATGCCAAACCTTGGTTCGCTCCTTGTAAAGCCTAGAATTCTCATATGCACCTAACCGAAGCTCATCCAACTCATGAAGCTGCAACATCCTAAGTTCACCGGCTTCCATCATATCCAAGTTTAAATTTCTCAAAGCCCAATATGCCTTATGCTCAATCTCAATGGGAAGATGACAAGTCTTACCATAGAGCAACCGGTATGGCGTGGTGCCAATCGGCGTCTTATAAGCTGTCCTAAATGCCCACAAGGCGTCATCCAACTTCTTTGACCAAACCTTAGGGTTATCTCCCACAGTTTTCTCCAAAATTCTCTTCAAAGCCCTATTGGTGTTTTCTACTTGTCCACTAGTTTGTGGATGATAGGAAGTAGAAAAGTAATGCACAACACCATATCTTTTCATGACCTTTGCTAATTGATGATTTGCAAAGTGGGTTCCTCGGTCACTAATTAAGGCTCTAGGGCAACCAAATCGGCAAAACAATTGTTTAAGGAAATCAATTACTACCCTAGCATCATTCGTAGGCAAAGCCTTAGCTTCGGCCCATTTAGACACGTAGTCAACGGCGACAAGAATATATAGGCACTTATTAGACGATGGGAATGGTCCCATGAAGTCTATACCCCAAATATCGAAAACCTCACATACCTGAATGCTCTGTTGAGGCATCTCGTCCCGCTTAGTAATGTTTCCTTGTCTTGACAAAACAACATCAAATCTAACTAACAAAACAAAAATAAAATAAAAGAATATAACACGGGTTGCCTCCCGAGAAGCGCTTAATTTATTTGCGAGTCGTTAGCTAGACTCGACTACCTTTCAAGCTTCCAATTCAAAAATTGGGATCTCTTCAATCATCCCCTCTACTTGCTCTTCTTCAAAATACAATTTAAGCCTATGACCATTTACTATGAATGAACCTTCACCATCTCTCTTGAACAACTCCACATAACCCGACGGATAAACATGTTTGATAACAAAAGGTCCAATCCACCTAGAAGTCAGCTTAGGTTGCTTGATCTTAAACTTAGACAAAAACAACAAAACTTTAGCCCCAACCTTAAACTCCTTTCTACGGATCCTCTTGTCATGCCAAACCTTGGTTCGCTCCTTGTAAAGCCTAGAATTCTCATATGCACCTAACCGAAGCTCATCCAACTCATGAAGCTGCAACATCCTAAGTTCACCGGCTTCCATCATATCCAAGTTTAAATTTCTCAAAGCCCAATATGCCTTATGCTCAATCTCAATGGGAAGATGACAAGTCTTACCATAGAGCAACCGGTATGGCGTGGTGCCAATCGGCGTCTTATAAGCTGTCCTAAATGCCCACAAGGCGTCATCCAACTTCTTTGACCAAACCTTAGGGTTATCTCCCACAGTTTTCTCCAAAATTCTCTTCAAAGCCCTATTGGTGTTTTCTACTTGTCCACTAGTTTGTGGATGATAGGAAGTAGAAAAGTAATGCACAACACCATATCTTTTCATGACCTTTGCTAATTGATGATTTGCAAAGTGGGTTCCTCGGTCACTAATTAAGGCTCTAGGGCAACCAAATCGGCAAAACAATTGTTTAAGGAAATCAATTACTACCCTAGCATCATTCGTAGGCAAAGCCTTAGCTTCGGCCCATTTAGACACGTAGTCAACGGCGACAAGAATATATAGGCACTTATTAGACGGTGGGAATGGTCCCATGAAGTCTATACCCCAAATATCGAAAACCTCACATACCTGAATGCTCTGTTGAGGCATCTCGTCCCGCTTAGTAATGTTTCCTTGTCTCTGACAAATGTCACAAGTCTCCACCAAAGTTTGAGCTTCCTTGAAAATTGTCGGCCAATAAAAACCTGCATCAAACACTTTCTTACCGGTGACTGAAGGACCGTAATGTCCTCCAGTAGGACCATAGTGACAAGCATCCAGAATCTCCCTAGTCTCAGCTCCAGCTACACATCTCCTCACCATGCCATCTGCACAAACACGAAACAAATATGGGCTATCCCAAAAATAGTATTTGGCATCCGAGATGAGCTTCTTCTTCTGTTGGTGCGTGAAGTCAGTTGGTATCTCACCTGCAACTAAATAATTGGCAATATCTGCATACCAAGGTGTATCATCAGAAGTAGAAATAAACATTAAACATTCATCGGGGAAGTGATCATTGATCTCCCCATCACGAAGTTCCTCCCGGTGAGGATCTTCCAAGCGACTCAAATGGTCGGCAGCCAAATTTTCAGCCCCTTTCTTATCCTTGATCTCAATATCAAACTCTTGTAACAACAAGATCCATCGGATAAGCCTGGGTTTAGCATCTTGTTTCGAGAACAAGTACTTAAGGGCTGAATGGTCCGTAAAAACTATGGTCTTACTTAAAACAAGATATGATCTAAATTTATCAAAAGCAAAAACCACGGCAAGCAACTCCTTCTCCGTTGTGGTGTAATTTTGCTGGGCGGGGTTCAAAGTTTTGCTAGCAAAGTAAATGGGCTTGAAATGCTTATCAACCCTTTGCCTAAGCACGGCTCCCACAGCAAAATCACTAGCATCACACATCAATTCAAAGGGCAATTCCCAATCCGGCCCGACCATGATAGGTGAATTGGTCAACTTCTCCTTTAGAACCTGAAAAGCACTTACACAAGAATCATTAAATACAAAAGGGACGTCCTTCTCCAACAAATGGGTCATAGGACGAGTAATCTTAGAAAAATCTTTAATGAAATGACGGTAAAAACCGGCATGTCCAAGAAAACTCCTTACCCCTTTCACATTGGAAGGCGGGGGTAATTTGGCTATAACATCAATCTTAGCCCTATCAACCTCTATCCCGGCCTTAGACACCTTGTGACCTAGCACAATACCCTCGGTCACCATGAAGTGACACTTTTCCCAATTTAAAACAAGGTGCGCCCTCTCACACCGTTCCAACATCTTATCCAAGTTATGCAAACAAGTACGAAATGAGTCCCCAAAAACCGAGAAATCATCCATAAAGACCTCCATGGAGGTCTCAAGCATGTCCTGGAATATAGCTATCATGCACCTTTGGAAGGTGCCCGGGGCATTACATAGACCAAACGGCATTCGCCGATAAGCAAAAGTGCCAAAGGGGCACGTGAAAGTGGTCTTTTCTTGATCCTTTGGATCAATGGGTATTTGAAAGTACCCGGAAAACCCATCAAGAAAACAGAAATACTCATTACCTGCGAGTCTCTCTAACATCTGATCAATAAAAGGCAATGGAAAGTGATCCTTTCGGGTGACGTCATTAAGCTTTCGGTAGTCAATACAAACCCGCCATCCCGTCACAGTTCTAGTAGCCAAGAGTTCCTTATTTTCATTTTCAACCACTGTCATGCCCCCCTTTTTGGGCACACAGTGGACAGGACTTACCCAAGAACTATCAGCAATAGGGAAAATGATCCCTGCATCTAACAACTTAATAACTTCTTTCTTAACAACCTCTTTCATATTAGGATTTAGCCTCCTTTGTCTCTGGACAACGGGCTTAACATCATCAATAAAATCAATCTTATGCTGACAAAAATTCGGACTAATACCTGGAATGTCGGTAGTTTTCCAAGCAAAAGCTCGCTTATGAGCTCGGAGCACCGCCAGAAGAAGTCCTTTCTCGTCACTCGAGAGTGAGGACGAGATAACTACGGGTAAAGATGATTTACCTGCCAAGTAAGCATACTCCAAATGTGCAGGCAATGGCTTAAGCTCCAAATCTGTAGGTGGTACATCAACTGAATTAGGTACCCTTGAGCTTCCATCAGCAACAACTCTCTCAAAGCTCTCATCCACTGGAGGTGTCTCATCCAAGTTAAGTGCCAATACCTCTGCAAACAACTCATTATCAGAAATTTCCCCCGATCCTAGATCAGCAATCTCCTCATCAATCTCATCATCATTACCTGAATCCTGTACATCTGAAACAACTACATTAGGCATAGTAGGAGGGTCATAAGATTTACCTGTACGAGTGGTGATGGCCTTGGCTTCCTCATTACGGGCTTGAGGTGGAGTGTACTTCTGCCCCGTATTTTGTCCCTGATTCGGCCCCATGCTAAATTGAGACCTAGGATTCTGTTGAGTATTACTAGGCAAGGTACCAGAAGGCCTAGAAAGTACAGCCATCCTACTCTCAAGATCCTTAAAGTTAACACATTGATTCTTCATATTTATCTCAACCTTCCCATCTATCCTATCCAACCTCTCATTCAACGCCTTAGTATCATCCCGAATCATCTGAATGCTAGAGTTCGTTTCAGCCTGATTACTAACCAATTGTTTCATCATCTCCCTCAACTCGGCATTTGGATCGGTATTAGAGGAAGAAGAACCTGACCCCTGTCCTTGTTGAGTTTGTTGTTGTGGTTGACTCTGAAAGTTATCTCTCTGCCATCTATTTCCTGAAAAACGAGAATTATTAGTAGGAAAAGAAGGGTTATAAGCAGGATTACCTGAAGAACGGCTTTGGAAACCGGTATTGCGTTGGTAGCTCCCTTGTGGTTGATTCTGAATGTAACTCACATCTTCGGGTCCCCAACTCGGACAATCTTCAGAATAATGGTCGGATTCTCCTCCATCTCAATCTCCTCATCAATCTCATCATCATTACCTGAATCCTGTAAATCTGAAACAACTACATTAGGCATAGTAGGAGGGTCATAAGATTTACCTGTACGAGTGGTGATGGCCTTGGCTTCCTCATTACGGGCTTGAGGTGGAGTGTACTTCTGCCCCGTATTTTGTCCCTGATTCGGCCCCATGCTAAATTGAGACCTAGGATTCTGTTGAGTATTACTAGGCAAGGTACCAGAAGGCCTAGAAAGTACAGCCATCCTACTCTCAAGATCCTTAAAGTTAACACATTGATTCTTCATATTTATCTCAACCTTCCCATCTATCCTATCCAACCTCTCATTCAACGCCTTAGTATCATCCCGAATCATCTGAATGCTAGAGTTCGTTTCAGCCTGATTACTAACCAATTGTTTCATCATCTCCCTCAACTCGGCATTTGGATCGGTATTAGAGGAAGAAGAACCTGACCCCTGTCCTTGTTGAGTTTGTTGTTGTGGTTGACTCTGAAAGTTATCTCTCTGCCATCTATTTCCTGAAAAACGAGAATTATTAGTAGGAAAAGAAGGGTTATAAGCAGGATTACCTGAAGAACGGCTTTGGAAACCGGTATTGCGTTGGTAGCTCCCTTGTGGTTGATTCTGAATGTAACTCACATCTTCGGGTCCCCAACTCGGACAATCTTCAGAATAATGCATATTACCACAATGGTCACACCCCTCGGCTACTACCTTTACATCCCGTTCAAGTGCTCCAAACCGACTCTCTTGCATAGCAAATCCCTTTTCCATGCGCTCAGACAGCGCTCTAATCTCTCCAATCATACCAGAATCATGACTAGCCTCAACCTTTGCGACCCTACCTTGGCTAGTACCTTTCTTTAGTCTTCTCTCATTCTTCAAAAATCTATCATCATCCATATTTGCATTGTCCTTTGCCATGGACTCCAAAATATCAAAACCTTCATTGGGTGTAATTTTGTTGAAACCACCACCAAAAGCATATCCTAACTCACGTTTGGACTTCTTATCTAGGCCATCAAAGAAAAGCTCAACATATTGCTCCTTAGTCATGTTATGGCCCGGACAATTCCTCAACATTTCTTTAAACCGAATCCATGCATCCACCACATCTTCATCTTCATCTTGGGCAAAGGACCTAATCAAGTTCTCCAACTTCCGTTGAGTTCTAAGTGAGTAAAACTCACCAATGAAAGCTTGCTTGAGTTGGTCCCAAGTTGTTATAGAATTTTCCAGGAAGATCATTAAACCAATCTAAAGCATCACCGGTAATGGACATGGGAAATGTTTCTAGTTTAACGGCATTCATTTGGTTGTTCCCATATTGGTATAATCGTGCCAACTTCTCAAACCTCTCTAAGTGCTGGTATGGATCCCATTTCCTTTTACCATCAAACTGTTGCTCCTCAATGCTTTTAAGATGATTACCTTTCAGATTGAAATCATGACCAATGGCTGGAGGTCTTATAGGACTACCACGATTGGTAGGAATAGTGCGGACCCTCTCACCATAACGTATATCATTCGGATCCCTTTCTTCGTCTCCCATTTCCTTTTCTAACTTAACTTCTAGATTGAAAAACTCGTCTAAATAGAACCCTTCCTCGTCCGAATCAGGAGTGGGTCTAGCAATAGGTGAGAATGGTGTAGGTGTTGCGAAGTTAAATCTATGTCTTGTCGGTGTTCTCAAGGGACTATTTAGAGGTAAACCCGAAGACCGCAAGTTCATCAACTAAGAAGTAGACCTGTAAAACACAACTAACCAAACACGTCAACTGCACCTGTGATAAGACAAGAAAAACAAGACTAAACTATAAAGCAAGTAACTTCCTCACGCGTGAGGAAGGATCAAACCACTAAATAACAACTAAAACGGCACACAATCCCCGGCAGCGGCGCCAAAAACTTGATGTGCTAAATCGAGTTTAAAATTTAAAACTAGAAATACCTTGAAACTCACTACTACGCACTATCGGGCAGTGGACCCGATCGTATGCAGTATAGTTAAAAAGTAAGTCCAGGTTCGTTCACGGGGATTGGTTTGAATCAATAGTTTAACAAAGTAGTTTGGAAAAAGGGTGGAACGCTTTGAATCTCTCTTTGACAATTAAATTAAAATAACTTAAAAGACAAACGCGTAAAGGTAAAGGTAAAACTGCAAACAATAATAGTAAAGATCATCCACCTTGACTTCGCTAGACTTCAAACGTGATTGCATTCAATTAAGACCAAATTCATTAAGAGTTGACAAGATAATCGTGAAAGGATAAAATGCTCGCGTGGTACCACCAACCGCTCACAAAACACCCAAACACCTAAGTTGCTAGTTTAATTACCCAAGCCGGTACCACCAATGCCTAGACAACCTTACCAACAATTAGTTTACTTGATTATCACATTACCAATCGAGCCTATGTGAATTAAAACGTGGTACCACCAACCGTTTCTAAACACGTTGACAAACTTATTCCTTTTATTAAAATGACATTCACTATCACACCGTGAACTAGTGATAATTGCTCATAGACAAGCAACCGTTTGAAAATCACATATGTATCCAACTAGTACCACTAACGAAGAACACACATGCCACCAATATCATAATAATAAATATAAAGGAATTAAATCATCAAGATCTCGACACAACGATAATTGAAATCAACTCTTTGAATTAAAACATCTAGCAATCACATCATTCGTCTAGTTACATCAAGGTGGATGATTGAAATATTAGCCACTCATAATTAAATTGAAATAACAATCAAAGTAAAGGAAGAACATGATGTACCAATTGTTTGAGGAATAGAAATTGCAAGACAATAAAATAGATACGATCTAAGTGGGTGCACGTGAATCTTCAATGAATCGGAAGATGTTGAAATCTTGAATTGATCCTTGAAGGTGTTCCTTGAAGTGCAGCTCTTAGAAAGAAGATTTTGATCCCCTGGGAATTAGGTTTCTAAAACTATTTATACCCCCCTTTAATCTGATGCAAAAACTGCCAAAAACCTTTCAGTCCCGCACTCTCACTGCGGCGCAGTGGGCAAATGCACATCCCACTGCGTCGCAGTGCTTTTATACTGCCCATTTGTGTTTGTTTGTCAAGGCTGACTGCGGCGCAGTGGGCAAATGCACATCCCACTGCGTCGCAGTGCTTATACACTGGTCGAATCCACGCTTTTCAATCCTCTGACTGCGGCGCAGTGGCTAGGTGTGGTTGCCACTGCGGCGCAGTACAAATACACTGGTCGAATCCACCTATCTTTGAGATGACTGCGGCGCAGTGGGCAAATGCACATCCCACTGCGTCGCAGTGCTTTTATACTGCCCATTTGTGCTTGTTTGTCAAGGCTGACTGCGGCGCAGTGGGCAAATGCACATCCCACTGCGTCGCAGTGCTTTTATACTGCCCATTTGTGTTTGTTTGTCAAGGCTGACTGCGGCGCAGTGGGCAAATGCACATCCCACTGCGTCGCAGTGCTTTTATACTGCCCATTTGTGTTTGTTTGTCAAGGCTGACTGCGGCGCAGTGGGCAAATGCACATCCCACTGCGTCGCAGTGCTTTTATACTGCCCATTTGTGTTTGTTTGTCAAGGCTGACTGCGGCGCAGTGGGCAAATGCACATCCCACTGCGTCGCAGTGCTTTTATACTGCCCATTTGTGTTTGTTTGTCAAGGCTGACTGCGGCGCAGTGGGCAAATGCACATCCCACTGCGTCGCAGTGCTTTTATACTGCCCATTTGTGTTTGTTTGTCAAGGCTGACTGCGGCGCAGTGGGCAAATGCACATCCCACTGCGTCGCAGTGCTTTTATACTGCCCATTTGTGTTTGTTTGTCAAGGCTGACTGCGGCGCAGTGGGCAAATGCACATCCCACTGCGTCGCAGTGCTTTTATACTGCCCATTTGTGTTTGTTTGTCAAGGCTGACTGCGGCGCAGTGGGCAAATGCACATCCCACTGCGTCGCAGTGCTTTTATACTGCCCATTTGTGCTTGTTTGTCAAGGCTGACTGCGGCGCAGTGGGCAAATGCACATCCCACTGCGTCGCAGTGCTTTTATACTGCCCATTTGTGTTTGTTTGTCAAGGCTGACTGCGGCGCAGTGGGCAAATGCACATCCCACTGCGTCGCAGTGCTTTTATACTGCCCATTTGTGCTTGTTTGTCAAGGCTGACTGCGGCGCAGTGGCAAATGCACATCCCACTGCGGCGCAGTGGGCAAATGCACATCCCACTGCGTCGCAGTGCTTTTATACTGCCCATTTGTGTTTGTTTGTCAAGGCTGACTGCGGCGCAGTGGGCAAATGCACATCCCACTGCGTCGCAGTGCTTTTATACTGCCCATTTGTGTTTGTTTGTCAAGGCTGACTGCGGCGCAGTGGGCAAATGCACATCCCACTGCGTCGCAGTGCTTTTATACTGCCCATTTGTGCTTGTTTGTCAAGGCTGACTGCGGCGCAGTGGGCAAATGCACATCCCACTGCGTCGCAGTGCTTTTATACTGCCCATTTGTGTTTGTTTGTCAAGGCTGACTGCGGCGCAGTGGGCAAATGCACATCCCACTGCGTCGCAGTGCTTTTATACTGCCCATTTGTGTTTGTTTGTCAAGGCTGACTGCGGCGCAGTGGGCAAATGCACATCCCACTGCGTCGCAGTGCTTTTATACTGCCCATTTGTGTTTGTTTGTCAAGGCTGACTGCGGCGCAGTGGGCAAATGCACATCCCACTGCGTCGCAGTGCTTTTATACTGCCCATTTGTGTTTGTTTGTCAAGGCTGACTGCGGCGCAGTGGGCAAATGCACATCCCACTGCGTCGCAGTGCTTTTATACTGCCCATTTGTGTTTGTTTGTCAAGGCTGACTGCGGCGCAGTGGGCAAATGCACATCCCACTGCGTCGCAGTGCTTTTATACTGCCCATTTGTGTTTGTTTGTCAAGGCTGACTGCGGCGCAGTGGGCAAATGCACATCCCAGTGAAAATGTTGATCTTTTTTGGAAGCCACGAATTCCAAATTGTAGTGAAGTTATCAGCAGGTAACAAGAAGCTATCCAGTGCATGACGGAAGTTGGATACTTGAAAATGCTTCTCGCCACGGTAATTCCAAGACCACACATCATTACCAGCCGTCAACTTAAAATCACCAATACATTTTATCATAGAATCTAAATCCTCTTGCTCTCTGAACGAATGCCTCTTCGCCAATTCCAATTTCTGTTCACGCTCGCGAAACGGTCATAAACCAAACAGTTTTGATCTACTTCCAAAGCTAAAAGTCGAGGGAACCGTGTAGCTAGGGTTTCGCCATCTAGCCAGGAGTCCAGCCAAAACTTAGTCGACAACCCATCATGGACTTGTCTTTTGATAACATCATGGGAGATAGGAGTGACCTCATGAACATATTTAAAAGACTTGCACATTTGAGCCCAAATACCGTTGCCTTTGCATTCGAAATCGTCCCAAACAGATTGGCCATGAATAGCGGTAATAAGTTGAACCCAAGGTGATTCTGGATGCATTCTCGCCCTCCATCTCCACTTATAGATAAGGGACAAGTTTAATGCCTCTAAACTACCAAAACCGAGACCACCTACAGCTTTACTTGACAAAATCGTTTTCCAATTAATCCATGCTATCTTCCTGTTATCTTTTTTGTCGCCCCAAAAAAAATGCATTCTCAACGATTCAAGATTAGAACACACCGTGCGTGGCATCTTAAACAACGAACAATAATAAGTACCAAGCGAACCCAATACAGATGTAAGCAAAGTAGCACGACCTCCTACAGAGAGAAGGCTTGCATTCCAGCTTGAAAGACGTTTATTGAACTTGTCAATAATAGGGCGCCATCCTTTGATTCTTGTCATCCTTTCACCCATAGGAATGCCAAGATATTTGAATGGAAATATATCGGCTTTACAACCAAAAGAATCAGCCATAAGACAAACTTCCTCTTGGTCAACATTCACACCGAACAAAGATGATTTGTGATAGTGAATTTTGAGTCCAGAAACCTAGTATAGAGTCTTAAGAATAGAACAAATTACTTCCATGTTGATAGTAGACCAATCACATAAAATAATTGCATCGTCCGCATAAAAAAAATGGGAGATAGGAATACCTTTAACAGAAGCACATAAAAGAGAACCATCAATTACCAGGCGGTTGAGCGCCACACTGAATCCCTTCATGGCAATAATAAATAAAAATGGTGCCATGGGGTCCCCCTGACGAAGGCCCCTTTGAATATCGAATTCTTTTGTAGGGCTACCATTGATAAGAACTGATGAACGTGCCGAAGTTAGGCAACCCTTGATCCAACCAATCCACTTGTGACTAAATCCCATGACCTCCATGACTTTAAATAGAAAATCCCACGATAGCGAGTCATACGCCTTTGCAAAATCAACTTTAAAAAGAAGGAGCTTTCTGTTTTTTCTTTTATACCAATCTATGACTTCATTAAGCATCAAAGGACCATCAAGAATTTGCCGGTTTTTCACAAAAGCCGATTGAGAGGGCGAAACAATATATTGAATAACCTTGGAGAGCCGGATAGCTAGAATTTTAGCTATAGTTTTATAAAGGATTCCTACTAAACTTATCGGACGAAAATCAGAAATCAATAGAGGATTATCAACCTTGGGGATGAGGGTGACAAAAGGAAGAGTTGCAACCTTCCTGGAACTTGCTAGTGTTGAAAAAATCTGAAACTGCGGCAAATAAATCGGGGCCTAAAAAGTCCCAATAATGTTTGATGAATCCGAAAGATATCCCATCTGGACCGGGGGCTTTCTCGGATCCACAAGACCACACAACACTTTTGACTTCATCCAAGGTGATGCTAGAATCTAGAGTGGAGACCTGTTCGATAGACAACGAAGTATAGCCACCCCTGTCAATAAAAAACTTAACGGCTTCGAACCGTTTAGATTTGGTGGCATAGTAATCAAAAAACGATTTCTTTATACGGGATGGGTCTTCCAACCAAGAGCCGTCAACTCTAATTCCCCGGATAGAGTTGTGATTTCGCCTCCAATTAACTACCGAGTGAAAGTATTTGGAATTTTCATCACCCTCAACTGCCCAATCTACTTTTGCCTTCTGACACATATCCAAGTTTTCCCGGTAGTCAAGTTCTCGAATTTTGGCTACCAAGTGAGCACGCCTACCTTCATTTGCTGGGTTACCAATAGTATTGCCACATTGTTGATCCAAAAAGCTAATTTCCTCAATAGCTAATTTTCGTTGATTGGCATGCCCATTAATAGAAGCCCTCCACTCTTTAATGTCTAGTTTTAATCTTTTACACCTCCTTTTAAACATCACCATACTATTACTGGAATTAAGCACAGGAGCACCCCAAGAAGCTCTAATGCATTGATCAAATGAGGGGTCGTGCATCCAAGAGTTATACATCTTAAAGTAAGTTGGGCCAAAATCTTTGAAAGAACGCCTTAGTAGAATAGGACGATGATCAGATAACACATCGTCTAAGACCATGGCCTCTAGATCAGGGATATTCCGCGACACTTCAGAAGACAAGAGAAATCTATCAAGCTTGCTTGCTTTGGAACCATTAGTGGCAAAACGGGTGAATTGGTACCCGCCCATCGGAGGATCGTGTAACTCAGCATTCAGAATGAAAGAATTAAAATTATCGGCATTTAACTGCGAATAACCTGTACCAAACCTCTCATTTTCAGAGCGAACAGAGTTAAAGTCTCCAAAAACCACAAAAAGCCCCGGATGGTCTGTTATAAATCTGGATAGAAAGTTCCACAATTCGAGTTTAAGAGCCTCTCCTTGAGGAGCATACACATTTGTCATAAAACACTGAGTGTTAGTAGCCTTCCAAATCCCTTCCACAATTACTACATTTTGGAAACAGAAAGGAGACTTAAAAATAAAAGAATTCGGGTCCCATATTGATACAATCCCACCTGACCTTCCAGAAGATAATGTTTCAGCAAATTGAAAACCATGACCACCCCACATAGAAGCCAATCTGACAAGGTCAGATCGAGCCATCCGAGTTTCTTGAATACCAAGGAAATTTACTTTATGTTTATTTAATATTTTGCGAAGTGACTTGCATTTACTCCGACTCCCACTGCCACAAATATTGACCGATATCAGTTTGTGGGTTCTTATCACGTTATCTATTAATTACTATGATTTTATATATATTACTTTAACTTTATTAATACGAGAGAAAGTACCACGCGTTGCGGCGGTGGGATGGTGGGGTGATAGGTCATAGAGTGTGATAGGTCATATGAGGTGATATATCATAGAGTGTGATAGCCAAATGTCCTTAGCCGTACGGGCTCCGCCCTCGGATTTAAAAATTCGTCGAAAGTATATCGAATGACATCTCTAATGAAAGAGCATGAAACTTTAAGAACACCCATATAATTTTTATAATTTATCGATGTACGGTTTTTGAGATAAAAGATTTTGAATGAATTAGAGGAATAAAATGATTTATGGATGAGAGAGAAAAATGAGTGGTTGAAATTTGAGGAGAGAGAAAAATGAGTGGTTGAGATTTCTTCTAAGGATATTTTGGGGTATATAAATGTATTGTACATTATGCATTAGTAGGTGTACATTGTTAAAGTTGAAAGTTGAAACTTAAAACCTTATTTGCTTTATAATATAGTACGAGAGAAAGTACCCGCGTGTTGCGGCGGTGAGATGGTGGGGGTGATAGGTCATAGAGTGTGATAGGTCATATGAGGTGATATATCATAAAGTGTGATAGCCAAATGCCTTAGCCGTACGGGCTCCGCCCTCGGATTTAAAAATTCGTCGAAAGTATATCGAATGACCTCTCTAATAAAAGAGCATAAAATTTTAAGAACACCCATATAATTTTTATAATTTATCGATGTACGGTTTTTGAGATAAAAGATTTTGAATGAATTAGAGGAATAAAATGATTTATGGATGAGAGAGAAAAAAATGAGTGGTTGAGATTTGAGGAGAGAGAGAAAATGATTGAAAGTTGAAATTTAGGGAACAAATGCTTTATAATGTAATAGAGATAAATTTAACATAAACACACCTATCTACCAATAAACTAAAACAGGATTGAGATGTTCTTGAAACGACACGTGACGTAATCCTTGATCGACACGTGTCCTTTTAATTTATTTATTTTATTAAATTAGCTTTTTAATTGTATATAGATTCAATTTCTTTATTAGACTTAGAATTAAACTCTAACTCTTGGCTTATTAATACAAAAGACATTATAACCTTATTTGATTGATCGTTTTCTCATTAATAAATTGTCTATTTTTCTTTCTCAATTCTTCAACTCCTATTACTTATATAAGAGACAATAAGTAAAGAACAATGCAATAATACAAATAACTTGTAAACAATCTTGATGAGACAATATGTAGTTTTCAATGTGTAATTTATTTATTGATATTAAACAAATTACAAGGTTGATGCGGAACCAAGATAATACACGAATGTAAATATCCTAACAACCTATGAATTACAATTGATCTATACTCGGAATTTCTCTTCAACAATCGAAACACTTAAAGTAGTGAAATGTTCCTTTTAGCGATTGAGAGAATATTGCAGGTTTGCAAAGTATGAAGTTATCCGTTTTGTGAAGTAACTTATAATTCTTGGTTGTGCAATGACTTGTATTTATAGGCAAAGTTAACATTGGGATGTTAACTTTAGCCGTACAAATGTGGTTGGGAGCATTTAAGGAATAGCATTTAATTCCTTAAAAAGCATTGTAAAGTCGCGTGTTAAAGTGACTTTACATAACCACCTTTATGTACCTTTTAATACTTAAATAATAAGATAAGGCTTATTATCCGGGTAAAGGTACATAAAGCATACAAGTCAATTCTTCGTAATCAGTGTAAAGCTTTGTAAGGGCTTTCCACTGATGGTCTCCAGTTTGTAACTGACTAGAATGCCAACTGGGCTTCGCTGCCATTGCCATTCTTTTTCTTCCATTTGTTGTCTTCGACTTCAACTGGAATGCTTCTTCAACTTGGTCAGTTCTCATTAATAAATTGTCTATTTTTCTTTCTCAATTCTTCAACTCCGATTACTTATATAAGAGACAATAAGTAAAGAACAATGCAATAATACAAATAACTTGTAAACAATCTTGATGAGACAATATGTAGTTTTCAATGTGTAATTTATTTATTGATATTAAACAAATTACAAGGTTGATGCGGAACCAAGATAATACACGAATGTAAATATCCTAACAACCTATGAATTACAATTGATCTATACTCGGAATTTCTCTTCAACAATCGAAACACTTAAAGTAGTGAAATGTTCCTTTTAGCGATTGAGAGAATATTGCAGGTTTGCAAAGTATGAAGTTATCCGTTTTTGTGAAGTAACTTATAATTCTTGGTTGTGCAATGACTTGTATTTATAGGCAAAGTTAACATTGGGATGTTAACTTTAGCCGTACAAATGTGGTTGGGAGCATTTAAGGAATAGCATTTAATTCCTTAAAAAGCATTGTAAAGTCGCGTGTTAAAGTGACTTTACATAACCACCTTTATGTACCTTTTAATACTTAAATAATAAGATAAGGCTTATTATCCGGGTAAAGGTACATAAAGCATACAAGTCAATTCCTCGTAATCAGTGTAAAGCTTTGTAAGGGCTTTCCACTGATGGTCTCCAGTTTGTAACTGACTAGAATGCCAACTGGGCTTCGCTGCCATTGCCATTCTTTTTCTTCCATTTGTTGTCTTCGACTTCAACTGGAATGCTTCTTCAACTTGGTCAGTTCTCAACTGGAGGAAGTCTTCAGTTGCGTTAACTGTACGGTGCAACTGGACTTCAATATATTTCTCGACAAATCATCTTGGTCACCAGTTTACTGGTCACCAGTGCAACTGGTGAACTGGTCCTAACAAATTCCCCCTATTTGTCTAGAAATATAGTCTAAGTCTTTTCTAGTTTTTGTATCTATACAAGTGTGAACTATAGAGACTTGTTCGATTTTAAATCTATCTAAGATATCTAAGGCATTTTTATAGATCAATAAATGTCTTAGGTTTTTCTTTTATGTTTGTTAGATTTTAATCTTTTATCTACCTTGTGGTTACAAACTGGTAACTTCATTTATACAAGGAATGAACTTTACACAAGTTACAGAATGTAAAACAAATTACAAGAAGATAAAATGAAGAAGAACTTAAACAGATGGCCCTTCGCCAGTTCTCCTTCTCTTGGCAACTGTAGAAATGGGCTGTTTGTCTTCTGGATCAACATTTAGTCTCTCTTCAATATTTTCTTTAAACTTGAGCAGACTTTGAAGAACAAACATCCATCCTCTTTCAACCTTGTTCTTTTGTTGCTTGGCCCCCAACAAGTTTGCCATCTCCACCAGCTCCGAATAACCATATCCAGTAACATCAGGATTCTCAGTTTGCCTTAAGGGTCCATTAAGATGTTGAACCCCAACAGTGAAGTGTTTGGTACCTGGTTTGATAAAAACTTTCATATCAGTAATCTTACCAGGGTGATATCTCCGCTGTTGCACTTCAGATAAGTATTCTCTAGCTTCAGATTCATTGGCCAGTTTGATCTGGCCAGTGCTCATACTGTGCACTGCAGCTTTGATATCTTCACTTGAAGGTTCAGTTGTTTCTACCCAGGTTCTAAGGTCTGCATCTCTTGGTAGCAACTTAGGTTTACCTCTAGACTTGGGTGGATTCAACACTTGTTTGACCACTTTCTTTACTTGCTCAGCTCTTTTGAGAATTCCTTCAGTTCTCAACTGGAGGAAGTCTTCAGTTGCGTTAACTGTACGGTGCAACTGGACTTCAATATATTTCTCGACAAATCATCTTGGTCATCAGTTTACTGGTCACCAGGTGCAACTGGAGTTCAATATATTTCTCGACAAATCATCTTGGTCATCAGTTTACTGGTCACAAGGTGCAACTGGACTTCAATATATTTCTCGACAAATCTTCTTGGTCACCAGTTTACTGGTCACCAGGTGCAACTGGTGAACTGGTCCTAACAAATTCCCCCTATTTGTCTAGAAATATAGTCTAAGTCTTTTCTAGTTTTTGTATCTATACAAGTGTGAACTATAGAGACTTGTTCGATTTTAAATCTATCTAAGATATCTAAGGCATTTTTATAGATCAATAAATGTCTTAGGTTTTTCTTTTATGTTTGTTAGATTTTAATCTTTTATCTACCTTGTGGTTACAAACTGGTAACTTCATTTATACAAGGAATGAACTTTACACAAGTTACAGAATGTAAAACAAATTACAAGAAGATAAAATGAAGAAGAACTTAAACAGATGGCCCTTCGCCAGTTCTCCTTCTCTTGGCAACTGTAGAAATGGGCTGTTTGTCTTCTGGATCAACATTTAGTCTCTCTTCAATATTTTCTTTAAACTTGAGCAGACTTTGAAGAACAAACATCCATCCTCTTTCAACCTTGTTCTTTTGTTGCTTGGCCCCCAACAAGTTTGCCATCTCCACCAGCTCAACCTCTGATGATCGAACAGTGTTACTCAATAGGTTGGAGATAGATGTATTGACATTGGAATGAGTTAAGTCAAAAGCTTCCTTCAACGATGTGGACAGATTGTTACAGCTGGTGACTAACTCATTCAACTTCTGAAATACCAAGTCCTCATTTGCAGCAAATTTGTTTATTCCCAAATCAACAACCTTCGAATTTGTGATTGTTTCCTTGTTGAATCTGGAAATGGACTTGGCATTCTGCTCAATTGTCTTATGAACACCCTCCACCCGTTTGATCAGGTTTTGGATGTCGGTTGAGAATGAGACAAATTGAGTTTCCAGTGACAAAGGAGAAGTTGTCACTGGACCAGTAGCAGGTTGCACGAGATCAACTGGAGGAGGTAAAACAAAGGAAGCCTCTCCAGTTGTTCCAGTGGCAAAAGAAGGAAAAATTGGTAGTGAAAAAGAACGCTGAGGAATTTCAATGTGTTGGTCAGGCTGAGAATGCTCAGGTGTGACCAACGGCGGCGGTAGGGAGGTTTGCCTATTTCTAGGCACAAAAATTGATGGAGTTCTTTGTGGGGAAGTATTTGTGAGCGTATCTGTATGGAAAACTGAAACTTGTGGTTCTAGGGGTTGATCAGAGAAAGAAGGGAGTTGATCATGTACAGATGCATCAACCATTTCTTGATCATCTTGTGTTCCTTCCGAATCCGAAGATTCAAGATGGAACTCATCCTCATTTATGCCTAGATTCATAAATGATAGGGATGGCTGAACATCAAGTTCAGGCTCCTGATGACCAGTTCCAGTTACCTGGATGGTTTCATCAGTTTGAGGATCAGATGCCGAAGCATCTTCACCAGGGATAGACGTGATAGGAGTGGCTTCAGTTATGGTTGTTCTATCCTCAACCACAACTTGAGACGAACTGGAGGGTCCCTCATTATTTTGAGGCCCGCCCAGTTGTCTTTCTGATTCACTTTCCAAAGGTGCATCAGTTTTAGCAAATGCCAGTCGCATTTGCTCTGGAATTTCGACCTCTCCAGCTTCAGAAACAAGAGAGTCTAGATTCCTCATCAAATCTGGCCTTGTGAACGGTGAATCTGTATTTCTATACTCTTCATCGCCCAGAATTTGTTTGAAACATAGTGAAAGGAATCTTGAAAAGGGGATACACACACCCCTGGAGCCCTTCAGCTTTTGTACGAGACTCCTATACAAAATGTCAGCAAAATCCACCCTCAATCCATTCCACAAGCAGTAAGCCATCTCTGCTTGTGAGGAGTTGATCTGGTCAAGACCACCAGAACTCCCACCTAAACTTTCCACCAAGTGTACGAAGAAATACCTCCATGAAGGTGTAAGACCCTTCATGGTCATAGCACCCTTGGTCTTCAACACCCCATTGTCCAAACACTCCTTATGACCCATCTCAAGGAGTACTTGACGAAAATTGATACTAGGGGGCAAGACAACTGGAGATTCACCTTCTCTCCAGTAATTGAGGTGAAGAGCATCCCTCAATACTTCAACAGTCAAGGTACACTTGATTGTTCCATCCTTTAACGTGAAACTGATGGAGGAACAATCAGAAGAAAGAGTGGCAGTGTACCAGAACTCACACAAGTAGTTATGATACATCTTGCGTGGGTTTCTAGAGAATAAGGGTCCTATTGGAGAATCCTTCAAAAACCTTCGGATTCTACCAATAAGGGTATTAGACCCTTGAGAACCTTGTAGGCTTGCCAATGGATTATTAGGGTTTAGTTTAAGGGCAGCACTACTCGGAGCACCAGGTGCCTGGGTGACATCTGGTGAGGGATTGTATGCAACAGTCAAGAGATTTACATCTCTTGAACGGGATGATCTAGGAGCCATAGAATGAAAATGAAATTTAGGATTTAGGGTTTTAGATTTGTGAAGCAAAGAGAAGAATGAAGCAATGTTTATGATTGGAAGTAAATGAAGGAATGTAAGAGGAAGTAAATGAAGGAATGTAAGAGAAAGAAAAGTAAATGAGTTTCGGAGTAAATAAGGGTATTTATAAGGGGATTCAAGATCCCAATGTAAAACCAAAAATCATATTTTATTAAACCAAATCAATTTTGAAGATATTTTGACAAAATGATTTTGAATTTTGAAATAAAAATATAATTTTCCATGTAAGCATTAAATGTTACCATGTCAGCATTAAATGCTACGACGGCTTACTTTACCCATGACCCCACACACTTTTTGTTTTCCCAATACAAACAGTTGTCAAGTACTTAAAATGGTTTCAAACACGTCAGATCACGATATCAAGTGGTTTAAAACACTCGAGTATCATCACGTGTCACACATATTGACCAGGTATTTGTAACGTTATAAAAATTTAGACAAAGACTGAACCTGGTAACTGGAGGATCAGTCCAGTACCAGTTTCCAACTGAAGAGTTCTCCAGTTGCATTTTCAAACAAAAACGAATTTTAGTCAGAAAATTATTTTGAGTCTTTCCCCCTAAAATGATGATCCAGTAATCAATTAGTGCCAAGATAGTATCACAAAGGCGTTCGATAGCCTGGCGAGCAAAGATTATCTGGACCTCCTCAACTGGAGAACTTCATCAGTGTCACTGACGCGTTCAATAACAAAGAAAGCTCCAGTTAAGGGTTTAACATTCCCAGTTCGCTGATGAGATGTTTAAAGGTTTTCTCATCGAGAGGTTTAGTAAAAACATCAGCTAACTGTTTGTCAGTGGGGATGAAATGAATTTCAATATCACCTTTCATAACATGATCTCGAATGAAATGATACCTGATGTCAATATGCTTTGTTTTTTAGTGCATCACAGGATTGTGAGAGATAGCAATTGCACTGGTGTTGTCACAAAAGATTGGGGTCTTGGTATACTTCTGACCATAATCTAGTAACTGGTTCTTGATCCAGAGAATCTGGGCACAACAACTGGCCGCAGAAATGTACTCTGCCTCAGCAGTGGACATAGAGACTGAAGTCTGCTTCTTGCTGGTCCAACTCACCAGTTTTCCTCCAAGGAAATGACAACCACCAGTTGTGGATTTTCTATCAATCTTACAACCTGCATGATCAGAATCTGAATAACCCATTAGATCTAATCCTGAGCCTTTGGGGTACCAAAGACCAAGATTAGGACACCCTTTCAGGTATCTAAAGATACGCTTTACAGCGTGCAAATGTGATTCTTTAGGGTTAGCCTGAAACCTGGCACATAAACATGTTGCAAACATTATATCTGGTCGACTGGCAGTTAAGTACATCAGTGAACCAACCATACCTCTATAGTCAGTTATGTTAACTGGTTTGCCAGTTGGGTCAGAGTCCAAATTCAATGGTGCTGCAATAGGTGTGTTTTTCGATGGGATTGAATCATATTTGTATTTTCTTAACAAATCTCTGACATATTTTCCTTGGTTTATGAAAATTCCATTTTCAGTTTGCTTAATCTGAAGACCTAAGAAAAATGTTAATTCACCCATTAAACTCATCTCATACTCAGATGACATGATTTTAGAAAACTTTTTACACATTGCATCATCAGTTGAACCAAAAATAATGTCATCAACATAAATTTGTACCAATAAGATATTACCTCTTTCTTTCAAGATAAACAAGGTATTATCTATTGCACCTCTTTGAAAGCCATTTTTAAGAAGATGTTTAGTTAAAGTATCATACCAGGCTCTTGGGGCTTGTCTTAGACCATACAATGCTTTGTTCAGTCTATAAACCCAATGAGGATGCTTCTCATCGATGAAACCTGGAGTCTGCTTAACATAAACTTCTTCTTCCAATGTTCCATTAAGGAACGCACTTTTGACATCCATCTGGAAGACCTTGAACTGCAGATGGGCTGCATAAGCCAAGAATATTCTAATGGCTTCAAGTCTTGCAACTGGAGCAAAAGTCTCATCAAAGTCAACGCCCTCTGCTTGACAATAACCCTGGGCAACTAGTCTGGCCTTGTTTCTTACAACATGGCCATCTTCATCCATTTTGTTTCGGTAGACCCATCTGGTACCAATAGGTTCTTTCTTTAACCCTGGTGGACAAGGAACAAGCTCCCAAACATTGTTCCTTTCAAACTGGAGGAGCTCTTCTTGCATAGCTTCCACCCAGCTTGGGTCTGCCATAGCCTCGTCAATCTTCTTTGGTTCAATTAAAGATAAGAAGGTGACGTTTAAGCATTGCTCACTGGTGGCTCTTCTAGTCTGAACCCCACTAGTTGGATTACCCACAATCTGTTCAATTGGGTGGGCTTTAGTCCATCTAGTGTATTGACTAGGCTGGTGAACTACAATATCAGTGCAAGTCACCTGGAGATCTTCTTCAGTTGCAGCAGCATCTGGAGAAGGATCAGTCCAAACAACTTCTACATCCTCATCAGAGTCAATGAGGTCTCGATTGGCATCATGAAATTCCTCAGTTGAAGGTATTTCATGAGTAACTGGAGAAGTAGGTGCTTGAACTGGTGCTGATATTGGAGTGGCACGTACATCTGATCCAATCACCAATTCTTGTGGTAAGTTAAAATTGATGGAGGGATAAAATGATGTGTCACTGGTGCTTTTCTTCTTCTTGACTGGTTCCAGTTTGTTGTAACTGGAAGCATCTTCTGGTGAAACAACTGACCGATGAACTTGGTCAGTTTCACCAAAGTTGATTGGAATGACTGGAGAAATATCAAGGCTTGGTCTCTTGTTGATTGCTTCAGTTGATTCATCGAATGTGACATGAATTGTCTCATGCACCTTTTGGAGTCTATAATTATAAACTCTAAAGGCCTTTCGAATATCTGAATAGCCTAAAAATACCCCTTCATCAGCTTTTGCATCAAACTTTCCAAGCTGACTGGAATCGTTCAGTATATAAACTGGACAACCAAATACATGGAAATATCCAATATTTGGTTTACGATTCCTGAGTACTTCGTAGGCAGTCTTCTTATGTCTCTTGATGTAGACTGACCGGTTTTGGGTGTGACAAGCAGTTGCAACTGCCTCAGCCCAAAAACTGGTGGGAAGACCAGATTCAGATAGCATGCTTCTGGCCGCTTCTATCAGTGTACGATTCTTTCTTTCCACAACTCCATTTTGCTCTGGAGAGTGAACTGATGAGAAGTTTTGAGAAATGCCAGTGTCAGTGCAAAATGTTTCAAGTACCTTATTTTGGAATTCAGTACCATTATCACTTCGCAACTGACAAACTTTTCGAGTGTACTTGAGCTCAATTCTTTTGATAAGCGAGATGATTTCAGCAGGTGCATCACTTTTGGATCTGATGAATACCACCCAGCAATATCTGGTGAATTCATCAACCACAACTAGAGTGTATTTCTTTCCAGCTCTAGTTTGAACATTCACTGGACCAAAAAGATCCATATGAAGCATGTGAAGAGGTTCAGTGATGCTAAAATTTTGCCTAGTTTTGAAACTGGCTCTCTTCTGCTTACCCATCTCACACCCTGGACATGGCTTTTCCTTATTGAAGGAAATCTGGGGTATCCCATCAACCAGTTGTTTGCGAGACAACTTGTTAATGTTCTTGAAATTAAGGTGGGATAACCTTTTATGCCATAGCCAGTTGGTGTCCTCATCAGCTTTGGTATAGAAACATTGCTCTTTTGGAGCTGGTTCCATATCCATGATGTACACATTCCCTTTTCTTGGTGCAATCATCACCACTTTCCAATCCTTGTTAAATATGGTGCCTTGTGCAATATCGAACAATACTCTGAAGCCATCATCGCAAAGTTGGCTTACACTGATCAAGTTATATTTCAAACCATTCACAAATGCAACTCTTTTGAATTCGACTTGTCCATTATTGAGCACACCATATCCTTCAGTCTTTCCAGATTGATCGTTACCAAACGTCACTGTCGGTCCATCTTGGACAGTGAACTCTTCCAGTAGGGGCTTACATCCGGTCATAGTCCGGCCAGCAGCGCTGTCCAGATACCAGATATTTTTCTTTCGATCGCCCTACACACACACAAAAATCATTAGTTATTTTTGTGAACCCATCTTTTCTTGATGGGTCCACTGGACTTCTCTACAGAAGCCACAGTTGATTGTTGAGGTGTTGAACTGGAGGCTACATCTGGAGCATTATCACCAGCTCCAGGTGCAGAAGTAAAAACGATTGGTATTTGATACTTACTCACCTTAAGTTTACCAGATTTTGTTCCTGATGGAACATTCTTTTGTTTAGGTACAGAAGGGAGTGATTTAATATTTTGTTTTAAAACTGGAGGTGGTGAACCTCCTTCCAGATTGTTAATCCGGGCAGTGCAACTCTGAACCTGCCGAGACAAAAGTTGGAGTTGCCTTTCCAGATTAACCAAAATATTGTTTTGTTCAGGCAGTTGAACCTTGGACATTGGTTCAACTGGAGATTTAGTCTGTCGGGTCTTGGGCTCCTTAGACTTATGAGGTAAAGGCTTGTTACCAGTGGCCTTTTTGACTGGAGCTTTAGCCTGTTTGGCTCCAGTTTTAACCTCAATGGGGGTGGTCTCATTGGTTTCAGTTTCAACAGCTTCAGGTTGATCATAAGGTGTTTCAACCTGGAGAGCTGGAGGCAATGCATGAAGATCTGGTATAAGAGCTGCCATCTCCAGATCTTCAGATTTCCATGCATTTTTCTGGGCATCGATAGTTCTTGAAAATGCATCATAGTTTTTGCCAGATGCTTTTACCCAGGACTTGATAATCTTTTGAGCTTTTTCAAAATCATAAGATAATTTTTGATTATCAAGTTCTAAAGCCTCAATCTTTAAAACTGACTCCTTGAGAGCCAACTGGACACTTTGCAAATCATTCAGTTGTGGTTTGACATTGTTTCAGTTTCAATAGCTTCAGGTTGATCATAAGGTGTTTCAACCTGGAGAGCTGGAGGCAATGCATGAAGATCTGGTATAAGAGCTGCCATCTCCAGATCTTCAGATTTCCATGCATTTTTCTGGGCATCGATAGTTCTTGAAAATGCATCATAGTTTTTGCCAGATGCTTTTACCCAGGACTTGATAATCTTTTGAGCTTTTTCAAAATCATAAGATAATTTTTGATTATCAAGTTCTAAAGCCTCAATCTTTAAAACTGACTCCTTGAGAGCCAACTGGACACTTTGCAAATCATTCAGTTGTGGTTTGACATTGTTCAGTTCAATTAAGATAGTGTCAAGATATCGTTCACTATCAGCTCTAACAGTTTCTACAAATGCCAAATCACCACTTAATGATTCAGCCAGGTCCAGTTTTAACCTCAATGGGGGTGGTCTCATTGGTTTCAGTTTCAACAGCTTCAGGTTGATCATAAGGTGTTTCAACCTGGAGAGCTGGAGGCAATGCATGAAGATCTGGTATAAGAGCTGCCATCTCCAGATCTTCAGATTTCCATGCATTTTTCTGGGCATCGATAGTTCTTGAAAATGCATCATAGTTTTTGCCAGATGCTTTTACCCAGGACTTGATAATCTTTTGAGCTTTTTCAAAATCATAAGATAATTTTTGATTATCAAGTTCTAAAGCCTCAATCTTTAAAACTGACTCCTTGAGAGCCAACTGGACACTTTGCAAATCATTCAGTTGTGGTTTGACATTGTTCAGTTCAATTAAGATAGTGTCAAGATATCGTTCACTATCAGCTCTAACAGTTTCTACAAATGCCAAATCACCACTTAATGATTCAGCCAGGTCCAGTTTTAATTCAGGGTCAACCTGGTGATCATAATCACATACCTTTTTCAGTATGATGTCCACCCATCTTCCAGAGATGACATCATCTTTCACCACATGCTGCTGTTGTTGATCTTCCAAGGCCATGAAACACATGTCCCTTTCCTCTTCTTCATCATCAGATGAGTCATCAGAGTACTCCCATTTTCCCTCAGTTTGTGCCATTAAGCACTGATCCTTTTCCTTTTGCATGGACAGGAGGGCAATCTGGGCCTTAAGCTTCTTGTATTTAGCTTTGTAGCTATCATCAGGCCGATTGTAATTAGGGACAGAGGGGCCAGTTTGGTTATTCAACTGACTAGATCTGCATTCCTTCATAAAATGACCTTTCTTGCCACACTTATAGCATGTAAGATTGGTCTTATCCAGAGAGCTGGAGCTGGAAGCATTGTTGGGGCCATTAAATCTTTTAGATTTATGCTTAAACCTATTAAAGGTTTTAGCAATCATGGCGACCAGATCATCATCGTCAGTTTCATCATAACCATCACTGTTTTCAGTGGTCAGCCCAGAGTTTAAGAAACTGTTCAACATCTCCTTCATCGAGTGTACCTGGACACTCTCAGCAGACATTAAAGCAGCACAAGGTCGCTCAATTGTATTAGCAACCTTGGGACTCTGGGCATGGTTCATGGCATCTTGCTCAGCCACAAGTCTTGCAGCATTATTATCTTCAGTGAATCTGAAGGCTCCATAGAGCGATGCAAGAGTGTGAGTGTGCAAGGTTTTACCTTGTCTCAAGACAAGAACCATGTTTTCCCATTTGGAAGGAAGAATATCACAAAACTTCTCAAGAAGAATATCCTTATCCTTCTCTACACCCAAACCTCTCAACTGATTGATGAGGCTAGAAAATCTGGTGTATGTACCAGTTAAACTTTCATTGGGCAAGGCAAAGAAGGATTCATACTTCTTGTTCAAGGCAACTTTTCTGGTGACGATTGTGTCATCACCTCCTTCAAATTGAATCACTAATTCATCCCACATAGACTTGGCACTGGGAAACAACACAAGTGTTGGAATTAGGTCTTCAGGGACAGCCCCAAGGATCATGTTTTTCAGTCTGGTGTCCAAGTCCACCAGTCTGCGATCCTCATCAGACCAATGGTCTTCTGGCTTTTCCCTTGAGCCTCTTCTTCCAGTAGGATCAAGAAGAGGACTCACCCCAATGGACATAGGTATATATGGTCCATCCTTAAGGATTTTCAACATATACCTCTCAATACCACCAAAATGCAACAGCATTCTAGCTTTCCATGTACCAAAAGTCTCACTGTTTCCATCAAATTTTGGAACAGGAGTGTTGGAGTAATGTACATGGACGTGGTTTGGGGCAGTAGGAGGAGGAGGGTTGGTGTTAACGTTTTGAAAAGGTTGTGCATTAGTGTTCGATGGGTTTTCACCTGAACCAGAACCATCTCCACCTTCAGTAGTGTTCATCTTTGCAGATCTAGGCAAGTTTATTAGCCTTCTGCTCTGATACCACTTAGGGGGAATTTGTTAGGACCAGTTCACCTGGAACTGGCCAGTCACCAGTTCACACTGACCAGTTCACCAGTTGCACCTGGTGACCAGTAAACTGGTGACCAAGAAGATTTGTCGAGAAATATATTGAAGTCCAGTTGCACCGTACAGTTATCGCAACTGAAGACTTCCTCCAGTTGAGAACTGACCAAGTTGAAAAAGCATTCCAGTTGAAGTCGAAGACAACAAATGGAAGAAAGAGAATGGCAATGGCAGCGAAGCCCAGTTGGCATTCTAGTCAGTTACAAACTGGAGACCATCAGTGGAAAGCCCTTACAAAGCTTTACACTGATTACGAGGAATTGACTTGTATGCTTTATGTACCTTTACCCGGATAATAAGCCTTATCTTATTATTTAAGTATTAAAAGGTACATAAAGGTGGTTATGTAAAGTCACTTTAACACGCGACTTTACAATGCTTTTTAAGGAATTAAATGCTATTCCTTAAATGCTCCCAACCACATTTGTACGGCTAAAGTTAACATCCCAATGTTAACTTTGCCTATAAATACAAGTCATTGCACAACCAAGAATTATAAGTTACTTCACAAAAACGGATAACTTCATACTTTGCAAACCTGCAATATTCTTGGTGAACTTGTGCAATATTCTCTCAATCGCTAAAAGGAACATTTCACTACTTTAAGTGTTTCGATTGTTGAAGAGAAATTCCGAGTATAGATCAATTGTATTTCATAGGTTGTTAGGATATTTACATTCGTGTATTATCTTGGTTCCGCATCAACCTTGTAATTTGTTTAATATCAATAAATAAATTACACATTGAAAACTACATATTGTCTCATCAAGATTGTTTACAAGTTATTTGTATTATTGCATTGTTCTTTACTTATTGTCTCTTATATAAGTAATCTATCTAGAACTTGGTATATACCTCTGCAACTGGTCGTCTCCAGTTCAGTAAGTATATTGCAAAGTAACTCCACCATCGACATAGAGGTGTCTTCAGTAGTACCATCTAACAAGTTGGGACTTACACCTTATTGCACATGATCACAACAACGATATCTCAAGCTCATCCGCAATCAACATTAAACAACAATAATAACGATAATAAACACATAAGAACCGTCTCTTACGGTCTCCCCGAGCTCTACACCGGATTCCCAACAACAATGGGGGTGTTAGTGCCGCATCCTACCCCGGGGGATTCCACAAGGGAGAGTAGGCCGACAATGCACTTGGCAGGTGCTCACGTTGGTTAACCAATAGATGCCACAACGAATCAAGATTGCAGGACGAGTCCCCTTAAGGCAAACACATAAGCATTCAACTATCATCTACATATTGTACCAATTAAAAGATATCGACACTCGTTTTGAATATTTAGAAAACATAAAATAGTTACAATATTTGAAACTAAACATTTAAGTTTATAATATTTAGGATTTATGTTTTTAGGGCATCTCCAATAGTAACTCGGTGAAAAACGTTTTTTGAAAAGGGTTGATACTATTGGAGTGAATAACTTATTTGAGGATAGGTTGATAATCCTCAACTTTTTGAGCAAAAAGTTTTTTCATTGTTTAGTCTTATAAAAAGCTTTAAAAAAAGCTTTTCTATTGGAGTAAAAGCTTTTTAATAGCTTAAATTAATGGATTAACTAGGTGGCAAAATAAAAAGCTTTCAAGACTTTTTCTCGTTGTAGATGCTCTTAATTTATAATTGGTTGACCGGTTGTAAATGGGTTAGTAAAGTCAACTTAAACTCAACACATATTAAACTAGATTATACATGTCCGATGGACAGGGACACCATAAGTAAAAGTAATTACTAATTACTTATTAAAGGGTAAATGGGTGGGAACCCTCTGGTCCCATGTACCGTTTTGGTACCCAGAGCGCACACCGCATAGAACTCATGCCCGGTAAGTCACCATTCTCAAATGATAAATTAAATCATATGTTTGACCAAATAAATTTAATAAAAGATATTAAGATTTAACACTTTATAAAAGTTGATTGTCTTATTTACCCATAAATTTTACAATAAACCTAAAAAATATAGATTTAATGTCAATATATTAAAAAAAATACATTAAAATTACCAGAAAATGTCACCTAAGCGAAAAGTCTAGTTGGCATGAAAAGATAAGTGTCACATAGGAAAAAAACTATCATCTCTTAGTTATATAGAGAGATATGTTAGTCGTATTTACCCATTTATTTACCTTTATCCGTTTTTAATAAGAAAAATAGTAGTTTCATGGACATAAATTAAAGAATCAAATAACTGATTACTTGAAGATCTAAAAATAAATAACTCATAATTAAAATTGTCGTAGAATACTATATAATGTAACTATAAATAATGGTTTACACAACTTCCATTTTTTTGATTTAATATATTTAAATGTGATTTTGTGTATAGATAATTGTTGAGAACTTTACGAGGATTAATGGTCCTACAAAAACGAATACGAATTTATTTTTTGGATCGGTTTACTTTACTACATAAGTTTTTTTTTTCTTTAATAAAATTGTTTTTAGATCGATTTATTTTTTGGATCAATTACATTTTATTTTTTGGATCATTAATATCAAAAGTGATCCAACATGGATCTTTTGGATCAGATATGTCAAGAAATCAGTTCTAAAAAGTTTGGAACGATTTTTTATAATTTATGATGGTTCTAAAAAATATGTTTGTGTAGTATAATCTTCCATATAAGTTCCTTGATAAGTTTTGGCAATCTTGAATTATCTGATCTTAAACGAGAGCTAGCTAGATACCATCGATCAGTTGATTATAAAAATTGAATCTGCAAATATCGGGGGCAACGGAAAAAACCGTCTCTGAGGATTTATGGACCTAAAAAAGACTAATTGACTAACCCAACGAATTAAACGGTATGAATTACTATAAAAAACCGACAATAAATAAATACAAATATTGTCTAGGTTTCACTCTAATTAGTCAGAATCGGCTCTGAAAAACAACGTTTGTCGACGTGTGTTATAAATGGGAAGTGATATAGGAATCATGATTTTGATTGTTTTATTATATAATACAACTTTTCTAAACACGATTTAGATCAATATTGTGTAATGTGTATGTATCATGTATGATAGTTATATTAATTTGATTTATACCTTTATTATCTTTCTGTTTATCTTCCAATTTCTAATACGATGTATCTAATTATGTGTATCGGGCTGGGATGCTAGTACTTTTCATGTGGTTTCAAGTTTTCAACAGAAGGCACTGTCACGTGACAATAGACCCACCATACACGTCATTCCGTGGATTTCCATTGTTTCTTTATCTTTTATTTTTTTCTTTAAAATCGTGACACTCAAATCGGTCAAACCGACCATACCCCATAAAACCATGCCCCACTTCTCAAATTATCGAAAAGGCCCGGTTTCCCACACCACACAAACCACCCCGTCGTATATATATTTTTGTAAACTAAAAGTCGGCAACTTAATTACACATCACATTGCATGCCACGTGGAGGTTGGATCCAATAATCCAAGTATCTAGCCGGTTGCAAGCATTACAATTAGGCCACCAAGAGTACCCTATCGGCCTTTCCTCATTTTTCATCCTTGACTTTTTCACTTTTCAAACACTTATAAATATGATAGAAAACTTCAATTTCGATTTAATTTATAATGGTAGTAGTTTTGTTTATTCGTAAAATCGTAGTGTTTAACACTTAAAAGTTAAAATATAGGCATATATCTTCTAAAATATAAAAATGCAAAATATAATGAAATACGGAGTAACTTTTTTGTAGTGAAGTTGCTGGATAGGCCCCGGTATCGACATAAGGTATGGGACCCACTAGTAGTACAACCATTCACGTTCTCATCCTACGTGGCGTGATAAGAGTGGTTAAGTACAATTGGATCATGACAGCGTGTCCCTCTCCTTCTTTTATGCTTTGCCTCCCAGTCGACTCTTTCATTACGGCATCTCGTCATCATGATTGTCATTATTTTCATATTGAGAATAATGCTCACTTTAATTTTGTTCTTTCCTTTCTAAATTATTCAAGTATATATGATCTTAACTATTACTAGTAACACGTATGGATAGATATAGTCATAAGTATTTGAGTTGTTATATATCTCTCCATTATATATTTCAATACTAATAACAATATATATTAATAATACAATATGTTTGTTTTTTTGTTCCTTTTTGTTATCTGCTCTTATTTTGATTTGTTTTTTGGTTCAAATGAGTCATCCATAAATCATCATTTTGTTGATTAGAAATTAAATAAAAAGACTGACTTGCCAACTTGACATATTACATAAGTTGATCCTACCAAGATTAATATCTTCAAGAATATTGCAACAACTAACTATGGTGTAATAATCTCATTACCAATACAAATAAATAAAGTTTAATTACACACTTGAACCAACTGGATTGGATCAAGTGTTTGGAGTCCTTACCTCTAGAGAGTAGAGACATAGTTCAAAAGTTTGATCCTCATGCCCATTTAGGTTGGAGGTCCTTTTCTACTTTTGGTATAAACTGAAAGCAGTCTCTCTACCTTAAGTAGAGTTAAGGACTTAAGGCCGTCTACATCTCAATTTCCTCCATACACCGTTGAATAGATATTGGGACCTGAAACCCATAAAAATTGGCATTGGGTGTTACTTTTTTTAGTTAGCCCACTCGGTAGTAAATAAACAATAGTGTGATTTGAGTAGTATAGTATATTACCTTTTTTTTAAAGGTAAATTTCGTTGAAAACTACATAAAATTACTATTATTCATTTAAATATTAACTATTTAATGCTTTACATAAGGTTTTGATTTAAACTACATAAAATCACTACTATTCAATTAAATATTAACTTTATGGTTTTCATTCTATTATAAGTTTTCTTTTTAACATTCAAAAATTTTATTGCAAAAAATCTGATAGGAGCTAGGTTTAAAAACAAGAAAAAAAATATGTTACAGGAAAAAATAAACATTAAAGTCACACCAATGTAACCAATGTACACGCAACAAATATGTTATTCGTCTGGTTATCCTTAGTAGGCAATCTATTTATTTCTGCCATCCACCCAAACACATTCACTTTCTTTGAGAGCCATTTATTCTAGTTAAACTTGTCGGAATCACCCGGTTGATCTAATGACTTATTGACCAATCATATCGCTTGATTTTATCAAATTGACTCTCGCTTGTGTCATCATTTAATTTAATATAAATTAAAAATCCTAATAATCATTATCCAAATACATTATTATATTAGTATTATATTAATATTTGTAGAAAAAGTCTCATTAATTTACACTTTTTTTGTTTTTCATCAATAATTTACACTTTTTAGCCCTGAATACTTAATTTATATTTATTACAATTTTTAGACATCAACTTGAGAATATTTTTTTTTCTTTTTCATCATTTAATTAATTCAAAAAATTTCAACATATGAAATATTGTCTAAAAAAAATTTTAAAGATGAAATACAATATATGTGTTCAATGTTCTAGAAGTATATTCTTTTAAATTTGTTTTACTTACATTTTTTACATTTAAATTTATATATTTAATAGTTGATGTTATCTTTAAAATATTATAAACAAACCGTGTATTCCATGTATTATAAAAGTTTGTCATGCTTTTATGTGTATAAAACAATATTGAACTAAAAGTGAGGAGAAATTTATCCACACTAAAAAGTGTAAAGTTTTAAAAATCCACAATATATTTAGTGTGGACAAAAGTGGTGTGACAAATTAAAGATAAAAGTCCACACCTAAAATTATGAATTTTTAAAATTTCACACTTTTCAGTGTGAATAAATTTCTAGTTCAATATAATTTTACACACATAAAAACGTAAATTTTTTTAATAGTTTGTTAACGCTAATAACTAAAAGTGTGAGTAATTACAATATATTCTGTTGAGTTGAGTGTAACACCCGACGTTTAAAAATATGGGTTTTCAAAAATCTTTCACCTAACGGTGTTAAATTGCGGAAGTAAAGACCGTAAAGTCAAAACCGATAAAAAACATTTCGGTTTCTGCGTTTAGTTGGTGTTACATGCCATATCAAACATTAGTTCAAATGAAAACCCAACGGTTGCCCAACATTAAACAACCGTTCACACATTATTACATAAATTCGACATCAAAACGAAATGTAATCAAAAGTCTCCATAATAAGCAACTATGGGTAGCTAAGGCTCCTTCATTGCATCTACCCAAGCTCAAGTCCTGCGTCACTAGCCCATCAAGCTAAACCTGAGGGAACAACCACATTAAAGAAACAAGTGTTAGCTATAAGAATAGCTAAGTAAGATCACACTTAATTTAAAAGCATTTGTCCAATTAAAACATTTCTTCATTAATAGACAACTCATTAGGCACGACACACAACACACATAACCTAAACATAATCACACGTTTCCTTCATTTCGTTTGGGCCCTTAAACGTGCAAGTGACATGGCAACCTACCAAGTCTAGTGAGCTAGGTGTACAAGCCATGTAGTATGCATATGTCACACAACAACTTCATTTCTACATTTCACACATAATAAGACACTTCATAAATCTACATAAACTGCATAACAATACCCTACATTGAACAATACTTCATTTCACTACATTAAGGTCTGCATTTCAGGTCTCATGGTCAACTACATATCCCATAATACCTCCCGTGTAACCCGAAATACCCACATATGTCATAAGTTACCGTTAAGGAAGTTATAAGTATGAAACCTTTGCTTGTTGAACCCTCAGCGTGACAAAAGTAGTGTATCTTACCTCGATACGGTTTAACAACAAGCTACAAGCACAATACAACGATGACTAGGTGTCTCCAATAACCTAGAACAAGTATAAGATCGAAATGTAAGCTAAGCGACACATTTTGTGAAATCTGGGCATATGGTGCGCCGCACTTTCCATGTGGTGCGTCGCACCAGGGGTGCAGACCAGCAACTAACTTTTACACTTTGATTAAACGAATTCCATACGAACCCCTACCCCAAATCCAACTTGGGGACTTAAAATTAATCCTTTTAATTGCACTTTCATCATCTTTAACCATATTATAATCCTTTAATCATTAACATCATAAACCAACCATTTAATCATTCGAATAACATCAAATTGATGAACGTTTAATCAAATAACCCAACCCAAACCCTTATGGCCTGGATTAAGACTAATATAAGACTCACACAATCAATTCTCAACTGAGGAATACCTATATTACCTGTATTTGGTGATAAAGATCCAAGATCTAAGCAATACACGATCGATTCGGCTCCAAAACGAATAAGATCTAGGGAGAAATTAGAGAGGGAAGGGAGGGGATCAACTAGGGCTTGTTTTAGAGGAAGAAAATCTGCATAAGGCTCTCAATGACAACCTTTAAACCTCTAAACCCGTTTTTGACTTTGCACACATGTCAAAACTAACCCCTAAGCTTCCTAATCCTTCATTATTGGTCACAAACTACTTTATTGACCATAAACATCATTAATCCTTCATTAAATGTCACAAACTACTTTATTGACCATAAACATCATTAATCCTTCATTATTGGTCACAAACTACTTTATTGACCATAAACATCATTAATCCTTCATTATTGGTCACAAACTACTTTATTGACCATAAACATCATTAATCCTTCATTATTGGTCACAAACTACTTTATTGACCATAAACATCATTAATCCTTCATTATTGGTCACAAACTACTTTATTGACCATAAACATCATTAATCCTTCATTATGTCACACAACAACTTTATTTCTACATTTCACACATAATAAGACACTTCATAAATCTACATAAACTGCATAACAATACCCTACATTGAACAATACTTCATTTCACTACATTAAGGTCTGCATTTCAGGTCTCATGGTCAACTACATATCCCATAATACCTCCCGTGTAACCCGAAATACCCACATATGTCATAAGTTACCGTTAAGGAAGTTATAAGTATGAAACCTTTGCTTGTTGAACCCTCAGCGTGACAAAAGTAGTGTATCTTACCTCGATACGGTTTAACAACAAGCTACAAGCACAATACAACGATGACTAGGTGTCTCCAATAACCTAGAACAAGTATAAGATCGAAATGTAAGCTAAGCGACACATTTTGTGAAATCTGGGCATATGGTGCGCCGCACCTACTCTCTGGTGCGTCGCACAAATCCTCCAGGGAGTTTAGATTAAAGACAGGTGCGCCGCACCAGCCCTTGGTGCGTCGCATATCGGGGTGTACCAAAAACAAAACTGGCCAGTGGTGCGCCGCACTTTCCATGTGGTGCGTCGCACCAATCTTCCAGGGAATTTTTTATCAATAAAGGGTGCGCCGCACCTACTCTCTGGTGCGTCGCACAAATCCTCCAGGGAGTTTAGATTAAAGACAGGTGCGCCGCACCAGCCCTTGGTGCGTCGCATATCGGGGTGTACCAAAAACAAAACTGGCCAGTGGTGCGCCGCACCTCCCACCTTGTGCGTCGCACCAACTCTCCAGAAACTTCATATCCATAATGGGTGCGCCGCACCAGCCCTTTGGTGCGTCGCACCAGGGGTGCAGACCAGCAACTAACTTTTACACTTTGATTAAACGAATTCCATACGAACCCCTACCCCAAATCCAACTTGGGGACTTAAAATTAATCCTTTTAATTGCACTTTCATCATCTTTAACCATATTATAATCCTTTAATCATTAACATCATAAACCAACCATTTAATCATTCGAATAACATCAAATTGATGAACGTTTAATCAAATAACCCAACCCAAACCCTTATGGCCTGGATTAAGACTAATATAAGACTCACACAATCAATTCTCAACTGAGGAATACCTATATTACCTGTATTTGGTGATAAAGATCCAAGATCTAAGCAATACACGATCGATTCGGCTCCAAAACGAATAAGATCTAGGGAGAAATTAGAGAGGGAAGGGAGGGGATCAACTAGGGCTTGTTTTAGAGGAAGAAAATCTGCATAAGGCTCTCAATGACAACCTTTAAACCTCTAAACCCGTTTTTGACTTTGCACACATGTCAAAACTAACCCCTAAGCTTCCTAATCCTTCATTATTGGTCACAAACTACTTTATTGACCATAAACATCATTAATCCTTCATTAAATGTCACTACATAGATATTGATCTTCATATTACACACATTTATACTACATTAACATTTAGGCTTACAAGCCTCACACATAACACACATTAGCTACATATAAACATTAAATCTAAAACAGACTTAACGACACACACATAATATTGACTTAACGGCATTAGTCAACTAGTAAAGAAAAGTTTGGGATGTTACAATTACCTCCCCCTTAAGAGGATTCCGTCCCCGGAATCTCTTCGTTAAGGAACAACTCAGGGTACTTTTCCTTCATTACTGCTTCAGTTTCCCACGTTAAGCTTTCTCCATGGTTATGCTTCCACTTTATCAACACGAGGTCAATTACTTTTCGGCGTAACTTCTTTTGCTTTCTTCCAAGTATCGCTACCGGTTCGTCTACTATTCTCTTCATTGGGTCAATACTCACGTCTTTAATAGGAATCACACTTGACTCCTCAGCTAAACATTTCCTCAAGTAGGATACATGGAAAGTGTTGTGAATTCCATCCAATTCTGGAGGTAATTCCAACTGATATGCCACGTCTTTAATGCGCTTCACAACTTTAAAAGGTCCAATGAAACGTGGACTCAACTTTCCCTTCTTTCCAAATCGAATAACTCCTTTCCAAGGTGATACTTTCAGCATCACTAAATCACCAACATTAAACTCAATCGGTCTCCTTTTCTTATCTGCATAAGTTTTCTGCCTTTCTCTTGCCACACGCAAAGCTTCTTTAGCTACATTAACCCTTTCAGAGGTAATTTCAATAATTTCGGGACCGGTCAACTGCTTTTCACCGGGCTCCATCCAACAACTTGGAGTCCTACACCTTCTTCCATATAACATCTCAAATGGTGGCATTCCAATGCTTGCATGGTGACTATTGTTATAAGCAAACTCAATCATTCTCAAATGATCATCCCATGCTCCACCGTATTCGAGTACACACGTTCTCAACATATCCTCCAAGGTTTGAATGGTTCTCTCACTTTGCCCATCGGTTTGGGGATGATAGGCGGTACTCAAATTTATTCTACTACCCAATTCCCGTTGAAGACCCTTCCAAAAGTTTGACACAAACCTCGAGTCTCGATCCGAAACAATAGATAAAGGAACTCCATGTTTCGCAACTACTTCATCAATGTACATCTTTGCCATCTTCGTTAAAGGCACATCTTGTCGGGTAGCTAGAAAATGAGCACTCTTCGTCAATCTATCTACAATCACCCATATCATATCATTCCCTTTCGGCGTTTTAGGTAGCTTTGTTACAAAGTCCATGGTAATATGATCCCATTTCCACTCGGGAATTTCTAATTGATGCAACAAACCATACGGCTTTTGATGGTCCGTCTTCACTCTTGCACACGTCAAACACTTTGCTACAAAATGAGCTACTTCTCCTTTAATATCCGGCCACCAATAGATCGGCTTTAAATCTGCATACATTTTGGTGACACCGGGATGTACTGAATATCTACTTCTATGGGCTTCCTCAAGGATCAATTCTCGATTACCACCAAGCAATGGCACCCAAATTCGACCCTTGTATGTTTTGAACCCACGGCTATTAGTCTCCATCACAAGATGTTTCTTCTTCCCAATGCTTTCATTGTCAATGTTATCCTTCATCAATGCCCTCACTTGTGCTTCCTTAATTCGATCAAGTAGCCCCGACTTGGCTTGAACTTGCATGCTCATCAACTTACAAGAAGAACTTTGCACCTTCCTACTTAGTGCATCCGCCACTACATTGGCTTTTCCCGGATGGTATTTGATTTCACAATCGTAATCCTTAAGTAATTCCATCCACCTCCTTTGTCTCACGTTCATCTCCTTTTGATTAAAGACATACTGCAAACTTTTATGATCGGTAAACAAAGTGCATTTTGTACCATAAAGGTAGTGTCTCCACAATTTCAATGCAAATACAACTGCGGCCAATTCAAGATCATGGGTAGGGTAATTCTTCTCATGTGGTTTCAACTGGCGGGAAGCATAGGCGATCACCTTGTCCTTCTGCATCAGTACACAACCCAAACCCGTGATAGATGCATCACTATACACAACCAAATCATCGGTACCTTCAGGCAAGGCAAGTATAGGAGCTTCACACAACTTCTTTTTCAACGTTTGAAATGCATTCTCCTGCTTATCGGTCCACTCAAACTTTACTTCTTTCTTTGTTAGTTCAGTCATGGGCTTGGCTATTCGGGAGAAATCCTGAATGAACCTTCTATAATATCCAGCCAAACCAAGAAAACTTTTAATCTCAGTAGGAGTCTTTGGCTGCTCCCACTTTGAAACAGCTTCAATCTTTGAAGGATCCACTTTAATACCTTCTGATGAAATAACATGACCAAGAAACTGCACCTCTCGAAGCCAAAACTCACATTTAGAAAACTTGGCATACAACTTCTTCTCCCTCAACACCTCCAAAACTGCTTTCAAGTGCTCACGGTGCTCATCTTCTGACTTAGAATAGATCAAAATATCGTCAATAAACACAATAACAAAATGATCTAGAAAGGGACGGCATACCCGATTCATTAAATCCATAAACGCGGCTGGAGCATTAGTCAACCCAAATGGCATGACCAAGAACTCATAATGACCATATCTAGTCCGGAAAGCTGTCTTTGCTACATCCTCCTTCTTAACCTTCAATTGATGATAACCGGACCGCAAATCTATCTTTGAAAAATATGAAGCACCATGTAGTTGATCAAAGAGATCATCAATTCGCGGGAGAGGATATTTATTCTTAACCGTTCGCTTATTCAACTCACGGTAGTCTATGCACATGCGCATAGTTCCATCCTTCTTTTTAACAAAGAGAACCGGAGCTCCCCAAGGCGAGGAACTAGGTTGAATGAAACCTTTGTCAAGTAACTCCTGAAGTTGGGACATTAACTCTTTCATTTCTGTAGGAGCTAATCGGTAAGGTGCTTTAGCAACAGGTGTAGCACCGGGAATAAGATCTATCTGAAAAGTAACTTCACGGTCAGGAGGGATACCGGGAAGATCTTCGGGAAACACATCGGGAAAATCGGATACTACATCAACACTAGCAATAGAAGGCTTCTCCTTTCTCACATCAATAACATAGGCCAAGAAATGACTCTTATTCTTCCTTATACATTTAATAGCCTTCATCATACTAATGATCTTTATTCCCCCTCTCTTCTTATCCCCATAAACCGTTACCACATTACCATCGGATGTAGGAAACCGAATAATCTTTTGGGAACATAAAATACTAGCTTCATTTCTAGACAACCAATCCATACCAATCACTACATCAAAACCGGCTAAGGTAGTAGGCAATAACTGGACCGGAAACAAACGACCTTCAATCTCAATGTCACAATCATCATAACCCACACGTATATCACTAACCGTACCATTAGCAATTTCCACCTCTATCGAGCAATCTAAAGGGGTAGTGACTCTTCCTAGCTTAGGAGCAAATAAAGTAGACACAAACGACCTATTTGCACCCGAATCAAATAAAACAGAAGCAGGTTTTGAATTAACAAGGAAAGTACCACTTACCACCTCGTCGTTGTTCTTAGCATCATCAACAGTCATTTGCAAGGCTCTCACTTTTGTTGCTGAAGTAGCTGCTTTCTTCCCTCAACACCTCCAAAACTGCTTTCAAGTGCTCACGGTGCTCATCTTCTGACTTAGAATAGATCAAAATATCGTCAATAAACACAATAACAAAATGATCTAGAAAGGGACGGCATACCCGATTCATTAAATCCATAAACGCGGCTGGAGCATTAGTCAACCCAAATGGCATGACCAAGAACTCATAATGACCATATCTAGTCCGGAAAGCTGTCTTTGCTACATCCTCCTTCTTAACCTTCAATTGATGATAACCGGACCGCAAATCTATCTTTGAAAAATATGAAGCACCATGTAGTTGATCAAAGAGATCATCAATTCGCGGGAGAGGATATTTATTCTTAACCGTTCGCTTATTCAACTCACGGTAGTCTATGCACATGCGCATAGTTCCATCCTTCTTTTTAACAAAGAGAACCGGAGCTCCCCAAGGCGAGGAACTAGGTTGAATGAAACCTTTGTCAAGTAACTCCTGAAGTTGGGACATTAACTCTTTCATTTCTGTAGGAGCTAATCGGTAAGGTGCTTTAGCAACAGGTTGAATGAAACCTTTGTCAAGTAACTCCTGAAGTTGGGACATTAACTCTTTCATTTCTGTAGGAGCTAATCGGTAAGGTGCTTTAGCAACAGGTGTAGCACCGGGAATAAGATCTATCTGAAAAGTAACTTCACGGTCAGGAGGGATACCGGGAAGATCTTCGGGAAACACATCGGGAAAATCGGATACTACATCAACACTAGCAATAGAAGGCTTCTCCTTTCTCACATCAATAACATAGGCCAAGAAATGACTCTTATTCTTCCTTATACATTTAATAGCCTTCATCATACTAATGATCTTTATTCCCCCTCTCTTCTTATCCCCATAAACCGTTACCACATTACCATCGGATGTAGGAAACCGAATAATCTTTTGGGAACATAAAATACTAGCTTCATTTCTAGACAACCAATCCATACCAATCACTACATCAAAACCGGCTAAGGTAGTAGGCAATAACTGGACCGGAAACAAACGACCTTCAATCTCAATGTCACAATCATCATAACCCACACGTATATCACTAACCGTACCATTAGCAATTTCCACCTCTATCGAGCAATCTAAAGGGGTAGTGACTCTTCCTAGCTTAGGAGCAAATAAAGTAGACACAAACGACCTATTTGCACCCGAATCAAATAAAACAGAAGCAGGTTTTGAATTAACAAGGAAAGTACCACTTACCACCTCGTCGTTGTTCTTAGCATCATCAACAGTCATTTGCAAGGCTCTCACTTTTGTTGCTGAAGTAGCTGCTTTCTTCCCATCATTCTTCATTTGTGGGCAATCGGCAATAAGATGACCCGTTTCTTGACACTTGTAACAACGAACCTTGTCCCTACATTCTGTTGCAAGATGACCCGACTTTCCACACTTATGACACCTTCTTGTCTTGTCAGAACATTGGCCTTCATGAACACTCTTGCAAAAAGCACACCAAGACCCATTCTTCTTTTTATCTTTGTCACCACTTGAGCTAGAATTCCCACGAAACTTCTTATTATTGTTATTAGATGACCAATTTGACCCTCTTTTGAACCCTGCTTTCTTGTCATCAACCTTCACCATAACTTTCTCACTTTTGAAGTCATCATCCAACCTCTTTGACTCCTTAATAGCCGCCGATAAAGTCACATGTTGTCTACATAACCCACGATAATTAACGGGAAGACCATCACAATAAGCCTCAATTTGGTCCTCCTGCCTTCGAACCAAGTGTCCAACAAACTTCAACTTCTCCATAAACGAGTGTGCATAATCAGAAATTGCACCCGGTTTAGCAACCAACGATCTAAACTCCTTTTCAATTAACCTTAACTCACGCGTTCCCACATACTCCTCTAGAAACTTCTCTTTAAATGTTCCCCAAGGCATAACTGCAAGTACCTCAGGAGCCATAGACACTGTAGTAGCCCTCCACCAATTACGGGCATTCTTCTTCAACATCCTACTAGCACACAAAACCTTCATATCATCCGGACAATAGCAAGATGCAAAAACTACCTCAATGTCCTCAATCCACTCCATAGCACCCACTGCATTTTGGGTACCATCAAACTCCTTGGCACCACATTTCTGAAAACTTTCGTATTTGAAGTTATTAACACGAGGTGCATTAACAACTCCATGTCCTCCACTATTAACTCCATTAGCACCCACGGCTGCCATGGATGGTTCAGCACTTTGGGAGGGATTAGAGTAATTCCCTTCCGAACGCTCACCTCTTTGTTCACTCCCAATCCTTTCTGCATTTCTCTCAGCCCTCATTTGAGCTAACTCTTCTTCATTTCTCATTAAGAGAGCTCGAATAGCTCTCAATTCTTCATGTAGTTGGGCTTGATTGGGAACCTGCTCTATAACCGGGTTTGCCCTATCTACTTCAGAGGCGGTTGGTGGATCACCAAGACGGCGATTTTGTGCACGGGGTGGCCTTTGCTCTACTTCATTTCCAGCCCCGTTTCTATTAGGAGGAATACCATCACCATTTCCTCCCGCTCTCTGATTACTAGCTCTAGTGTTTGCCATTAACTCTACAAAGCAACGACGACGGTTAGCAAGAGTTAAAGAGTGACTACATATGTTAAGGCTCTACTACGTATAACTACATTACCACACACAATAAACAAGCCTTAATTTCAAACTCTCACTCACTCCCCAACCCGTCTTAGAGCATTCACTTCATTAGATAGGCATCCTACTTAAGCCTAACCTATTTCTCATCGGTCTAAGTCCAAAATCCTACGGCATAAGTCGAATTTTGGTTCACTTAAACCAATTCTCTGATACCAACTTGTAACACCCGACGTTTAAAAATATGGGTTTTCAAAAATCTTTCACCTAACGGTGTTAAATTGCGGAAGTAAAGACCGTAAAGTCAAAACCGATAAAAAACATTTCGGTTTCTGCGTTTAGTTGGTGTTACATGCCATATCAAACATTAGTTCAAATGAAAACCCAACGGTTGCCCAACATTAAACAACCGTTCACACATTATTACATAAATTCGACATCAAAACGAAATGTAATCAAAAGTCTCCATAATAAGCAACTATGGGTAGCTAAGGCTCCTTCATTGCATCTACCCAAGCTCAAGTCCTGCGTCACTAGCCCATCAAGCTAAACCTGAGGGAACAACCACATTAAAGAAACAAGTGTTAGCTATAAGAATAGCTAAGTAAGATCACACTTAATTTAAAAGCATTTGTCCAATTAAAACATTTCTTCATTAATAGACAACTCATTAGGCACGACACACAACACACATAACTGCATATCAACTTCAATTCAATTAGGATAATCATCCTAAGTGTGCCTATCCTGCATTTGTTCTCACATTGTCACACATATCTTCGTTTCTACATATAAGTGTGCCCTGCATCACACCCGACTAGATGATCAACCAAAAGACTAATCATCGTACGTCGTTAAGGAATGGCAAGCCAATCCAAGAGTAATCCGTATGTGGAGGTTGGTCAAACCCCTCGTATTACTCGCCCTGCATTATAAAGACCATGTTGCAAGGAGCCACCCAAGCAACAACTACGTCAACGTACTCGTCCGGCTAAGACTTGTACGGGTTAAGCTTAACACTTCCCTGCATTATATTTACGAGCTCGATCCCACACATAATGGTTTAGGAAACACACATAACCTAAACATAATCACACGTTTCCTTCATTTCGTTTGGGCCCTTAAACGTGCAAGTGACATGGCAACCTACCAAGTCTAGTGAGCTAGGTGTACAAGCCATGTAGTATGCATATGTCACACAACAACTTCATTTCTACATTTCACACATAATAAGACACTTCATAAATCTACATAAACTGCATAACAATACCCTACATTGAACAATACTTCATTTCACTACATTAAGGTCTGCATTTCAGGTCTCATGGTCAACTACATATCCCATAATACCTCCCGTGTAACCCGAAATACCCACATATGTCATAAGTTACCGTTAAGGAAGTTATAAGTATGAAACCTTTGCTTGTTGAACCCTCAGCGTGACAAAAGTAGTGTATCTTACCTCGATACGGTTTAACAACAAGCTACAAGCACAATACAACGATGACTAGGTGTCTCCAATAACCTAGAACAAGTATAAGATCGAAATGTAAGCTAAGCGACACATTTTGTGAAATCTGGGCATATGGTGCGCCGCACTTCCCATGTGGTGCGTCGCACCAATCTTCCAGGGAATTTTTTATCAATAAAGGGTGCGCCGCACCTACTCTCTGGTGCGTCGCACAAATCCTCCAGGGAGTTTAGATTAAAGACAGGTGCGCCGCACCAGCCCTTGGTGCGTCGCATATCGGGGTGTACCAAAAACAAAACTGGCCAGTGGTGCGCCGCACCTCCCACCTTGTGCGTCGCACCAACTCTCCAGAAACTTCATATCCATAATTGCACTTTCATCATCTTTAACCATATTATAATCCTTTAATCATTAACATCATAAACCAACCATTTAATCATTCGAATAACATCAAATTGATGAACGTTTAATCAAATAACCCAACCCAAACCCTTATGGCCTGGATTAAGACTAATATAAGACTCACACAATCAATTCTCAACTGAGGAATACCTATATTACCTGTATTTGGTGATAAAGATCCAAGATCTAAGCAATACACGATCGATTCGGCTCCAAAACGAATAAGATCTAGGGAGAAATTAGAGAGGGAAGGGAGGGGATCAACTAGGGCTTGTTTTAGAGGAAGAAAATCTGCATAAGGCTCTCAATGACAACCTTTAAACCTCTAAACCCGTTTTTGACTTTGCACACATGTCAAAACTAACCCCTAAGCTTCCTAATCCTTCATTATTGGTCACAAACTACTTTATTGACCATAAACATCATTAATCCTTCATTAAATGTCACTACATAGATATTGATCTTCATATTACACACATTTATACTACATTAACATTTAGGCTTACAAGCCTCACACATAACACACATTAGCTACATATAAACATTAAATCTAAAACAGACTTAACGACACACACATAATATTGACTTAACGGCATTAGTCAACTAGTAAAGAAAAGTTTGGGATGTTACATTGAGTAACAATGATAAGTATTAAACATCAAAAACAGCGTTGTTTGGATCAGTGGTAAACCCCCTGACCTTTAGATACAGAGGTCATGACTTCGATCATCATCCCATGTAAAGGCCGGATGTCCTTTCTACCATTTAGGTAGAATCTGTAAGCAGCCTCTCTACCTTGGTAGGGGTAAGGTCTGCCTACATCCTAACCTCCCTCATACACCGTCGAGATATTGGAGCTCAAAACTCGCGGAAGGCGGTGAACAGTTTCTTTCATTCTTTTTTATTAAACATACAAATGATGCAACATATTTTATAAAATTTGTGTTACGATACTTATAATCATTTAATTAAGAGTTTCTGTCAAACTATATTCAAACTGGCATGCTTAATATATAAATGAAGATTAATGTAATGTTTAACTAGTGTCAATGACTTCATGTAATATGCTCGATTTCGTTGTATAAAGTTTAATATATGAGATTAATACATCTTGGTCATTTTATCTGAACCTTTTTCTCCTGCCACCACGGTATTTAATTTGGACAGATTTGAATCCTAAAACAATTTAAGAAGTCTGACCCATAATTGTCGACTCGTAACTTTTAATTCGACTCAAAAACACGATTTTTTGACTCGTGACTCGTAATGTGACTCGACTCGTAAGAGTCAGGACATTTTTAAGTATTACATAATATAGTATAATTGTATATGTGACGTCCTCATAAACAAAATATAAGTTGGTTATCTTAATACATTTATCAAATAATATATTCGATTCTTTTTAGTCATATATAAACTTACAGTTTATCCACAAATTTGCACTAAAAGAATCAAAAATATATAGATAACATAGAAAACAATGTAGCCATAAATATAATATATAATATATATAATCATAGCTAGTATTAAAGTACAATATTTATAATTTTGTGACTCGCATTGAATGAGTCTCGACAAAATTGAATGAGTCTCGACAAAAGAGAGTCGCCTAACTGGTGGACTCGTTTTTTTGTATAAATGTACTCAACTTGTAAGAATAAACCCGTGACTCGTAATGGTTTAACAATTATACTACTCTAGACTATTAATTGATTAATATATTTACCATCGGGCGTTACATCATTTGCAAATATAGTTATTTTTTCTAATATTAGCATTTATTTCACCTAAATGATTAATGATCTAATTTTTTTTTCCAGCTAATTAAGGGCTTAATATCGACATCTATTTATTTATATTTAAAAAAAGCAAAAAAAAAATATCTTGGTTATAACTTAATCGCGTTAATTACTTGTGTCATGCATGGTCCTATAAATACAAACACCCTCACTACCTCTTAAATCACAAAAAATATCTCAGAACATTCATATTCGATCATCAAACAACAACAATATATCAAGAACAACAGCCTTGAAAATTAATCATGTCTAATGAAGCGGTTTACGGCGAATCCCCAAAAGTTATCGAGGCCAATGAAACCACCACCACTCCTCCCGTGGAGCAGTCGGAACGTGGATGGTTCGATTTCATGAAGAGCAAGAAGCCGGACGAGGGAACCAAGTGTGACGATGAAGACGCCGCAATCTCGTCTGAATTTGATCAGAAAGTTCATGTGTCGACCCCGAACCAAAATTAGCCGAGGAGGAAAATAAGCATGAAACTTCGTTTCTGAAAACGTCTGAACCCGAACCAAAAGCTGATCATGAGGAGAAGCCTTATGAAACTTTGTTCCAGAAAATGTCTGAAGCCGAACCAAAAGCTGAGGAGAATAAGCATGAAAATTTGCTCCAGAAAATGCATGATTCACATATCAGTTCCAGTTCTGGCAGTGTAAGTTAATTTTCCGTCACTATATATACAAGTATATTTATATTTATAATGCTCTTTCATGTATTAATTCCGTTGGTCATAAAATAAATGCATAATGCATGCAGAGTTTTAGTAAGATGTTTTATTAACAAAATAATGCTTAAGATGTTTACTTTGGATCAAACTAAAGATGTTTGCTTAATTTGTGTGGATATATATTACAGTCGAGTGACGAAGATGGAGAAAAAAAGAAGAAGAAGAAGAAGATGGAAAAGAAGTCAATGACCACACAAATCAAGGAAAAGATCGAAGAGCGCAAAGAAAAGAAAGAGGAAGAAGAGGTGGAGAAACATGAGGATGACACACATGTCCCGGTTGAGAATTATGAAGAAGTAGCGGCCCCACCACACATTAGTAGTGAAGTGGCCCACCCCATCGTGACCCCAGAGCAACCGCACACTAGTGAAGTGGCCCACCCCATTGCGACCCCTGAGCCAGAGGAGAAAAAGGGGTTCATGGAAAAGCTCAAAGAGAAACTTCCTGGTGGCCACAAAAAGGCCGAGGAGGAGGAACACAGTCACAGTGCTCCTCCTCTGTCAACACCAGCGGTCGAAACATATGATGGTGATGAGAAGGAGAAAAAGGGTATTTTTAAGAAAATTAAAGAGAAAATTCCAGGATATCACTCAAAGAGTGAGGGGGAAATGGTTAAAGGAAGTGATTAAGCAAAAGGGTTGTTTTGCTTTGGTTTTCAAGTGTGGATTTATGATGTTTCTTGTTTTTGGTCTGTACCCTTTTGGATGAATAAGTGGTAAATTAAATTTGAAAAAAAATTATATACAATACAATATTTTTTCGTGGTCAAAATTTGTGAAAAATACTTCAAATTATATCCGTAATTATTTCTTTTCTCTTTACACATTTGAAAAAAGTCGAGAGGTTAGACAACCCCTCAACCCAAATTGCTCCGCGCCGCCATCTATGATGACAAGGTTCTAATCAAATATCATTGGTCGATATAACTAGTTATATGTTCACGTTGTCATTGTTGCGGCCATGGTAGCTAGGTTGTATTCATAGGTCTTCATTTCATATATTCTCCATCGATACATATATGTAAGTTAGAAGGTTGCTATATTATACCTTAGCCGATGTACAATTTTATGAGATCTTGTTATCTATGTATGTTTCTTTTTATACTAGTGATCGTTTTCTTCATTTCAGAAAACAAATAGAACACTACAATTTTTATTAATGGCCAACTTTGTAATTACGGATCATTATTTGGTCTTTAATAACCTTATTTTTAGTTGGTGTCTACTAATATTATCTAGTACTTTATCATACCATGAATTAAGCAATTGTTTACCAAACAATCAAGATCATATAATCATGCATCTAATACCATTAAAAGCACAGTCATACAATCAACAAGACAATAATAATTAATAAGAAATCAATACATTAAGATCACGACAAAACACTAGCTGCAGTCACAATAATAAATACAACCGTCACATAATCATATCACTTCATCTCAGTAGATGATTAAATATTTAGCTACTCATGTTCAAAGTAAGATCACAATCAATAATATATGAAAACATAATGTACCGAAAGTGAAATAGAGATCTGAACGATGATAATGTTGTTGATAATCGACGTCTGATCTTCGGGGTGATATGGAGGTGTTACTGTTATGGGTGAAATTTCAAGTACCAATATCCTGAAGGTCCAAGATATTGACATTCCAGGATCTTGACATAGTTGAATATTCTGATTACTTATTAATATTTTGCTAACGTTATGTTTCAAATATTATTATTGTTTCCACATGAGATAAGTGTGCAGATTCCGGAATATTCGATATAAAGCATTGAAGGATATCCCTAACGGTGCAAAAAGGAATGTCGCACATGGTTAAACTCATCAACACGCAAAGAAGACTTAGTCTGCCAAGATAATCGGACTTCAAGTTGATTTCAACATGAGGAGAAAGCTTCAACGGTCACTTGACTGGGCAAGATCTTCCACAACGTTCACTGACTGAAGACCTAGAAGATCCCAACAAACTCGCATAGTTAGTTAGATCTTAGGTCTATATAAAGAATGAGGCTGATCGATCATAGGCATCCTATCTATCACTTACATACTGCTCATTACACACTTGTACTCACACACACACTGCTCTCATTTACTTTACACTTAGATACATCGATCAACCGAATTCCACCATTTGTAAACATTTAACAATCATTAATAAGAGAACAAAGGCAGGGACGATTGTTTCCTCCCGGGGTTTTTATGCCGGCAATCCTTAAAGGATTAAGGGCTTTTCCTCGCCAACAAATCTCGGTGTTCTTGCTATTTACTCTTTACTTTTAACACATTATTTACTTTGATTAGCATTATTTATCATAATTTCATTTGTTTCGATACTCGTTATTCTGATTATCATTGCTTTACACCTTTGTTTCTTGTTTAGTCGACATAATCGTTCTTTAAATCCTTTTACTAAACGCATCTTTGAATCTCAAACATATTTTACAAGCCCTTAACCTCACGAACGAAAGTTTGGTTACATTATTGATCTAAGTCTTCAATGTAATTATCTTAGGTAATTTTTGACCAAAACAATTTGGCGCCCACCGTGGGGCAAAAGGTGCTTTCGATTGATTAAAAATTCTTTTGATTTTTATCAAAACCGATTTTCCGAAATTAATTCCGATAATGTCGACTCAACCAACTAACTCTTCACAAAACACTCCTGCTGTTTCTTCTTCTATGATGCCTCCTCCTATAGGAAATAATTCGTATCAAAGGAACAAGAATAATGCTGCTTGAATTCCGAATCAAAGCAAAGACAAAGGACCAGCTGATCAAAGTAACGAATTCAACATCATTGGCGACACACCAGCGGGAAATTCGCCTCAAATAAATGCTGGACAACCAAGACGATCAAGCTTTTACAATGATAAAGGCTACCCAGACCCATTTAATATTGGATCTGAAGAGGCTGCTCGAAATCTTGATCATGAAGAAGTCCCTAATTTGTTTGCTATTTTGCAGAAACTTACCGATACTGTTGCAGCCAATCAAGAATTTAATCAGACTCAATTTAGGATTTTGGAGTCCAGGATTACAGAAAATGGACCTCCAATAACCCCAAGGAACTTATTTTCAACTCCAGGAGCATCTGCAGCACCTGAATTTGCGCCGTTTAATACGTCATTCCCAACTGCAACTCAGAATTTTGGGAGCAACATTCCTCAAAATACTCATGCTGCTGGGACATCTGCCACTATGGGCGCAGGTTTACACAATTCTAATAATTATAATGGATCATTTGCTTTTACTAACTCATCGAAGCGCCAAGGACCAATCGAATATATCGCAAGAGAGTTTCAGAGGATGAAAGATATGATCTCTAGTGTTCCTGGATTCTGCAATCCAATTCTAGAGGTCAACCCTGCATCCTATCTTATTAATAGATATGGTGACAGGATCGCGAATGTAGAGATCCCAAAGAAGTTCCAGGTTCCAAATATGAAGCCATATGATGGAACTACTGATCCTCAAGATCATATTGCATTATATTTGGAAAAGATGGAAACTGTGCCTGTTCCATCCAATCTAAAGGAAGCCTGCTTATGTAGGAGCTTTGGATCTACACTTTCAGGATCAGCCTTAAAATGGCTGCAGAGTTTGCCTCCTCTATCTATCAATTCTTTTGCTGATTTAACTAATTTATTTTATAGTCAGTTTTCATGCAGTAGAACCTTTGAAAAATTGACTGATGATCTTTATAAAATTATTCAAAAACCACACGAATCACTTAGGGATTTTATGACTAGATTTACAAAAGAATCTCTTAATATTCCTAAATTAGATATGTTGACTGCTATACAAGCTTTGCAGAGGGGTCTCCATAAAGGATCTAAATTTCAAGAAGATTTTATAATGACACCATGCAGAAATCTCGATGAAGCCAAAGCAAGGGCTGCAAGATTTATAAGGCTTGAAGAAAATGAGCTGACGTCTTCAAAACTGGAAGCTTTATCATATGATCGCCCAAATAGGAAAGCAGAAACTCCAGTATATAAGCCAAGAAATAAGCCCTACACAAGATATGTTGACAATCAAGTGAATGCAGTCGAAGAAGATGATGGGGTCGAATATCCTGCCCTTTCAACATACTGCTTCTCAGTATCAACACCTGGCATTATAATGGCACTTAGAGATCTTGGAGACAAAGTGAGATGACCACAAAAGAAGAATGATTCTTATTACAAAAAGAAAGATCCCAGTCAATGGTGTGCATATCATGAAGACTTTGGCCATCTTACTGAAGATTGCAAAATGTTAAGAAGGGAGATTTCCACTCTTCTGGCCAAAGGATATCTTAAAGAGCTCCTTGGAAGGAAGAAGGCTAAGGATGTTGAAGGCATAGAATTTGCAAGGCCTAATTCGACTCAAAAAGCATATTCTCCACCTCCAGATGCAAGAGTAATTAACACTATTTCCGGCGGATCAGAAGTATGTGGGACAACATACTCAGCAGCCAAGAGATTTGCAAAACAAAGCAAGGCAGATAAAGGAGAAAAAGGCGTGAAGAAAGCTTCAATTTCAGATTCAGATATTGTCTCTTTTGAAGACGATGACTTTGCTGACATAATGGAGCCTCATCATGACGGTTTAGTCGTCACTCTATTTATTGCTAACCATTATGTTCGCAGGATCTTGATAGATAATGGAAGTTCAGTGAATATAATCAAGCTAGAGACCCTGAGAAGAATGGACATTTCTGAAGATAATATTATTGGCAAGGCGTCACCACTAATCGGATTCAGTGGCGAGACCAAATATACTGTGGGTGAAATTAAACTACCAGTATATGTTGGAGGGGTTAATTCCATGCAAAATTTTTGTGTAGTCGACACTCTTGCAGGCTGCAACATAATTTTGGGAAGGCCTTGGATTCATGAAATGAAGGCAGTTTCATCAACATATCACCAATGTGTTAAAATGCCAACACCTTGGGGAGTGATCACTGTTAAAGGAGATCAACAAGAAGCTAAGGAATGTTATACATCCACCATGAAGTCGGCAGCAAGGTAGCAATTACAGAAGAGGATCTTCGATGTCAATGAGCCAGAGGAGCAAGATGTTAAAGAAGTTATTCTGGACCCTGAAGATCCTAACATCAAAGTTTTATTAGGTAAAAAGATCTCAAAAGATTTAGAGGTCAAACTTACTGATTTTTTGAAGACCGGAATGAAGACTTTTGCTTGGAAGCAAGAGGATATGACTGGAATATCTAAAGATGTAATTACACACAAGCTTGGAATTGATAAAAGTTTCAAGCCAATTCAGCAAAAAAGAAGAAAATTCGCTCCAGAAAGGAATGCAATTATCCAAGAAGATGTGGAGAGATTATTAAAAGCAAAAATGATTAGGGAAGTAAAATTTCCTGAATGGCTAGCAAATGTGGTGGTAGTACAAAAGAAAAATGGAAAATGGAGGGTTTGTGTAGACTTCACTGATCTTAACAAGGCCTGCCCAAAAGATCCATTTCCACTGCCACATATCGATGCAATGGTAGATGCAACTTCTGGACATGAGATGCTCACGTTTATGGACGCTTCTTCTGGATTTCAGCAAATTCAGATGGAACCTGAAGATCAAGAAGCCACCGCTTTCATGACCCCAACAAGTATTTATTATTATATTGCTATGCCTTTTGGTCTTAAAAATGCAGGTGCGACATATCAAAGGCTAGTCAACATGATGTTCAAAGACCAACTGGGGGATACGATGGAAGTCTATATAGATGACACGATGGTAAAATCAAAGAGAGCTGAAGATCACTTGAAAGATCTTGAAGTGGCCTTCAACATCCTGGACAAATATAACATGAAGCTGAACCCTGCTAAATGCAATTTTGGAGTTGGCCCTGGAAAATTTCTGGGATATATGGTCACTAAAAGAGGAATAGAAGCAAGCCCAGAACAGATCAAGGCTATCTTGAACTTGAAGTCACCATTGAATGCTAAAGATATTCAAAGACTGATTGGGAGATTGGCAGCTTTGAATAGATTCATATCAAGATCTTCCGATAGGTGTAAAGAATTTTATGATATCTTAAAGAAGAACAAAAAGTTTGAATGGGGAGAAAAACAAGAAGAAGCTTTCCAAGAATTAAATAAGTATCTCTCTAATCCACCACTATTGGTAAAACCTAAAGATGATGAGCCTCTATATCTTTACATGGCAGTATCTTCAAACGTAGTCAGTGCTGTCTTGGTAAAAGAAGAAGAAAGTCAACAACATCCTGTATACTATGTAAGTAAAAGTTTAATTGATGCTGAAACCAGGTACTCTCATCTTGAAAAACTTATACTTGCATTAGTTATGGCATCTACTAAGCTTAGACATTATTTCGAAACGCATGCTATACATGTTAAAACTAATTATCCTATTAAATGTGTGCTTAGAAAACCTGAAGTATCTGGTAGAATGGCTAAGTGGTCTGTAAAACTAAGTGCCTTCAATTTAATTTATGAACCTAGGACTGCTATAAAATCTCAAGCTTTAGCTGACTTTGTGGCTGATTTTAGTACTGACTTGCAACCAGAAGTAGACTTAGAAGTAAAAATGTTAGAAGAAGCTACTGAAAAATGGATTTTATACACTGATGGTGCAACTAATGTTAAAGGAATAAGACTAGGTATCGTACTAAAATCGCCACAGGGGGATATTATACCCCAAGCAGTGAATTGTCATTTCATAGCCACTAATAATGAAGCAGAGTATGAAGCTTTAATTTCTGGTATGCAATTAGCTAGAGATATGAACATTAGAAACCTTAAGGTATATGTAGATTCATTACTTTTAGCTAATCATTTCAATGGAACATATGCTGCAAAAGGTGAAAAATTGATGCAATATTTGGAAATAGTGAAAAAAATGGCTGAGAACTTTGATTTATTTGATATAGAACAAGTGGCTAGAGAAGAAAACACCGAGGCTGATGCTTTAGCAAATCTAGGGTCAACACTTAAGATGTCACCAGAAACTAGGATTCCTATAATTCATGTGTTACATCCTGCTATAGAAAAATAATCAACTAATATATTGGCTGTTCAAGATACAGAAACTGAAAATTCGGGGACAATCAAAAATCCTGGACTACACCAATAATAGAATATTTAAATACTGGGACAATCCCTAAAGATGAAAACCCAAGGAACTTCCGTATGAAAACAACACATTATTCTATGATAAATGGTATTTTGTATAGAAAATCTCTTGCAGGACCATATCTTAGGTGCTTAGAATTCCCTGAGACCAATGAGGTTCTTAAGGATATACACGAAGGAGAATGTGGAAATCACACAACTGGAAGATCTTTATATTCAAAGATCTTGAGAACAGGTTATTATCGGCCAACTATGAAACAAGATGCTGAAGAATATGCGAAGAAATGTGATGCTTGTCAGCGACATAGCAACATTTATCATCAACCAGCAGAACCCATGTGTCCAGTTCTGTCTCCATGGCCATTTATGAAATGGGGAATGGATATTGTTGGACCAATGACAGAATCTTCAGCTGGGAAGAAATATTTTTTGGCTATGACAGATTATTTCTCAAAATGGATTGAAGTTGAAGCATACGCCAAGATCCATGAATCACATGTCATATCCTTCATTAAAAGAAATATATTGACAAGATTTGGAGTTCCAGCAGAGATAATTTGTGATAATGGATCACAATTCATAGGAAGAAAACTACAAATTTTTGTGAAAGATGGGGTATCAAGATGATTACCTCTACTCCTGTCCATCCACAAGCTAATGGTCAAGCAGAATCGAGTAATAAAATCATAATGATTAATTTGAAGAAAAGACTGGGACAAGCTAAAGGAAAATGGGCTGAAGAATTGCCATTTGTCTTATGGGCTGATCGAACAACTTCAAAAAGTGCTACTGAACAAACTCCATTCTCACTTGTCTTTGGAGCTGAGGCAGTTCTACCTACTGAAATGGATTTACCTACTGCTAGAATTAGTTTGTTAACTTATGAGAAAAATAAAGAGTTATTACTTGAAGATTTGGAAGCTGTAACTGAGTTACGAGAAAGGACCAAGATAAGAATAGCAGCTTATCAACAATGAATTGCCAAGTCTTATAATAAGAATTTAAGATTAAGACGATTTCAAGTTGGTGATTTGGTTCTCAAGAAGGCTTTAACCAAGCCAGATGGCAAATTGAATCCAAAATGGGAAGGTCCTTATTTGATCGAGGCAGAAGCTGGAAAAGGATCTTATTGGCTTCAAGATTTACAAGGTAATCTAGTTCCAAGAGCTTGGAATGCTATTCATCTCAAACCTACCATGTATGATTAATTTTCTCTTTTGACAAAATCAGGTATGATTTCTTACTCTTGAATTTTACTTTTATCTTGTTTACCTTTTATTTTATTTCCAAAATGATGATACTAACTTGAGCGTCGGAGTGGTGTTAGCCAAATGGCTAACGTTAGTTTCTAAGATTTGTGCTTTGTAGATCTCAAAGGATAATCAATATCATCAAACACATGCATTACAACGTGGAACAAGGTCTTCACCTTTTGGCTTTCACGCCAACTTTTGGTTGAAGGTTTTCCACCTTCTCTTAAATTCGCCCGTGTCGCACGATAATTAATTTCACGGTTGAAGGGTTAAATTCCAAGGTCGTCGAAATTAATTATGTTGGTTGTTGATGTTACCATCGATCTCCCGAATTGGCTAACCACACCACTCATTTACACAAACACATGAAAATGGCTAACCACGCATCCCAAGCAAGTTCAATATATTAAGACACCCTCTATATCTTGAACACCAATGTCCCTATGAGAATCTTAAAATTAAGAATTCCCTTCTTAATTTTAAATCCCCTCCAAAAAATCAATCCAGTCCCACACATATTATTTTAATGCAGGAATAAGTGGAGACTGACAACAATTAAAGATACTACAAACTAGAGATCATAGCCTACAAGTTGGATCTTAACTGCGTATAAAAGGTGCATGTATCTTACTCCTTAATTACTACGTTGATTTGATTACTTAACTGTTGATGTAATCGGATAAGTCAAGTATAATAATTAACTGACATGTGACGTCATTTAGTTGATTAGTTATTTTCCGTTTTTACCCTTAATAACAGTTTTGGTTTTCGAGTTCAAAAATGAAATGGATCAAAAGACAGTTTTCAAAAGATATTTACAAAAAACTACTCAAAAGCAGTTTTACAACCATGATTGATCATTCCAGATCAATCTCTCCCCTCCTAAACACATTGTTCTACGAAACACATCCCCTACCGATTCAAGTTTCTACTAACAAAGGAGTCTTAAAATGTGGGCTCTGGCCTTTGCATCATATCCTTCATCGCCCACATTACAATCACCTACAGAAGAACATCCCAGTAAAGTGATGGATTTATTTCCCTCAATTTACTTAAGATGGGCTTCACTCTTTCCAACTCCTCTCTGGCAGCCCTGATTCTTCCTGTGTTGTGCCAAGTTCACAACAGATTTCCTTCAAAGCATTGTTCAAAATCTTATTTTTGACCTCCAAACCTTTTTTCACTTTAAACTCATTTCTTTTTCCGTCTCGACGGATTCTTTGTAAGACTTGACCAATCCTTGTAATGTTTCTATGATGTCGTCATTAAGTCTGTCTTTGGCAATCTGTTGCTTTTCCAGTTCGGTAAGGGACTGAAATAAGATATAAAGAAAAGTTAGAAATAACAAGGAATTAATCTTGACAAATATATATAATATATATATATATACCTCTTGAAGGAACTCTCCTAAAGATTTCAGAGACATGGCGTAAATGAATATTTTTTAAGAATTAAAAGTATTTGTGATTTTCAAAGAGAGAAACTGTGGCCTTATATATAGAGGGGTGAAAAGATGAGAAGTAGTTACCTATCAAATCAAGACTCTTGGTTATCCTACTTACACGCGTCTTATCTTTAAGATGGTTTCAAAATTTACTAATTGACTTCGGTCAAAACTTTTTCTAGAAGATTCAAAGTTATTTAAACAAAATTAATTTTATTAAAATAACTTTGGGGACAATTGTTATGGGTGAAATTTCAAGTACCAATATCCTGAAGGTCCAAGATATTGACATTCCAGGATCTTGACATAGTTGAATATTCTGATTACTTATTAATATTTTGCTAACGTTATGTTTCAAATATTATTATTGTTTCCACATGAGATAAGTGTGCAGATTCCGGAATATTCGATATAAAGCATTGAAGGATATCCCTAACGGTGCAAAAAGGAATGTCGCACATGGTTAAACTCATCAACACGCAAAGAAGACTTAGTCTGCCAAGATAATCGGACTTCAAGTTGATTTCAACATGAGGAGAAAGCTTCAACGGTCACTTGACTGGGCAAGATCTTCCACAACGTTCACTGACTGAAGACCTGGAAGATCCCTACAAACTCGCATAGTTAGTTAGATCTTAGGTCTATATAAAGAATGAGGCTGATCGATCATAGGCATCCTACCTATCACTTACATACTGCTCATTACACACTTGTACTCACACACACACTGCTCTCATTTACTTTACACTTAGATACATCGATCAACCGAATTCCACCATTTGTAAACATTTAACAATCATTAATAAGAGAACAAAGGCAGGGACGATTGTTTCCTCCCGGGGTTTTTATGCCGGCAATCCTTAAAGGATTAAGGGCTTTTCCTCGCCAACAAATCTCGGTGTTCTTGCTCTTTACTCTTTACTTTTAACACATTATTTACTTTGATTAGCATTATTTATCATAATTTCATTTGTTTCGATACTCGTTATTCTGATTATCATTGCTTTACACCTTTGTTTCTTGTTTAGTCGACATAATCGTTCTTTAAATCCTTTTACTAAACGCATCTTTGAATCTCAAACATATTTTACAAGCCCTTAACCTCACGAACGGAAGTTTGGTTACATTATTGATCTAAAGTCTTCAACGTAAATTATCTTAGGTAATTTTTGACCAAAACAGTTACGACGGCTTAGATCTGGAGAAAATACCCTAGGAGTAGCCCCAAAGTCGTCTGGAATGAGTATCGTACGTAACTTAGGGTTTAGGGTTGGTATTTATATGTTTAAGGCAAAACCCTAGCTGGCCGACCTACTCCCAGCGGCGCTGGTGAAGTCCCAGCGGCACTCAAGGAGTCCCAGCGGCGCTCAAGAGGTCCCAGAGGCGCTGGAATGCTTCAGGATCACTCCCAGCGGCGCTGGCTGGTTGTGAGCGGCACTGGATCTGCTGTGAGCGGCGCTGGACCTGGACATCAACACAAAAGTTGTAGATCTTTCTCTCCCCTTTCCGTGGACAGCTTACTCGTCAGAAACGAAGTCCGGATGAAGAAGTTATGCCCAAAATACTAACACATGGTCATAAGCTTCATGTCGACACAAGTTTCTTCGTCTTGAGTCTTGAACCTCGACCCGAATCTTTATCGAACCACACTTATCTTCCGTTAAGTCCTTTATCACCATTTATTGACGTTTTCCTTCATGCCACGAGCAATGAACCTGAAATCACATATGCATGCTATTAAGTATCATAAGTTCACTCAAATGACTATAAAATGGCTAAAACTAGTGCGGTAAAAGTCTATATATTTATCGCTCATCAGAGTCACATTGGTTTCATCATCACGGCATATGTTCAATAACACTCACGAAAGTACTCTGGATGTCATCTAAAAGCAATACACAAGCACATATCATATACCTTCTAGAGTTTACCCTTTTATGAAGGTCATACACATTAGATAACTGTAACACCCGTCGTTTAAAAATATGGGTTTTCAAAACTTTTCACCTAACGGTGTTAAATTGCGGAAGTAAAGACTGTAAAAGTCAAAACCGATAAAAACATTTCGGTTTCTGCATTTATTTGGTGTTACATGCCATATCAAACAATAGTTCAAATGAAAACCCAACGGTTGCCCAACATAAAACAACCGTTCACAAGTCACAACATAAATTCGACATTAAGTACGAAATGTAAATAAATGTCTAAGCAAAGAATCGTCTATGGATAACTAAGGCTCCTTCAATGAATCTACCCAAGCTCACACATCCTTCATCTAATTCCATCAAGCTAAACCTGAGGGAACAACCACATTAAAGAAGCAAGTGTTAGCTATAAGAATAGCTAAGTAAGATAACACTTAATTAAAAGCATTTGTCCAATTAAAACAATCTTCATTATTAGACAAGTTTTATTAGGCACAACACACATCACACGTTCACACATATACTACATTTCGACTTCATATTAATTAGGATAATCATCCTAAATGTGCCTATCCTGCATTAGTTCACACATTGTCACACGTATATTTGTTAACTGCATATAAGTGTGCCCTGCATCACACCCGACTGGATGATCAATCAAAAGACTACTCATCTTACGTCGTTAAGGAGTGGCAAGCCAATCCAAGAGTAATCCGTATGTGGAGGTTGGTCAAACCTCTCGTATTACTCGCCCTGCGTTATAAAGACCATGTTGCGAGGAGCCACCCAAGCAACAACTGCATCAACGCACTCATCCGGCTGAGACAAGTACGGGTTAAGCTTAACACTTTCCCTGCATTAGTTTTATGAGCTCAATTTCACACATATAGATTGGGTCCCTGCATTCCTAAACATTCACACACATATAGTCTAGGTAACACACATTCCTAGACATTCACACACTTTAACTTCATTACGTTTGGATCCTTAAACGTGCAAGTGACATAGTAACCTAGCAAGTCTAGTGAACTAGGCGTACAAGTCAAGCATGCATATCACACATCAACTTCATTTCTATATATCATGCATATCAAGATACTTCATTAAACTACATCAACTGCATAGCTACATACTACATTAAGCAATACTACATTACACTACAATAGGGACTGCATCTCAGGTCTCATGGTCAACTGCATAAACCATAATACCTCCCAAGTAACCCATATGCCCACATGCAATATAAAGATACCGAATGGAAGTGTTTACGATTTGAAACCAGCTTTTAGTTGATCCCCCAGCGTGTCAAAGTAGTGTATCTTACCTGGTAGTAGTGTACGCGCGCAAACAAATAGCTAATAGTGCTTATCAGTAATCCCCGACACCTATCGTACATTAACATATGAAATATAAGTCATTTGGGACTCAAACGAACTTAACAAACCTCACGAACTTAGTCTGGAAAATCCTTCTTACGAACTTAGCTACAGTTCTTACGAAGATAGTTTGTTCTTACGAAGATAGTTTGTTCTTACGAAGATAGTGACTGCGTACGAAAATAGAAGCCTTACGAAGGTTATCTTCGTTCGAAGTGCAGAAACGTGTTTTTCGACCTTTTTCCAGAAAATGACCCCAAAACTCTTTAAGTACCGATCGAATTGACACAAAAACATTAATCTTTGATCATCAAAACATCTCTTATCAATCCAAATCGTTAAAACATCGTTTACAATCGTTTTAGGCCAAATACTTGATTAAAACACATAAATTAACCAAGAACACAATGAAACCCTAATCCTTTACAAACCCCTTTTCAATCAGATTGATTCAACACACACGACTCATGATCTGAAAATACGATCAATGAATTGATTATTACCTGCAAATGACAAATAGAATGCAAATACTCTTGACAATGACCACCAATTCACACACAAAACGACTTTTCGGCTTGAGATTTGATGAGAGAAGACTATGGAATGACTTAGGATCAGTTAGGGCTTGTTAGAAGAAGTGAGATCTGCAAATAACCTCCTAATGACAGCCTCTAAGCTACTAATCCCATTTTTGACTTTCCACACATGTCAAAACTAGTCCCTAGGCTTCCTAATCCTTCATTATTGGTCACAAACTTCTTTATTGCCCAAATACAACATTAACCCTTCATTAAATGTCACTACATAGACATAATTTCTTCATATTTCACACATTTATACTACATTAACATTTAGGTTTTCAAACCTCACACATAACACACATTAACTACGTATATGCATATATTCACACTAGACTTAACGACACACATGAGGTTGACTTAACAGCGTTAGTCAAATCTTAAAGAAAAGTTTGGGATGTTACAATAACGGAACTCCATGCTTACTTCACCTATATAGAAAGTGGTAAGCTTCACCACGTGCACATACTCATGAGTAACGAGAAGAAGAAGCATTTTATCAACTAGTCTACAACGACTCATATCACATCATTGCCCTTAGGGGTTATAAACAACTTCGTCACATAATCCGTAGTCATCATATAAGTACATTTCTGCTTCGGAATAACCAATTGTTGCATTTTTCCATATAGCGTTCGATGCTCAGGTTTGACTTGAGCATAAGTCACACATTTTTGTACACACACTATCACATCACTCTTGATATTTGGCCATCATAAAATGGGTTTCAAATCAGCATACACCTTTGTACCACCTGGATGAATATAATATCAGGACCTATGGGTTTCTTCAACTTAGCATAGCCAAACTCATTGAACTTCTTACATAGTCTTTTCTACTTTCACTTTACATTTCATCCGTTTCGTTATTTCTTTGGTTCAATCTTAAAATCAAAACAAGTAATCACCTCATTTCTTCAACCTTCATAAGTAGTACACACATTACATTCAGCGAAGACTATTTATTTGGCGGATAAGACCTTCCGACACAAATCCTTATTAACTTGCTGCTATGCTCACATGATTCATTGAACAAAGGGTCGACTCGCCGTAACATTTGATGCATAACATATCCTCCATAGAGTCTTATGGTTAGACCATAATACTCACTTTGTTCATAATAAGCTTTCTTTGCTTACCACAAAACCTTCAGTCACCTTTGAGCTAACCAGATCACTTCTTTAACGATTCCAACTTTATGAACCATTATCTTCATGATCTTTGGCTCCACAAACTTTCCTTTCAATAACATGTCTTATCATGAAGTGACATCCATAGCCTATGGCATAACCATGGTTGCATATGAACACAACAATAAACCTCAATGCACCATCGCACAATTATATGATTTTTCCTGAGTTTCTAAACCATTTTTCCTCTTTCCCATCAATCTAGGGGTGATAGGCACAATTTAAGTTCACCTTTCCCTTCATACTTTGCCAAACATATTTGAAAATTATTTACATAACGACCGTCTTGATTTGAAGCATTCAACAATTAGCTTTCACACTTTAAGAGAACTTCTTTAACATACATCTTTTCTTTCATGTCCAATGAAACGGTGCATTAGTTCACCAGGAAGTAAACATTCTCGGACAACCTGTTTACTAATGACTCATATCATTACTTTTAGCTTCTCACACAACCTTGTCTCTTAGTCCATGATAACGTGACTCCTCACTTCCATTAAAGGATCATTAAATAATTATTTTGTAACAAAACTTTCGGTGTCTAATCTTGGCTTTTAACCCTATCACACGTCGACGTATAAGATTTACTACGCCTCGTATCATATTAGGTCGTATCACATTTCAGGCGACATTCAAATAAGCACGTCACCACGGTTCATAAGCCTCCTCAAGTACAACTTTTGGTCATTTCGTTCTCGGATACCGAAATCTTACTTTTAACTTATTACCTCATGATGGTTTATCTCGACTCTACTGACTATGCTCTAGTTCTACTACATTCTTTGTCCCAATGAACATTACCTTGAGTTGATTTGCCGTAGTCAAGCACTCACTATAACCTCACAACCACGGACTTAGCTAATATATAGAACTTTGTTCCTCTTAACATTAAGCGTCAGCTGCTCCCTTAGCTTTTACTCACTTTTGACGAATTTAAAACTAAGCCTCTTCGAGTTGGAAATCGTAATAACGCTCTTTACGTAAACGTAATGTTCTTCATCATACTTAGAATAGTCACAATTTTCATTGATAGACGTAATGACTAAACGATCTAAAGAAAACTTTAGACTTGATTCCTTAAATTCATACACAACAAAGACTTTCGTTATCATGAAGGTATTTAGAGAAACTCAATAGGATCATTATGAGGATAGAAATAACTGTAGCAGGACTTTCATCATCAACAAATGGTAGCAAACTCGTAAATCTATCTTATAAAAAGAAATACATCCCACAATCGAAAACATTAACTTCTTCCTATAATGGAGAACAAAACGGAAGATGCGTTTGCATGAAAGTAGCACTAGACACACATCACTTGAAGGCTCAATCACACGTTCACAACGAAACTGGGAACATTATTAGAACATCTCAAAACTACGGGTGGCCTCACTTTAGAAATATAGTCTTTGCCTTACATGGGTGAATCACATAGGCGAGAAACATGATCAATTCGGAATAAGATGTTCTTAAAAACTTTTACTTCTTCTGCTTTAAGAAACTATAAATAACTCCATCATCCAACGTCTTAACTCTTCTTAAGGGAAAACTCATTTATCTTGAGAAACAGTCATACATATAATTTGTACAAATATAAGATATCAAAATCACCTTTACAATCATGCAATATAAGGAAGAATCTCCCCCGTAGATACTCGTCCCAATCTTCACATATCGTCCCGTAGCGAAGTCAAAACCAAACGAGTCGTAAATCCAAAACAGACCAACTTATGCGCCGCAGGGATGGTGCATGCGCCGCATATTTCAAAACTGGGCATATATGCGTCGCATGGGAGAAATATGCACTGCATATTTCAATTAATTTTGTCACAGAAAACACCCAATGTTTTGAGCACACAAGATATGCGCCGCATGAAAGGTCCATGCGCCGCATATCGGGCTCCCTTCAGAAGGCCTAATCTCAAAACTGGGCGGATGTGCGCCGCACCTCCTTTTGGTGTGCCGCATCTCATCCAGCTCGACCAAGTACCCCATGTTTTAATCCTTTAAACGAATTCTTTTTCAAACTCCTAACCTTAATCCCAAGCACAACTTTAACACTTCGCATCCCAAATGTAGCCTCACATCATAACATAGTGTTCATAGAATGGAAAAGTTTCATGGTTAAGGGTTCAATCGACTTTAGTCTTAACTTCTTTACTTGCTTCAACTTCATCATTATTTAATCCATAGATACATGACTACTCTTCACGTGGTTAAATATGCTATCATCCAGTGATTCCATCATTCTCATCTTCACTTCATTCAGATCAGCACAGACACAATCTCACAAACACACCCATGTCGTGATACATTTATAATTATGTTTGCGACCGAAATTGTAACTGTATCCTTCCATACGCGTGCCCGGTAACCCTTCTATGCGTCACCTACTTATAACCCTCCAAGTATCCAGCATCAACTCTACTCGTCAAACTTCAAGTCCATGTCTTTTAAACCTGTGGGCACAACAACATAATACATCACTTCATAGAAATCTTACCAACATTGTTACTTTCTACTCCGGTCAACACAAGCATGGTCGTACAAACACGCTCACGTCGTGATACGCTTGCAATTATGTTCCGGACCATAATTGTAATTGTATCACTTCACATGCATGTTAATTACCACATTTTTGTATCATACTCTTTCACCGATTCCATTCACACAATCCTTATCATCCATACAATATCTCATTTCCGTTACGGTCCTTGTCACTAACCTCGTGGGTTGGACACCATTGACGAGACACCATTTCACCTAATCCAACAAATTTCCTTTCATTTCAACCACTTCACACATAAATGTAAAGCACAAGGTTATCAAATTCAATTAGAGAAATAGAAAACCACCTCGAGGACCGTCTATCGTAGCAATAGAATAATTAGCGATGGAGAAGCGAGAAATGGAAGAATAAAGGCTAAAAGACACATTCACATATCAATAACAATCATCACATAGCCTTAATCCTACACTCTCACTCATCCCAAACCCGTCCTAAGGCATTTCATCTCAAAGGCTAAACATACCTACTTAAGCCTAACTTGATCTCTATCGGTTTAAGTCCAATTCCTAAGGCAAACCTATAGTCATTGGTTCACTTAAACCATATCTCTGATACCAACTTGTAACACCCGTCGTTTAAAAATATGGATTTCCAAAAAATTTCGCCTAACGGCGTCAAAGAAAGCGGAAGTAAACTTTAAAAGACCAAACCAACAAAATCTGTTTGGTTCATTTATTAACTGGTGTTACTAGCTATATCATCAAAACAAGTTCAAAAGGAAACCCATCGGTTGCCCAACATTAAATAACCGACAACATAGTAAATGCAAATCATAAATGTCTAATCATAAAGCAATCATCTAAAGCGAGCAGCCACTATGGGTAACTATAGCCATCCTCATTGCAATCTACCCATGCCTCGCACTTCTCACATCTACTTGCTCTCTAATGTTGGACCTGAGGGCACAACACGTTTCAAAAGAACAAGTGTTAGCTAACGAATTAGCTAAGTAAGATAACACATCATTAATAAAATATTTGTCCATTTAAACATTATGGAAAAGTCATTTGAATCGTTAAGGCACAAATCACATCATACATTACATCTCACATAACAAATCATCACATCAAACATCTTCATATAGGACGGGTCATCCTAAATGTGCCTAGTCATCTTTTGCATCTTCACATATAACATCTAACATCTTTGTATTTGTGACATAAGTCACGCATCTCATATAACATATACATCTTTGTAAGGGTGACATAAATCACACCCGATTAGATGGACAAACCTTACGGCTGTACATCAATGTCGTTAAGGAATGGCAAGCCAATCCCGGAGTAATACGTATGTTCAAGACAAATGGGGCGGGTCAGACCTCCCGTATTACTCTTCACATCTTTGACCATGTTGCAAGGAGCCACCCGAGCAACCACATCTACGCACCCGCCGGGCAAGGGCAAGTACGGGTTAAGCTTAACACTTTCATCTAAAATTACGAGCTCGATTTCACATCTCATATAGTTTAAGTGTTCATATTACCTAAACATTATCACATATACATCTTAACGTTTGGGCCCTTAAACATGCACGTGTCATGGCAACTTAATAAGTCTAGTGGACTAGATGAACATGCCATACAATCATGCACATTTCACATATTACCAACATATCCTCACATTTCAATTCATCTCAAGACATTACATAGAATTTCATAGCATATCATTACATCTCATATCATTGCATAACATTTCATAGCATATCATTACATTTCATATCATAGGGACTGCATTTCAGGCCTCAACAGTCATTTACATAGCCCATATCACCTCCCGTGTAACCCAGAATACTCATAAGCAATCAAGATATCAATTGGGAAGTTATTATATGAAAACCATGTTTTTGTTGAACCCTCAGCGTGTCAAAGTAGTGTATCTTACCTCGTAGAAGCGTACAACAAATGATAACGTAAGTTACCAAGCTTTGCAAGTATTCCCGACTACCTATAAGCATTGAACGAACATAATGAGCTAAACAAGTACCTACTTACTTATATTCATGAATCAAGCCTAAATATCTATAAACATGACAAGGCTTGATGCATCGGACATTCGATTAATACTTTAGAGCTTACATAACTCGACGGAACTCGGCATTCACTCACTAAATTAACCTTTCTGAAAACTTGACATCATAATCATCTTTTAAAAGCATTACCAAGAAAGTAGACTCTCTCACGATTCCGTGGATAGCTTATTTGTCAAAAACGAAGTTACGGTTCAAAAGTTATGGCCTTTTGAAAATTCTGTCGCTATTGCGTCGCAATGGGATAATTGCATCGCAACTTAAGTCACTGCATTTTTTGTTGCGCCTCAACTAAGGAGTTGCGTCGCAACTAGCCCCGATTCTGCACAAACCTCATTGTTTAACCTCCAAAACTTAACCAAACACACCCCAAACGACCCCAAACCTTATGAACGACTTTTATACCTCAAAATTCATCATTTTAAGACCATAAAGATGCAATGAAATCATTGATTAACCCCTACTTGATTTTCATCACAATAACAAACGTTTTAGGTTACCGAATCGATTAAAACTCACGATTTTGACATCAGTTGATCCTCTAAAGATCTAGATCAGTTATGGAACGAATTATATGATTGAAAAGACATAAAATCAATGTTATTATACCTTTAACACCTGGAGATTACAATAAGGATGCAAAAGGCTTGATCAATGACACCCGAATCAACACATTTGAAGAGGGTTTGTAATGGAAATCGAATGGAGAAGGAGGGGACGGTTTTGAGGAGGCACAAGAAGGTTTAGGATCTGATTACTAATTGACCCCTAAAACCTGGATACATCTTTCAAAGGTTCACAATTAAGTCCCTCCATTTCACATCTTTACATCTAAGGCTTAAACAACCTAACGGGAATACTTCTCGACATATTAAACACATTTAATCATCCTTGACATCTTAAACACATTAACATATACATCATTAAGGCATTGAAGCCTCACGCATAAAGCACATTAATCACATATAAGATTTAAATCTCCTAGAGGCTTAACGGACACAAGGTGTTGACTTAACGATACAAGTCAACCGTTAATTAAAAGTTCGGGATGTTACATTATCGAATTGTAGAAATCGATAAATTGAATGTTTGAAAGTTAAATGTCATCATCCAAACTAGATTGGATTAGAGACAAATTGAACTTAGTAAAACATGGTTGAAATGGATTAAAAGAGTTTAATACCATAACTAGTTGTATGATGTCTAGTTGAGATATTCATAGCATGGATTTAGGTTGTAAATGAACGCAAATTAAGGAAATGTTGAGACACACCTAGACTACCTATTTGAGAAAAGTTTTAATGAATGTATTGATAGATGGTTAGTCATTAAAATCGAATCTAGGATTTGATGGATTCTTGCAAATTATGCAAGATTTTGTGACTAATAGAAATTCTTAAAGTGATTTAAGAATTAAAATGCTCATAAGTAAAGAAAGGGTAGTTTCTTGAAATATCGTTATTGCTACAAAATTAATTTAATATCCCTTTTGTGATAAGAGATTCCTTTTTCATATCGGAACGAAGAGATCCCACTTTGAGGAATCTAGATCATAGTTCTATAAAGGGAACAATTGGTTTGTGATTAAGCGAAAACGTTAGATTTCTAAATGTGAAAGAAGTTTAGAAATGTCAAGTTAAAATCTGGACATTCGGAACAATTAATGTGGGAGTATTCGATGAGTAAAACTGTCCAATACATACCACGTTCCAATTTAGTATATTTTATCCATGAATGGTTTTTAGATCATTCTAAAATGCCATTACCGGTTGCACACATGGGAATGATCGTGCGAAAGAAAGGTAATTGTGAGGGTGAAAGGTTGCTATTAGCTTGAAAGCTGAGGTTACTCGCTTTTGGGTGATATAGAGTTGTAATCGTAAGAGAGATACGAGCCTTACTCACATGTATTCGATGAGTCGAATATTGGTTGACCCGCCCCGAGATCACTTCTTGGATTATAAGTCAATTAAGTGAATCTCGAAGTGATTCCATCCATGAGCATCCTTAGACTTGTTAAATGCATAGGCGTAGGCCTGGACCATATCGATCATTTGCTTTGATTTAGTTCCAAACCGGATCTCTTTACCGGCCACAGTAGGGTTACTTTGGGTAAATGAGAGATATGGAAAGGGCGTATGTATTTATAATAGGAATTTGCTCCCAATAGTTGGTTTGATAGGAAACTCGGTCTATGACAGCTTGATATAGTAGTGAAATGTATGGCGTTCGGAATGCTATAATCAAGAAAGTCATAAAGGGTTTAAATTCTATTTGGCAATCGACTTAATCCTCGTGCCAAAATGGAATGCATCATTAAGAGTAAATGGGACACGGATGTACTTGCGAAAGTGAACGCATAAAGAATCAAATTCTTTAAAGTGGTTAAAGAAACCGTCATAGGGTTGATGATGGAAGTTTTATGGAAAAACAAACCTCAGAGGTTCTTAGGGGAATACTTTGGGTTGCTAGCAACAAAGTATGTCATTATGGTTATTAGGATCTACGAAGAGTCCACAAGTGGTAGTGTTGAAATTGTGTGAACTTTCGTAGACCCGATTAACCATATGTCTTCGGATCTTTGAGCCCGTAGGGTCATACACAATAGAACATCTATAATGTTTAACCATAAAGCTACGGAATGATATTTGATCATTTACGCATTTAATTAAATAGTTTTAATTAAATTATTCGTTTATAAATTAACGCGAGTTAATTGAGGATAAATGGATAAACCGACAACCGTTATTTATAGTAGTCGATTAAAGTTAGTTCTAAATGATTGATAAATAACTTATTGATTAAAAGTAGTTTAATTAATAAATGAATTAATGGGTTGGACTTTTAATTAGATAAAAGTCCATAATTAATTAATAGTTAATTAATTAAATAAGGAAAGCCCGGTCCGACCCACCTAGCCCCTTAGGGCGGTTCTAGAACTTCTAGGAAAGGGGAGGACGAAATTTTTGAGGATTTTTAGGGTTTTTGGTTTCCTAATTTGATTAGAAGACTTCCCTATAAATACCCTAAGAAATCCCTAATTAATTCATTCATTCACAAATCCCTAACACACACATAAAGGTGAAAATCTTCTTTCTCCTTTTGTGCGTGTCGAACCAAACATCCCAAAAGAAACAAAACCCCCAAAATAGTTTTAGGTTTAATTATTTAGGATTTTAGTTAAACCCTAAATTAGTTTCAACAAAGGTTTCTTTTCCCTTTGTGTTTTGGTGGATGTGTCGAATTCAATAACCCTAAGGGTCATAGAATTCGAATTCTACTAGCTATAAAGGTTCGAATTCCACTTGGTGGAATTGTAAGGTTTTCGGTTGGTTGCGGTCGTAAGCTTAAAGGTTCCTAGCAGATCCTTGGTTAAGACATTGTTCGTGTACGCACTTACGGAGGGTTTCTACACTTGGAATCTTGTTTCCGGAATCTTCCACATCATGAGGGATCTTGTCTACCGCAACGAGGTTAGTTTGTATTTAATTAAGTTACTTATATTGCATTGCATGGTGATTCTGAGTAAGGGATGTTAAATAGTTTAATAGTTTATTAACACGTTTCCGCTACGTACTCTGATTTAATAAAGTTGTTTTATTAAAAGGTTTTATAAAAATTTTAATTTGTCACTCAAACCGGGTCGGTCACCCGACCCATTTTATGTTATTCGGTTAATAAAATCCCATCAATTCTCACTTCGTGATATGGTGAAAATGTTGACCATACGTCTTTGTATACTCGACTAAAGAATTTTCGATTTGCGCCTCATTTGCACCACTGTTCATACGAGTGAAGATTTCGTTGAAGGAGTAAATTGATGTGCGCATCTGGCGCCATTTTGCACACAAACTATCATTGTTCCGAAAATTATCCGGTTGGTTTTCTAAATGAAGAAACACTTTCCTTATCTTCGTCCAATATGTGTTTTCTCTTTGGTAATTCGCTACAAATAAGACAACATAAAAAAAATTGTAAACCATTGTAGAAAGTTTAATCGGCAAAATTTGAGGTTATTTATTGAAACATACCGCACATCAGGTATTCCTTCACCTCGAGTCAAGCTTTGGCTAAACTCGTTTCCTCATATCTAGTCCAGCACATTTTTGGTTATGAGAAGAATGAAAGAGAGAAGAATGAAGAAAAGTGTAACACCCCAAGCCGGAGCTCGAAATGTCACGGAAATCATACAGCACCCGGTGGAATTACAATAGAACAACTAAATGCAATTAATGATTCGGTGAATCCAAAACATAGCAATACAAGTAACAAAATACAACAGGAGCAAATAGCCATCAACGTTAACATAACACATCCAAAGATGGCAAACGATCCTAAGTATAATGCAAAAGGGCGGGTCAATGAATCCTTGATCCATGAGTCCAAGTCCGGGTTAGACAGCAAGCAAGCAACTAAACACCACGTCCGGGGAGTACCTGATTACCTGAAAAGTGTACTAAGCATAGTCAACACAAGGTTGGTGAGTTCGTAGTAATGGTTCATAACGAACCAGCATCAATAATCACAATCTAAGAATAGAGGCTAGACATGACTTACAGCGAGCCTCTAAGCAACACAATATCGTCCAACAACAAGATTACACAAAAGAAATGAGAGTGTAATGAGGATGCACAAATGATGTATGTATCAATGCAAATGCCGAATGAATGAATAAGCAAATATGCCTATCCCAAGCGTGACCTTCAATCACGTATGCAACGATACCCCTCTGCCATCGCCATGGACAGGGCTGTATCTCAAAAACATCGAGATATATATGTCTATATACTCGGGGTCAGGACTACATCCAAAATGGGTGCATACATCTATGCACCAGGATGCCGGCAATCCCCTGCCGAGGGCTCATCAACAATGTATGCAATGCTTACAAACAAATGTAAATGCATAATTATAAACCGACAATCAATAACCGTCAATCACAACCAATAATCAAACATTCGACAACATGAACCAACAATCAATAATCGTAACGGGGCACACTTGTCAACAGAGGGACAAGGCCGTATCTCAATATACCTAAGTCAAATCCCCTAACAGTGGGACATATGCACAACATATGCATCAATCAAAATTAATCACTAATCACAATATAAACCAACTATACGTACATATACTTCGGAGGATTTTACTTTCTTCGAGTCCCAGATGCTTATGTATAGGGTCACCCGCAGCCTTCCCACCACATCTAAGACTCAATGAATGCATAACCGACTTCCATGTATGTACGTCTATCCTAATGTATAAGTAACACTTAACGAAAACACAATCCAAGTCAAACAAACGACAAGACACGTCACATCAATCCAACAATCATATCAAACAATCAATACATCAATAAATACAAGTAAACACGCCAGGTTTACACTTTTCAGCCCGAATCCCAAGCGGGTAGGGAGATACGAAACTCACCTTGATTGGTTATGAAAGATAAGATCGCTATAAAGTTAAGTTATCTCCGAACGAAGTTCACCTCGCGTCCAACACCTAATTATGGATCATATACATCCTTATCAACACACATAAACACAATGACCATCCACTGCGCCGCAGTGGGGACTATGCCCTCCCACTGCGCCGCAGTGGGACAATGCTCCACTGCGCCGCAGTGGGGACATGCTCCACTGCGCCGCAGTGGGGACTATGCCCTCCCACTGCGCCGCAGTGGGGACTATGCTCCCACTGCGCCGCAGTGGGGACATGCCTCCACTGCGCCGCAGTGGGGACTATGCCCTCCCACTGCGCCGCAGTGGCCTAAGAAGCAAGGAAGGCCGAGAGAATCCACTGCGCCGCAGTGGGGACTATGCCCTCCCACTGCGCCGCAGTGGGGACATGCACACACTGCGCCGCAGTGGGGACTATGCCCTCCCACTGCGCCGCAGTGGGGACTATGCCTCCCACTGCGCCGCAGTGGGGACTATGCCCTCCCACTGCGCCGCAGTGGGGACTATCTCCCACTGCGCCGCAGTGGGGACTATCCTCCCACTGCGCCGCAGTGGGGACTATGCCCTCCCACTGCGCCGCAGTGGGGACTACTCCCACTGCGCCGCAGTGGGGACTATGCCTCCCACTGCGCCGCAGTGGGGACTACTCCCACTGCGCCGCAGTGGGGACTATGCCCTCCCACTGCGCCGCAGTGGGGACTATGCCTCCCACTGCGCCGCAGTGGGGACTATGCCTCCCACTGCGCCGCAGTGGGGACTATGCCCTCCCACTGCGCCGCAGTGGGGACATCCTCCCACTGCGCCGCAGTGGGGACTATGCCCTCCCACTGCGCCGCAGTGGGGACATCCTCCCACTGCGCCGCAGTGGGGACTATGCCTCCCACTGCGCCGCAGTGGGGACTATCCTCCCACTGCGCCGCAGTGGGGACTATGCCCTCCCACTGCGCCGCAGTGGGGACTATGCTCCCACTGCGCCGCAGTGGGGACTATGCCCTCCCACTGCGCCGCAGTGGGGACTATGCCTCCCACTGCGCCGCAGTGGGGACTATGCCTCCCACTGCGCCGCAGTGGGGACTATGCCCTCCCACTGCGCCGCAGTGGGGACTAGCTCCCACTGCGCCGCAGTGGGGACTATCCTCCCACTGCGCCGCAGTGGGGACTATGCCCTCCCACTGCGCCGCAGTGGGGACTATGCCTCCCACTGCGCCGCAGTGGGGACTATGCCCTCCCACTGCGCCGCAGTGGGGACATGCCTCCCACTGCGCCGCAGTGGGGACTATGCCCTCCCACTGCGCCGCAGTGGGGACATGCTCCACTGCGCCGCAGTGGGGACTATGCCCTCCCACTGCGCCGCAGTGGGGACTATGCCTCCCACTGCGCCGCAGTGGGGACTAAGGATGCTCCCACTGCGCCGCAGTGGGGACATGCCTCCACTGCGCCGCAGTGGGGACTATGCCCTCCCACTGCGCCGCAGTGGCCTAAGAAGCAAGGAAGGCCGAGAGAATCCACTGCGCCGCAGTGGGGACTATGCCCTCCCACTGCGCCGCAGTGGCCTAAGAAGCAAGGAAGGCCGAGAGAATCCACTGCGCCGCAGTGGGGACTATGCCCTCCCACTGCGCCGCAGTGGGGACCTGCATCCCACTGCGCCGCAGTGGGGACTATGCCCTCCCACTGCGCCGCAGTGGGGACATGCCTCCCACTGCGCCGCAGTGGGGACTATGCCCTCCCACTGCGCCGCAGTGGGGACATGCCTCCCACTGCGCCGCAGTGGGGACTATGCCCTCCCACTGCGCCGCAGTGGGGACTATGCTCCACTGCGCCGCAGTGGGGACTATGCCTCCCACTGCGCCGCAGTGGGGACTATGCCTCCCACTGCGCCGCAGTGGGGACTATGCCTCCCACTGCGCCGCAGTGGGGACTATGCCTCCCACTGCGCCGCAGTGGGGACTATGCCCTCCCACTGCGCCGCAGTGGGGACTATGCCCTCCCACTGCGCCGCAGTGGGGACATCTCCACTGCGCCGCAGTGGGGACTATGCCCTCCCACTGCGCCGCAGTGGGGACTAGCTCCCACTGCGCCGCAGTGGGGACATCCTCCCACTGCGCCGCAGTGGGGACTATGCCCTCCCACTGCGCCGCAGTGGGGACTATGCCTCCCACTGCGCCGCAGTGGGGACTATGCCCTCCCACTGCGCCGCAGTGGGGACTATCCTCCCACTGCGCCGCAGTGGGGACTATGCCCTCCCACTGCGCCGCAGTGGGGACTATCCCTCCCACTGCGCCGCAGTGGGGACTAGCTCCCACTGCGCCGCAGTGGGGACTATCCTCCCACTGCGCCGCAGTGGGGACTATGCCCTCCCACTGCGCCGCAGTGGGGACACTCACTGCGCCGCAGTGGGGACTATGCCCTCCCACTGCGCCGCAGTGGGGACTAGCCTCCCACTGCGCCGCAGTGGGGACTATGCCTCCCACTGCGCCGCAGTGGGGACTATGCCCTCCCACTGCGCCGCAGTGGGGACATGCCTCCCACTGCGCCGCAGTGGGGACTATGCCCTCCCACTGCGCCGCAGTGGGGACATGCCTCCCACTGCGCCGCAGTGGGGACTATGCCCTCCCACTGCGCCGCAGTGGGGACTATGCCTCCCACTGCGCCGCAGTGGGGACTATGCCTCCCACTGCGCCGCAGTGGGGACTATCTCCCACTGCGCCGCAGTGGGGACTATGCCTCCCACTGCGCCGCAGTGGGGACTATGCCTCCCACTGCGCCGCAGTGGGGACTATGCCCTCCCACTGCGCCGCAGTGGGGACTATGCCTCCCACTGCGCCGCAGTGGGGACTATGCCCTCCCACTGCGCCGCAGTGGGGACTAGCTCCCACTGCGCCGCAGTGGGGAATTCCACTGCGCCGCAGTGGGGACTATGCCCTCCCACTGCGCCGCAGTGGGACTATCTCATGAATCATTCAAACCCTAACCCTAACCCAAATTTAACCCAAAACTCCATTTTACCATTTTAAAGACTCGAAATCGTATCAAATCAACTAGAAACACATGAACAAACATAAATAGAAGTAAATGGGTTGATTTAGACTTACCAAAACTCTTCCTAGTGCTCAATTCCGAATTTAGGTCAAAAATGGGTAAAATGGTAAGAACTTGGCCTTTGATTCTTCAAGGATGGCGACAATAAGAAGATGATGATTACGATTCTTGTATTATAGCAATTCACGAGGTATTGTTTAACCATATTTTTTTCTTAGTCTCATGGTAATCATTAACAAGTTAAAGTTTCTAGCACAAGTTCGAGTCTATGTTGCGTTGTTACCCCGACCTTTAACAATAATTGAATTATATTAAATGATTTTAAAGTTCATTCGCATAATTTTTGTTTAACCCTCAAAATAGGTTTTTTTAGACTTATAAATGAATTTGTTTTCGTTCACATGTGATAAACGGATATATATGAGGTTTTTGAAAAACAATAGCATTCATTATTCATTATTTATATGTTAGTTTAGAGAGTTAATAGTAAGATTTTGGCCTTTAATATTTTGACCACTAAATTTTCTTGAGTTTGAAACTTTCAAATTTATAGTCCCCAACCAAAGTTTTTTATTATAAGATTCACGAGGTATTGTTTAACCATATTTTTTTCTTAGTCTCATGGTAATCATTAACAAGTTAAATTATGTAGCCGTTCAACGGCTATATTCTCGAAAATCAAAACCATTCCGCCCGTCTTGGCCAAGGAGGTCACACGTGATTCCGCCTAGTGGGCGTGGTGTAGATGGCGGCATGGAGGCGGCATAGGCCGACGTCGGACACTATACCGCCCCACTCCTTCAGTCTTATTATCTTCTTAAAAGTTATTATGCAATAAACTAATGAAATGACCTTTTTGGTACTCAAGTTGCTGCCTTGCTGGTTAGGCTTGACAACCGACTATCGACATTGGGTGTGGCGTGTGGGACCCATTAGTAGTACAACCATCCATGATTTTATCCTGCGTGGCGAGATAAGAGTGGTTAAGTACATTAAAGCAAGACAGCGTGTCCGTCTCCTTCTTTGATTATTTTATTATTATTTATTAACTATTAAGAATAATGCTAACTTTATATTTGTTCCTTTCTTTCTAGATTATTTAAGTATGAAGTAATGAAGTATATGTGGTATTAATTATTATTTTTTATTTAAAAAAAAATATGTGGTATTAAGTATTAACTATTTTTTAAGACAAATATGTGGTATTGTCTGTCAACACGTATGGATAGATATATCTATAGGTTTTGAGTTGTTATATACTATATATTTATACGAGACAAACACCCGCACGATATATATATAGGACGATTATGACGCGCCAGGTAGTAGTGGTGACAGCGGAGAGTAATGTGTGTTATTTGATTAAAGATGGTAGTGTAGTTATTTTAATTATTAAGGGTAGATATTGTAAATTATTTACGTTAACGATATATTAGGTATTTAATTTAATAAGCTCACCGCCCATGGATAATGATATATTAGTAAATGCATTTTGGACAGTTTAAAGGGAAAAAAGTTTAGAAGGAGATCGAGAGTTTGTTTTATAGGAGTGAGATACTAGTATTAATTTCCATACACATTGATTATCATATTATTCGAAATAAAATTTAACATAACTATGTATTATATTATATTATATTATATTATACGAGACAAACACCCGCACGATATATATATAGGACGATTATGACGCGCCAGGTAGTAGTGGTGACAGCGGAGAGTAATGTGTGTTATTTGATTAAAGATGGTAGTGTAGTTATTTTAATTATTAAGGGTAGATATTGTAAATTATTTACGTTAACGATATATTAGGTATTTAATTTAATAAGCTCACCGCCCATGGATAATGATATATTAGTAAATGCATTTTGGACAGTTTAAAGGGAAAAAAGTTTAGAAGGAGATCGAGAGTTTGTTTTATAGGAGTGAGATACTAGTATTAATTTCCATACACATTGATTATCATATTATTCGAAATAAAATTTAACATAACTATGTATTATATTATATTATATTATATTATATTATATTATATTATATTCTAATGAAAAAGATTTTGGGTTAATAGTAAGATTTTGGCCTTTAATATTTTGACCACTAAATTTTCTTGAGTTTGAAACTTTCAAATTTATAGTCCCCAACCAAAGTTTTTTATTATAAGATTCACGAGGTATTGTTTAACCATATTTTTTTCTTAGTCTCATGGTAATCATTAACAAGTTAAAGTTTCTAGCACAAGTTCGAGTCTATGTTGCGTTGTTACCCCGACCTTTAACAATAATTGAATTATATTAAATGATTTTAAAGTTCATTCGCATAATTTTTGTTTAACCCTCAAAATAGGTTTTTTTAGACTTATAAATGAATTTGTTTTCGTTCACATGTGATAAACGGATATATATGAGGTTTTTGAAAAACAATAGCATTCATTATTCATTATTTATATTATATTTTAAAGAAAAAGATTTTGGGTTAATAGTAAGATTTTGGCCTTTAATATTTTGACCACTAAATTTTCTTGAGTTTGAAACTTTCAAATTTATAGTCCCCAACCAAAGTTTTTTATTATAAGATTCACGAGGTATTGTTTAACCATATTTTTTTCTTAGTCTCATGGTAATCATTAACAAGTTAAAGTTTCTAGCACAAGTTCGAGTCTATGTTGCGTTGTTACCCCGACCTTTAACAATAATTGAATTATATTAAATGATTTTAAAGTTCATTCGCATAATTTTTGTTTAACCCTCAAAATAGGTTTTTTTAGACTTATAAATGAATTTGTTTTCGTTCACATGTGATAAACGGATATATATGAGGTTTTTGAAAAACAATAGCATTCATTATTCATTATTTATATGTTAGTTTAGAGAGTTAAAAGTAAATTTGTTTGAATATCGGACAAAGATCGAAAGTTTCACAACCACGAATTTGTGATTCATTTATGTGGCATTAACAATTGTATCATTCTATTATTACTTGGCTTTCTTCAACAAATAACAACTCATCGCACATATTGTGTTTTGTTTTCAAATTTTCTAATTTTGTAACTCAAATATACGCAACTTAGCTGAGACATTTTTTAACATTTATGAACCATAATTCTACCATCATAACGTATTTTATTTGGGAAGATTTAAGGGGTGTTATGGATTGCGTTTATAAAATAGATATGCGCTTAAAAACTTTATTTTAAAAAAATATGTCTCAACCTGTTTTTCTAAAACTGCGTTTTCTCCATATGAAAACACTAATAATTACTTATTTTGCCAAAAACATTTTTTAATTATTTGCGCTATGCAAACGCAATAATAAGATAATTAGGGGGTGTTTGGTATTGCATTTATAAAAAAAAAATTACGTTTTCAAAATAGATTATGCGTTTTCAAAATCGCGTTTTGAAAAAACATGTATGTACATGCTTCTCCAAAACTGCGTTTTTATAGCAGATAATCACTTTTTCATACAAACACTTTTTTAGATTATTTACGTTTTACAAATGTAATAATCAAATAATCATTTCAAAACGTAATCCCAAACACCTTAGTTCAAAACGCATCAGAAACAACCTCTACTAAAACCTTAAACCTTTTGTAAAAGAATTAAGAATCTTAATATGTGTAGATCAATACCAAATATGATTGATGTAAATCAATATTGATTATTAATAAACAAGTCGACGAACTCAAAACTATCAATCGATTAATATATGATTACCATATTTACAGCATTTTCACATATAGTTTTTTGTTAAATAATAGTATCCATTTCACCAAAATAATGGACAAGGATTCTATAAAGTTAAAAATAACTTCACTAGTGGTGGATCTTAACCATTTGATTAAAATCAAAGGTCAATATTTAAAACTCATATTTGAATCTTGACCCTTAATTTTAATCTAAAGGTCAAAATTATCAACTTTACTAGTATAGTTGGTTTCAAACTTAGAGAATCTAAATCCCAAAATAATCAACTTCTTTTAATTACCTGAATAAAGGGGTCCGAAGTAGAAGGAAGGGTTGCCCACTTGATCCAAGATTCATTCCTCCCGCTTTCATTTTCTTTCTTTTCCAGTATATATAGGGCTTGACATGACAGCACCTCGCGGCTCCCTTTCAAGATGAACAATGCGGCTAAGCGTGTATCTGGCAGAGGTGTGCCAATGGATGGTTTGAAGCAGGCAAAGTCAATAAATCCAGCAGTCAAAGGTAGAGTGCAGTCACTCAACCAACGCCTTTCAAGCAATATCTTAAGTAGGGCAGCAATAGAAATGACTCTGACAACCCGTCTCAATCTTTACCTCTCCTGGATCAAGAAAGACCTCTTATTCTAATTAAAAATGTTTGATCTATGGGGAGTTTTCAAGCCAATCTATCAGTTTCTTTCAAGTGAAGCTAGGCCGAACAAGAAAGAGGAGTTCAAGGCTGGCAAAGTGAATCGATTTCTTTCCTTCTTCTAGTTCTTGAGTGATAGTAGCCCATCTCTCTTATTTCTTCTGTCAACTGTCCTTTACCGGTAACTGGATCAATCGCTAGCTGGAAAGTTTCCACTGTCAACTGCCGTAAGAGGTCCTTTTCCAAAATAGAGAATAGGGCATGGAAGCTTTCTGCTATTAGAGGAGAGTTTTTACTGCAAGGGAGGAAGGGGGATTACGCGACTTAAAAGCATAAAAATATAGTTAAAGAAAAAATGTTTTGTTAAACTCAACCTTAAATGTTTTAGTTAGTTAATTTAAATAGCTATACACTTAACATAAAAATCAAGGATGAGCTTTTGATATGAAAAATATATGAGTAATTTTTTTATACACATTTAGTACAACCTAAAGCTGCATATAACATATTTTCAAAATTATAAAATAATAAGGAAAATGATAATGACAGCCCTAAGGGTTGTCATTAACAGCTTATTACATGCATAAAAAGTAGTACTTTATATATCAATAGTCACCCCTGAATTTTCGCAAAACAAAGTACAAGTTTTAATGTATCAAATTAGTTAATACTGACGGCCCTAAGGCTGTCATTAACAAAACTCAAATAATAAATATCTTGTCTAGAACTTAATCGCGTTAATTACGTGTGTCATGCTCCTATAAATACAAACACCCCCCGCTACCTCTTAAATCACAAAATATATCTCACAACCTTCGATCATACATTCAACAATATATCATCAAAAAACAAACAGCTTGCTTCAATATTAATCATGTCTACCGATGAAGTTGTTTACCACCATGCCCCAAAAGTTGACGAGGTCAATGAAACCAACTCCACTACCGTGGAGCAGGCTGATCGTGGATTGTTTGATTTCATGAAGAGCAAGAAGGAGGAAGAAACCAAGTGTGAAGACGCCGCGATTTCGTCTGAATTTGATCAGAAAGTTCAGCTGTCTGAACCCGAACCAAAAGCTGAGGAAGAGAAGCATGAAACTTTGTTCCAAAAAAAGCATGAATCACATAGCGGTTCCAGTTCTAGCAGTGTAAGTTTTCGGTCACCACACATATATATACAAGTACTTTATAATAATGCTCTTTCGCGTTTCAATATCCATATATACTCCATTGATCATACTAGTAATTAAAATAAATGTGTGTACTTTAAAATATACGGATGAGTTTTAAGAATATATATGCAATTATTTAATCTGTTCATTATTAATAAAACATCATATATATGATCTGTTTTTATCGGTTACATTATGAAACTAGACATTAATTAATATACAAATTATTTTTATGCGAATTACTATAATAAGATTATTATTGAAGAATTTGAAGCGATCGAAATGATATTTTAATTAACAAACTCATCGATACATCTCCAGAGTATTTGTATTATATCTTTAATGGAATATACGTACATACAAGTATATATAAACTTGTAGATCATGCAAGTCTTTTTTTAGGTTCTTTAATTTGGATCAAACTAAAAATATTTGTTTGTCTACAGTCAAGTGATGAAGAGTGCGAAGATGGAGAAAAAAAGAAGAAGAAGAAGAAGGAAAAGAAGTCATTAACCACACAGATCAAGGAAAAGATGGAAGAGCGCAAAGAAAAGAAAGAGGAAGAAAAGGTGGAGAAACATGAGGATGACACATGTGTCCCCGTTGAGAAATATGAAGAAGTAGCGGCCCCACCACACGTTAGTGAAGTGGCCCACCCCATTGCGACCCCCGAGCCAGAGGAGAAAAAGGGGTTTATGGAAAAGCTTAAAGAGAAGCTTCCTGGTGGCCCCAAAAAGGTAGAGGAGGAGCACGATCACGTTGCTCCTCCTCCACCAACACCAGTGGTCGAGGCACATGATGAGGATAAGGAAAAGAAGTCATTAACCACACAGATCAAGGAAAAGATGGAAGAGCGCAAAGAAAAGAAAGAGGAAGAAAAGGTGGAGAAACATGAGGATGACACATGTGTCCCCGTTGAGAAATATGAAGAAGTAGCGGCCCCACCACACGTTAGTGAAGTGGCCCACCCCATTGCGACCCCCGAGCCAGAGGAGAAAAAGGGGTTTATGGAAAAGCTTAAAGAGAAGCTTCCTGGTGGCCCCAAAAAGGTAGAGGAGGAGCACGATCACGTTGCTCCTCCTCCACCAACACCAGTGGTCGAGGCACATGATGAGGATAAGGAAAAGAAGTCATTAACCACACAGATCAAGGAAAAGATGGAAGAGCGCAAAGAAAAGAAAGAGGAAGAAAAGGTGGAGAAACATGAGGATGACACATGTGTCCCCGTTGAGAAATATGAAGAAGTAGCGGCCCCACCACACGTTAGTGAAGTGGCCCACCCCATTGCGACCCCCGAGCCAGAGGAGAAAAAGGGGTTTATGGAAAAGCTTAAAGAGAAGCTTCCTGGTGGCCCCAAAAAGGTAGAGGAGGAGCACGATCACGTTGCTCCTCCTCCACCAACACCAGTGGTCGAGGCACATGATGAGGAAAGGAAAAGAAGTCATTAACCACACAGATCAAGGAAAAGATGGAAGAGCGCAAAGAAAAGAAAGAGGAAGAAAAGGTGGAGAAACATGAGGATGACACATGTGTCCCCGTTGAGAAATATGAAGAAGTAGCGGCCCCACCACACGTTAGTGAAGTGGCCCACCCCATTGCGACCCCCGAGCCAGAGGAGAAAAAGGGGTTTATGGAAAAGCTTAAAGAGAAGCTTCCTGGTGGCCCCAAAAAGGTAGAGGAGGAGCACGATCACGTTGCTCCTCCTCCACCAACACCAGTGGTCGAGGCACATGATGAGGATAAGGAAAAGAAGGGTATTTTTGAGAAAATTAAAGAGAAAATTCCAGGGTATCATTCAAAGAGTGAGGAGGAGAAAGAAAAAGAAAAAGTTAAAGAATGTGATTAAGCAAAAGGAAATATTGTGGTGGTATGTGGGTTGGCTTGCTTTGGTTTGCAAGAGTGGGTCTATGATGTTTCTTGCTTTTGGTCGTTACCTTTTTTGGACTTTTGATTAAGTGGTTTTTGATGTTTATCTGTTTGGAATTTCTAGTGTGGTGTACTGGTGTTACTGGATTGGTTGTAACTCTATACCATTATTATTTGTATTGAATGTAATTTGTTTGTAAACACTATTGTTTGATCTATCCGATTTATATGTTTATAGTCAAGTTAAGTTTCGTTGGTTTTTTTTTTTTTTTGTTGCTAAGAAAGTTTCATTGGTTATCTTTTAATTGGGAAAATATGATACAATAATATTATGGAAGATAATGACTATTTTATTTTCTAAACACAAAGGTGGGGTATGGTTCAAGTCTTCAAGAGGTTTTTGGAATCTTCGATGAAAATATCAATTAAGTTGGTTAATTAATGATGGTTTTAGACTTTTGGTTCCTGTTACCTAAAGAAAGTAGTAGTAATTTTTTTTAGTAAATAAATTCACTAAATAATTTACATAAATTCCATACATTATAATGTATCCTTAATGGGATCCCATAACCTATAAATTGATAAGTTATTAATAAAATCACAAAAGCTAAAGCTAAAACGTACCTTAAGAAAGTAATGGTTTGGTGCTTGTTGTAAGACCGAGATGCGATACTTTATTTTCACATTCTTTTGAAAAAATGAGTTGTGAAGCTTCTAATTTTGAGTTTTCTAATGAAAATATAATTATGAAAGGAAAATTTTAACCAAGATAAATACAATCTATCCACTATATATATGGAGACATCAAGATATGGCATAATCTTTTTCTTTGTTTGGGGCCCTTAGGTTCCATAATTTTCTTGATTAGATAAGAAAGTGATACTTTCGTCTGGAGTGAAGAGAGTAGCATTGAAAAGAAAAAGAGATCTTCAAAGTAAATATATATAATTCGTTGATTACATAAAAGAAAATGTTTATCAATACACAATAATATTAAAATTTGTCACATAAGGGCCATATATGTGCAGAAAGCTTTACTTATTGTCCATATAAGATGTATTCAAACAACCAGATGAATGATGATACATTTATATGGTTTTACTAATAGATAACTAAACTAACATGACTAATTGACATTATGTCGAGATTCCTTTTTAGTTCATTTTCGGCCCTAGAAATTTGTTAAATAAACAAAAATTATCACTCTTTCAGTCTTTCTCAAAAACTTGATCTTGATACACCCAAAAATAAAATAAATGGTGTTTGCCTATTCCGTCATCTATAAAACCATAAAACAAAATAATCATGAATTTGGGCCTTGATATGAGCCCATACATGCTCATTTTATAGCTCTACAACCCATTATCCAACCAAAGCCTAAGCTGCATCCCTTAAATACCAGCCGACCATTTTTATTTCGTATATATTGTTAAGAATATTCAAGGTGGCCTACTCATTGGGCTATGTGGTGGTGGCCAGAAAAAAAGTTCGTGTCACGTAGCACCCCAATTGAGCAACATACATCTGATTCAATGACTCGACAGTCTTTTCCATGTAACCTAAATAATAAAAAACTCACCCTTTTACCATTTACCCCTATGTTATTAAAGTAACACCATAGGTTATAATTACAACAACACTAACTAAATGAAGGGAAAAAAAGTAATTGGATAGATGATCCCATGTATCATTTGATACTCATTAATCCTCCAGCCAGGCTAGTGTCCAGGTGAATCTCAACCACTTAATAATTCTCTGACTATCTCAAATTTGTCTCTGGCAAGACTCAAACCTAAGATCCTCTCTGAGAAGTAACAGCTGGTGGCCACTGAGCAATTACCCAGTTGAGACATGTACCTAAACATGAAAAGTTTTCCATTTTTAGGTCATCCGAGAAAAACGAGTATTTGATTCAAACATATGCATGTGGCCTAACCAAAATACTCCAATTATCGTTTTCTAGCCCTTTTTTGACCACCACACATTGTTGAATTGGAGGTTCAAATAAAACATATTCTTGGAGTGAAACTAAGTTTTCCGGTTACATGCGTAAACGATTAAAATGAATCATGATTGAAGATATACGATCCATATATTAAGTATTTGTCAGGATTTTCTAGTTTTTTTTTTTTACGTAAGATTGGGATTTGTACACAATAATATCATCACTGTCTATTGTTCGATCGACACAATTTGATTTTGGTTTATAGTGAGCATAGAGACGGCAAAATTCCCACAATCATGAATTCGTATGACAAAAAAGACATACTTCAATCCTAACATGCTCGTTTAAAACTAAGAAGCACACGATACAAACCACAACCAACCTCTAGCTATAAATTTATAACAATTCCTCAAAATGAATCAAACTTTAAAAATAATATGTATCAAAAAACTTTTATTTTCTTACTGTTTATAGTACTCTATGTTTTCCTATCTCCAACTACTGCCCAATACTTGATTGGAGTTGGCAGCTATGACAGCACCGGACCGGCTGCTGGAGTCAACATGATGGGGTATGCAAATTTGGATCAAAGCACAGCAGGAATACATTTTAGGCTTAGAGCACGAGCTTTCATCATAGCGGAGAGCTTAGATGGCCCTAGAATTGCATTTGTCAATCTAGACGCTGGAATGGCGTCGCAGCTTGTGACCATCAAAGTACTTGAGAGGCTTTCCAAAAGGTACATACTAAAGTTCGGTATATATGAGTTGGTATTACATGTACATAAACAGACTTAAACATGAGATAAACATTAGATGGGAAGAGTGGCTTTTAAATCCTCTTCTTGTGATGTAATATTTTAGGCTAGCACATCTTGAGCTTTGTCCTTTGTATATATATTTATATTTCTGCTGTTCTAAAAAAAAAAGACTTAAACATGAGACTATAACTCAGAACGTCTTGGTCGTTTGGTCATCTTGACACTGCTAAGTTGGAGATTGAACTTTTGTTATAAGTATTATTTCCAACTGATAATGTCATCGTCGATGTTGCTAAACATGCTGGATATCTTAATGTGATTTGGTTGTTATAGGTTTGGGAAGTTGTACAATGAGGATAACGTAGCGATAAGTGGTACTCACACTCATGCTGGTCCAGGAGGCTATATGCAATATGTGCTGTACTCTGTGACTTCACTTGGCTTCATTCCTCAGTCTTTTGATGCCATTGTTACAGCCATTGAAATGAGCATTCTTCAAGCTCATCAGAATCTTAAATCTGGTTCGGTCTTCATCAATGCAGGTGCATATCGCACGTAGAGATAATATATTATCATTGTATTTATACCAAGAACATAACAAACAATCCTCTAACCAGGCAAGCCTAAAAAGTGGGACTAGTTATTCATATCAGTAGCAAATGCTTTGTTATTTGTTGGCTATTTTATGATACAGACACTAAAACCTCATTACGGGATCCTGTATTTGCAGGGGATTTGGTAAATGCAGGGGTAAATAGGAGCCCAAGTGCATATTTGTTTAACCCTCCAAATGAAAGGGAAAGATATCCACGAGATGTTGATACCCTAATGACGCTTTTGAAGTTCGTCGATGGTACAAGTCAGAAAAGTGTAGGAGCTTTCACATGGTTTGCAACTCATGGAACCTCTATGAGCAGCAACAACACACTTATTAGTGGTGACAATAAGGGGGCTGCTGCTAGGTTCTTTGAGGATTGGTTCACTTCTACAAGCACAAACTCGACCACTTTTTATGCACAAGGTACAAGCAATAATAGCATACAAATTCGATTCAGGGGGCTGTTGCCTGTTGCTAGATACTTTATTGACTGACGTAGTTGTTGATAATTAACAGAAAATACCAGTACCAATGCTCTAATAGAAAGGGCTTCGAGTATTAAAGCTACTGGAGGTCAACCTTGCGGTCAGACATCAAGTCAAGGGTTCAAGGTGAGGAAGAATAATGGTGGGTCGCGATTTGTTGGAGCGTTTTGCCAATCCAATGTGGGTGACGTTAGTCCTAATGTGCTGGGAGCATTTTGTATTGATACGGGCTTACCTTGCGATTTCAATCACTCTTCTTGTCATGGAAATGACCAGCTATGTATCGGACGTGGCCCAGGGTATGCATCTCTTTTTATTGCCTTCCTCACTCGACACACACAGTTTTTTTCGTTTTGCACATGACCGGTAACTAGTTGGACTGAGATTTTGGACCAAAAGGCGCCTACTGTCTACTTTTATCTACTAATTTCCACATACTTTCTCATGCCCCAAACCACACTTGTGACATCATTTTGTTTGCCACAGAAGTTCTGTCCTTAAAACATACTAATTTTTGTGATGAAGTTATCTATGACTCTGCCTAATCACCTGAGACAAAAACCAAGTATGATGCTATGTAGTTAGTTGCTATCTGAACCGCAACAATTTTTGTTGACGTCTACTTGCGATGAAATATGAAGTCACTAGACGATTTTGTATTGATTATATTGTGTCGAGCATATAAATCTGACAAGTTCTAACAGGTACCCAGATGAAACAAAGAGTACCAAAATCATAGGGGAAAGACAATATCTAAAGGCAGTTGAGCTATTCACCTCAGCTAAAGAACAGTTAACTGGAAAGATCGACTATCGTCATATATACTTAAACTTCACGAATATTGATGTGAAATTAGCTGATAACCAGACTGCCAAAACATGTCCAGCAGCCTTAGGTGCGGGCTTTGCTGCCGGAACCACCGATGGTCCTGGGGCTTTTGGATTCCAACAAGGTGATAAAAAGGTCAGAATTGCTCCCCAAAAATAAGATTGTATTGATAATTTTGCTTCTCCACTATGCTTTGTTGGATATTACATGACAGGAATAACTTTTTCAGATTAACGATTTTTGGAAACGAGTAAGAGATTTTCTTAAAAAACCGAGTGCTTATCAAGTTGATTGTCAAAACCCAAAGCCTGTTCTGGTTTCGACTGGAGAAATGTTTTTTCCTTACGCTTGGGCGGTAATCTTGATTGCTTTCTTCAAAATGAGTTTTGGTTGTTGCCTTCTTAAATTTATATGGATTCTTTTTGTCTAATTGCAGCCAGCAATTGTTCCGATTCAAATCCTGAGAATAGGGAAACTAGTCATACTATCAGTTCCTGGAGGTTTACTAGTACTTCTTTTTCCCTTGATAACATTATGGGTAATAAGTTCCTAAAAAACTGATGTTATGAGTTTTTCAGAATTTACAACAATGTCGGGTAGAAGATTACGGGAGTCAGTGAAGCAGACACTAATAGATAACGGCAATGGTGAATTTGACAACAATACACATGTCGTAATAGCAGGTTTAACCAACACGTACTCACAATACATAGCAACTCCTGAAGAATACCAGCAACAAAGATATGAGGTAATCAACCTATTACTAGCATATACTGGCTAATTAGTCCAACTTTTACTAATTTTCAGTAATAGTTTGGGTATTAATATTAATTTCTAAGCTAACAATAGTCTGTTTGGCCTCAAAATTACCAGGCTGCATCAACGCTATACGGTCCTCATACTCTATCGGCATATATCCAAGAATTTAACAAGTTAGCAGAGTCAATGGCGAAAGGGCTTAAGATAGTTGACAAAGGCCCATCACCGCCGGATCTCTCCTCTATCCAACTGACGCTCCTACCAGACCCACCAGGTGAATCACCGCCACCTGGCATAAAGTTTGGTGATATGAAACACGACATTTCCACACCAAAAACTGGCTTTTTTAGAAAAGGAGACAAACCGAGTGTCGTGTTTTGGAGCCCAAACCCCAGATATGACTTATTGACCGAAGGCACATATGCTGTAGTTGAGATGCTTCAAGGAGAGACGTGGGTCCCGGCCTACGATGATGATGATTTTAGCCTGATTTTCAAGTGGAATGTAGACAACAGTACTAATAATGGTTTGGCTAGTCTTGTATGGGAGGTGCCTAATTCGGCTATTAATGGGGTTTATAGATTTAGGCATTTCGGTTCGTCTAAGGAAACAATTGTTTCTACTGTCAAATACTTTACTGGTGCATCAAGTGCATTCACAGTGTTGTGAAACCTGACCTTCGGGCACACTTGACATGACTACGTCTAAACATAATCAATAAACATTAGTGCTTCAAACCATTCTGCTTATTGATTTTAGTAGCTAAATGTTATTTATTTGAAGGATAATACAGTGGATAGAGTGGTTATTATTCATTAAATTTATATAACTATTTGAGATCTCAAAGTCAGGAACTTAAACACAAGTATTATTTTTATTGAATATGATGCAAAATGTGACCAATTCTCGCTTGGTACAAAACAATGTTTCATTGCCTTGAAATTTAATCATTTGTTCATCCTAATCACACACCGTATGCTCTTCCCTTCAAGAAGCAAATCAAATGCCTTGTTGACATCTTCAAAGTTAACCTCATGTGTGATAAATTCATTGAGTTTCAGTTCCTAAAGAGAAAAAAAATAATAAGGTTTCGTTCGGTTCATATTATTTTACTTTTAGTTGTGCTCTAATGTGATATTTGCTAATGTGCAAAAAATGTTAATTTGGCTAGACACTTTAGCAAAATGAAAACTTTCAGAAAACAAAAATTTACTGCTGGACTTTGACTTTTGAAGTCAAAGAAACTTATATATCCTATGAATATATGGTAATAAAATTTTAAATTTTATGAAAGACTTCTAATATACATCTAATTTATGAAAGATATTGACATATACACACTGCATTTAGTTGGCATTAAACATATCAAAGAGTTCATTCAAATTTTGAAAAAGGTATAGTTTGACTGGAAAGTCAAAGGCAAGTTATGAAAGACAGGTTGTGCTTACCTTGTTCATGTAGCGCTGTATGAGGATCGGTATATCCCATTTTGGTTTGAGACCTCCAAAAAGGGAGCCAGTGATAATTTTGCCACTGTGAAGTACCTCAAAAGAACTGAGGTTCAACATAGCCCCTGGCTGCTGATCATAGCCCAGCACAACTGTTTTCCCCCATCCCTGAAGATTACATTCAAAGAAAAAGAAATTTCAATTAGTTTATATAAAGTTCGAGATGATAAACAATGAAGTTCAATATCTCATTCGACACTTTCAAGCAACACACAGAAATGCCTATCAGTTTAAATGATGCATTATCATAATATAAATCAAAAGGAGTTGGTGTCACAAGATATGGATATAACTGACCTTTCTTGAAGAAGCGTAAGCTTCCTGCATCAGGGACGTTAAACCAGCACACTCAAAGCAATAGTCTGCTCCCCCGTCGGTCATCTCAGTTATTACCTGTTTTAATTAACAAGTTTATGGTATAGATATTTGAAAGGATGCAATGGACCATTATTGAGGGGATCAAATGCCAACATTTACACATTGATCAGTAGAAAAAGTTTTTCTACATTTTGTAAATCCAGAATCTTGCTATTAGAAAAGATAGTAAAAAGGAAATGAAGTTGATATTACATTATATTGTATGAAGTTTATCAACAACTTACCTGACTAACAGTTTTATCCCCACAGTTGCGAGAGTTCACGAAATCAGTGACTCCAAATTTCTTTCCTGTTGTTGATAAAATAATTGATAAAATAAATAATAATCATCTAGATGCTTCTTGTAAATGAGAAGTTCTACATTGTTATAAAGATTGAAATTATAAATTACCCAGTTCAAATTTGTCCTGGTTTGCATCAACACCAATTATCCTGGTAGCTCCACATAGCCTTGCTCCCTCGGCAACCTTTAAACACAGATCATGGGCGTCAATCATATTCCCATAAATTAAAAAATGAATGCTCATTAGCTCCCCCATGGTAGATGGTTCAACCACGCCTGGTTCCACGAATCCTCATAATTTGAAATATGTCAAAATCCTATATGTCACATAACGTTTACTCATTCATGTTCGAATTATTATTTCCCATTACAATATATATTGAGCCCTTTACTTGTAAGAACTAAAAGCTCAACACATATATAGTCTTAATATAAACAGAGCAGAATCATACTGCTAGCCCGATTGAACCCAGTCCAAATATCGCAACTGTTGTTCCAAGTTCGACATTTGCCTTTTTCCACGCAGCACCTATCCCTGTAAGAGAGCTACACTTTCATACACTCAATCCATGAAAAAACATAAAAATGGTATAGATTGTAATTCTACATTTATTGTTGGAAAGATAAGTAATTACCAGCTGCTACTCCACAAGTAAAGAGGCAAGCTATATCTTCCGGGGTTGCTGGATCAATTTTGGTTACATGAGCAATGTCAACCACTGTGTACTCACTTAAACTTGACACAAACATAAAATGGTATATGGGTTTTCCATTCATGTCTGTAAACCTGCTTGTTTCCTCTCTATCAATCCAAGGGGAAATACTAAAAGTGAAATTTGAGCACAAATTGCTTTTATTAGACAAGCAATCTGTACATTCACCACAATCTGGCAAAAAGATTGGGATCACAGTATCGCCTTCAACAACTTCATGTACACCTTCTCCCACACTCTCTACAACCCTTTGGTAGTACATAAAAAATAAAACAATTATGATATGGTTTTTGCATTATGAAATAAAACCATAGAAGATTATTTATCTAAAATAGCAATTTACTAGCTTTTCATTTGTTCCATTATGTAACAACTTATTTTTTATGTATATTTAACCATAGTACTTAAAAACTTATCATTTTAACCATCATGTAATCTTAAGTTGCGAAAGGACAACATAATCTCGTTCACTTGTATATGTCGTGACATATTTGAGTGTGTAAACCCGTGATGTATAGTGATGTGAGAACCCGAATTGTGTCATATTACCATCATAAGCTAAAATATGTCACGTTATATCTTGGTTGACAAGAGTTTGTCATCTTTATTCACTTTTGGGTTTACATGATGGTTAAATGATGACCATTTTTAAAAGTACAAACGGGTAATGAAACATACACACAAAAAGTAGTTGTCACAATGTCACATAAGGGATAAAATGGAAACTAAGTTGCCATTTCAGATTAAATAACCCTAAATCTAATATGAGCAATGTACAAAATTTGATTAGTTCTTACCCCATTGCTTCATGACCAAGTATTCTAGGGTAAATAGCAGGAGGATCCTTCAAAACATAAAACAAAATTGAATAATGTAAATTATAAACATAAAATACCATAAACTTGGTTGGGAATTACCTGTAATTTCCAAAAGGTAACATCGACATGACAAAGAGAAGTGCATATGATTTTAATGCGAACTTCACGAGATTTTGGTGCAGCCACCATCACTTCTTCAATCACCAAAGGCTTTCCTGCTTCCCTGGCGACCGCAGCTGTAAGAAACAGAGTGTTTGATGATCCATTAGGTTTAATTTACTAATAAAATTAAGCTACAAGTTTGTGACATTGATAGGTTTAAAGAACATCATATATATACCTCTGCACCGGATAGGCTTGCCTGCAGTATTGCTAGAGCTTTTTACGTTCATTGTCAACTGTTTTTTCTTCACTTAACAAGAATATATATAATTATATATGAATAACTGCTGCTGATAAATTACATGAAATAAAAAGGTGTAACATGATAGGTGCCAAATGGGGGGGGGGGGGGGGGGGGGGGGGGGGTATTGAAACTGCACAGAGAAGAAGCTAACCGACAGTGGGGGTGGGACAATGCTCATTTAAAGTCTGCATGTGATGAGAAGTATAAAGATAAAAGAGAACCCGCATTAGTGCATTCGTGGAGCCTCGTGGCCCGCTCGATTGTTTTCCACATGACCACGAGGAGCTCACAGACTCATGGTCTCGCTCTTGGTAAGGAGTCTGTACGTGGTTCCAGCTGTTAAAATTGTAGCCTTGAACTGAAACCTTATAAACCTGAGGGACCATTCTTGTCTATTTCTTATTCTTGCAGGTTTGGTGCCAGAAGTGTAAAAAGAAGAAGAAGAAGGGAGAAGAGTGTAACTTGAAGACTTACCCTACTATATAATCCTCATTATACCCGTTTAGGGTTCTTGAGAGAGATGTTTTATTTGTTCAATTATTTGGTCTGTATTTCTCTCCATATTTTATATTTAGATTATTTATTTGTAATAGAACTATTATCATTTTAGATAATAGGTTTACAACCGATTATCGGGGGTAAACTAATTTGTGAGGTTTGAGTGTTTGTGTGACTGATTGAGATCAGTTGTGTGTTCTTTGTTGTTCTTGAATTAAGATTCAATATATTTTAGGGTTTGTTATCAAAATCTTTTCATGGTATCAGAGACAGGTTCCGTATAGCTTAATCATTTTTAATCGGATTAAAATAACTCTAATAATAATTTTAGGGTTTGCTGTTCGATTTTGGGGTTCATTGTTTAGATCGGGTTATTTGAACGGCGTATGATTACTTAATCACCGTTTAATTAACCAGATCTGGTGGTTTATTGAAGACCTAATTTTTGGAGAAAAATTAGGGTTTGGGTTTGTTAGATCCGATTCGAAGATTTGTTGGGTTTATTTTATTGACTAAGTGAATCAATAAATAAACCTAACTTCCTGGTGGTTTTGCTGCAGATTAATCATCCTTTTCTGATCCTGCTATGTTTATTGACTAAGTGAATCAATAAACTAGTAGGGTTCTCTCGTTGGCTCCTCATATAGCACTGTTTGTTCCTTCCTTCTCTATCCTTTCTTTGTTTTCTGTGTTCTTTTTTCAAAAAAAAAAAAAGAAAAAAAAAAAAAGAAACCTAATGCTTTTCAGAACTCACAAAATTTTAACAAAAGGTTTGTGAACAACAATAATACTGTTGGTACCAGCACTTCTGCTTCTTTTTCTGATGAACAGATTTCTCAGCTTATTTCCTTGATTAAAGAAAACTCTGTTGGTGCTCCTACTCAAAATGTTAAAGTGAATATGGCAGGTACAAAATTGTTCAATAACAACAAATTTTTCAATCAAAATTTTCATAAATTTGTTTGTTTTAACTCTAAAATTAAGGCTGCTCTAGAAAAATTGGGATTAATCTGTGATTCAGGAGCAAATCAACATCTTACTTACACTGATAAATATCTTGTTGATGTGATTGACATATCTTATTTGAAAATAAGAGTGTCTCATCCTAATGGGACTGAAGCTTTTATTACTAAAGTTGGTAACATGATTTTATCAAAAGACATAATTCTGTATGATGTTCTTGTTGTTCCTGAGTATTGTGTTAGTTTGATTTCTGTTCATAAAATGTCAAGAGATAATAAATGTATTGTGGCTTTAATGGTCATACCATTGATAAGTGCTATAAAATCATTGGTTATCCTTCTGACTTTGGAAAAAAGAAACCTAATGCTTTTCAGAACTCACAAAATTTTAACAAAAGGTTTGTGAACAACAATAATACTGTTGGTACCAGCACTTCTGCTTCTTTTTCTGATGAACAGATTTCTCAAGCTTATTTCCTTGATTAAAGAAAACTCTGTTGGTGCTCCTACTCAAAATGTTAAAGTGAATATGGCAGGTACAAAATTGTTCAATAACAACAAATTTTTCAATCAAAATTTTCATAAATTTGTTTGTTTTAACTCTAAAATTAAGGCTGCTCTAGAAAAATTGGGATTAATCTGTGATTCAGGAGCAAATCAACATCTTACTTACACTGATAAATATCTTGTTGATGTGATTGACATATCTTATTTGAAAATAAGAGTGTCTCATCCTAATGGGACTGAAGCTTTTATTACTAAAGTTGGTAACATGATTTTATCAAAAGACATAATTCTGTATGATGTTCTTGTTGTTCCTGAGTATTGTGTTAGTTTGATTTCTGTTCATAAAATGTCAAGAGATAATAAATGTATTGTGGCTTTAATGGTCATACCATTGATAAGTGCTATAAAATCATTGGTTATCCTTCTGACTTTGGAAAAAAGAAACCTAATGCTTTTCAGAACTCACAAAATTTTAACAAAAGGTTTGTGAACAACAATAATACTGTTGGTACCAGCACTTCTGCTTCTTTTTCTGATGAACAGATTTCTCAGCTTATTTCCTTGATTAAAGAAAACTCTGTTGGTGCTCCTACTCAAAATGTTAAAGTGAATATGGCAGGTACAAAATTGTTCAATAACAACAAATTTTTCAATCAAAATTTTCATAAATTTGTTTGTTTTAACTCTAAAATTAAGGCTGCTCTAGAAAAATTGGGATTAATCTGTGATTCAGGAGCAAATCAACATCTTACTTACACTGATAAATATCTTGTTGATGTGATTGACATATCTTATTTGAAAATAAGAGTGTCTCATCCTAATGGGACTGAAGCTTTTATTACTAAAGTTGGTAACATGATTTTATCAAAAGACATAATTCTGTATGATGTTCTTGTTGTTCCTGAGTATTGTGTTAGTTTGATTTCTGTTCATAAAATGTCAAGAGATAATAAATGTATTGTGGCTTTAATGGTCATACCATTGATAAGTGCTATAAAATCATTGGTTATCCTTCTGACTTTGGAAAAAAGAAACCTAATGCTTTTCAGAACTCACAAAATTTTAACAAAAGGTTTGTGAACAACAATAATACTGTTGGTACCAGCACTTCTGCTTCTTTTTCTGATGAACAGATTTCTCAAGCTTATTTCCTTGATTAAAGAAAACTCTGTTGGTGCTCCTACTCAAAATGTTAAAGTGAATATGGCAGGTACAAAATTGTTCAATAACAACAAATTTTTCAATCAAAATTTTCATAAATTTGTTTGTTTTAACTCTAAAATTAAGGCTGCTCTAGAAAAATTGGGATTAATCTGTGATTCAGGAGCAAATCAACATCTTACTTACACTGATAAATATCTTGTTGATGTGATTGACATATCTTATTTGAAAATAAGAGTGTCTCATCCTAATGGGACTGAAGCTTTTATTACTAAAGTTGGTAACATGATTTTATCAAAAGACATAATTCTGTATGATGTTCTTGTTGTTCCTGAGTATTGTGTTAGTTTGATTTCTGTTCATAAAATGTCAAGAGATAATAAATGTATTGTGGCTTTTAATGAGAATGCATGTTATGTGTTACCTCAGGATTTGAGGGATGTGAAAATTCTGGGGATTGGTAGACAGATTGATGGTCTTTACTATTTTGATCAAGGTATTAAATGTCAAATCAAATCATGTTCTGTTAAGCAAATGTGGCATAACAGACTTGGTCATCCTTCAGACCAAGTCTTAACTGTTTTAAATAGGAAAGGTGAATTTAATTTTTCTAAGGAAACTGAAATTTGTGAAATTTGTCAAAAGGCCAAACAGGTCAGAGAACCATTCCCTTTAAGTGATCATAAGTCCACTCATCTTGGTGAACTTGTTCACCTTGATGTCTGGGGTCCATATAGGGTTCCAAGTTTAGAAGGTTACAAATATTTTTTGACTATTGTTGATGATTATTCTAGGGCTGTTTGGGTTTACTTACTTAAATCTAAAACTGAAGTTTATGACTGTGTGGTTGTTTTTTATAATCTGATATTAAATCAGTTTGGAAAGAAGGTTAAAACCTTTAGAAGTGATAATGGGACATAATTTTGTAATAAAAACTTTACCATGTTTTGTGAAAATAGAGGCATTATTCATCAAACTTCCATTGCCTATACTCCTCAACAAAATGGAATTGTTGAGAGAAAGCATAGGCATTTGCTTAACATTGCTAGAGCTCTTTTATTCCAGGGGGGATTACCCCTGTACTTGTGGTCTGAATGTGTATTAACTGCCTGTTATTTGATTAACAGATTACCTTCTTCTGTGTTGCATGGGAAATCTCCTTACTATATGATATTTGGAAAAGAACCTTCTCTGTCTCATCTTAGAATATTTGGATGTCTTTGCTTTGCTACTATTCTTGTTAATCATGACAAGTTTAGTAGTAGAGCAGAGAGGTGTGTGTTTGTTGGTTATGCTAGTTATAAAAAGGGTTATAAGTTATTTAGCCTTAATAAGAAACAGTTTATTTTCTCAAGGGATGTTAAGTTCTTTGAGAAAGTGTTTCCTTTCAAAATAAAAGACCAGTCTGCTTTAAATAATGATCAGAAAATAAATCAAATTGAATTTTTTAATGTGTGTGATGATCCTGATATACCCTATGATGAAAATGACCCTGCTAGTGATCCTATAAGTGATGGCAGCAACTCTAGACATTCTGGTACTCCAACTATTGATCTAGGAGGGTTATCTAATGATAACTCACCAGATTCCAATGAGAGTGCCAATGTACATGAGATGGCAGCAACACATGAGGAAAATGATAACAATTCTGAGGGTAGTAATCAAGATAACAATAATAATGCAAATGAAATTGAGGGTCAGAATGCTTATCAAATTGGTAATAGAAGGTCTGATAGGTTGTCACATCTGCCTAATAAATATAATGATTATGTTATTGATTCTAGAGTTAAATTTGGAATTGAAAGATTTGTTAGTTATGCTAATCTAGATCTTGAAAGTTTTGCCTTCATTTCTGAATTAAACAAAGCTGTTGAACCTGCTCATTATTGGCAGGCTTGTAAAAACAACTGTTGGATAGAAGCTATGAACCTTGAAATGAATGCCTTGTATGATAATGATACTTGGGAAATAACTGAATTACCTGAAGGTAGAACTCCTGTAGGATGTAAATGGGTATACAAGATTAAGTATAAGGCTAATGGTGAGATAGAGAGGTACAAGGCTAGGTTAGTTGCCAAAGGCTATAGTCAAAAGCCTGGTGTTGACTTTGATGAAACCTTTTCTCCTGTGGTAAAGATTGTTACTGTTAGATGCATGATTAACCTTGCTGTTCAAATGGACTGGCCATTATTTCAACTTGACATTAACAATGCCTTTTTGTATGGTGAGCTTGATGAAACTGTTTATATGACCCTACCTGAAGGGTACTTTAATTCTGATGATAAAAGAGTTTGTAAGTTAAAAAAGTCTTTATATGGCTTAAAACAGGCCCCTAGGCAATGGAATGCTAAACTTACTCATGCTTTACTTGAAAACAACTTTGTGCAAAGTAAAAGTGATTACTCACTTTTTACAAAAAAGTGAAGGAAATGTGTTTATTGCCTTGTTGGTCTATGTTGATGACATTATTGTCACTGGTAACAATTTAGATGTAATTAATGAATTTAAGATGTTTCTTAAATCCAAATTTATGATTAAGGATTTAGGAACTCTCAAATATTTTTTGGGAATTGAAGTTATTAAAACTGAAAATGGTTTGTGCCTTTCTCAAAGAAAGTATTGTATGGATTTATTGAATGATTTTGGTTTGCTTGCTTGTAAACCTTCTGCAACCCCTCTTGAGCAGAATTTGGTTATTACAAGTGAAGCTAGTGAAAAGGACACTGTCATTGACAATGTGTCTGAATATCAAAAGCTTATTGGAAAGTTGATTTATCTTACTCACACTAGGCCAGATATTGCCTATTCTGTCCACTGTTTGAGTCAGTTCATGCATAAGCCCTTGAAGTCCCATGTTAAGATTGCCCTCAAAGTATTGAGATACTTGAAAGGGTCACCTGGATTGGGTATTCACATTACCAAGAGTTCAATTCTGTCCCTTGAAACCTTTGTAGATGCAGATTGGGCTAAATGTGTTATCACTAGGAAATCTGTTACTGGTTATTGCTTGTTCTTGAATGGGTCTCTTGTATCTTGGAAAAGCAAGAAACAGCTTACCTTGTCTAAATCTTCTGCAGAAGCAGAATATAGAGCCCTTGCTTCAGCTACATCTGAAGTCATTTGGGTTCTAAAACTGCTTGATGATTTGAAATGGGGCAATTGGCTCCCAGTTCCTATACACTGTGACAGTGAGGCTGCAATAAAGATTGCAGCTAACCCTGTGTTCCATGAACGTACAAAGCATCTTGAAATAGACCTCCACTTTGTGAGAGAGAAAATTATTGCAGGTGTCATTGAAACAAAAAAGATTGATTCAGCTAATCAAATAGTTGACATTTTAACCAAAGGGTTGAACAAAGTTCAACATGATAAGTTGGCTTCTAAATTAGGTCTCTATGATGTGTTTCAGGTTCAGGCTAAGAGGGGATGTTAAAATTGTAGCCTTGAACTGAAACCTTATAAACCTGAGGGACCATTCTTGTCTATTTCTTATTCTTGCAGGTTTGGTGCCAGAAGTGTAAAAAGAAGAAGAAGAAGGGAGAAGAGTGTAACTTGAAGACTTACCCTACTATATAATCCACATTATACCCGTTTAGGGTTCTTGAGAGAGATGTTTTATTTGTTCAATTATTTGGTCTGTATTTCTCTCCATATTTTATATTTAGATTATTTATTTGTAATAGAACTATTATCATTTTAGATAATAGGTTTACAACCGATTATCGGGGGTAAACTAATTTGTGAGGTTTGAGTGTTTGTGTGACTGATTGAGATCAGTTGTGTGTTCTTTGTTGTTCTTGAATTAAGATTCAATATATTTTAGGGTTTGTTATCAAAATCTTTTCACCAGCAACCGTTGCGGTAATAAAAAGAAGAAACATTAGATTATTCCTCCGGTAATAAGGGTGGGTGAAGGAAGAAGGTGAAATTGGTAAAGGGTAATTGGGTAAATGAGTCAGTGACAGGGAACTAGGGAAGATGGATGTCTCCACTTAAACAATCAGGTGTGTTTGGTAGAAAGAAATGAGAGCAGATAAATGAAAATGATTTCATTTCCTTTGTTTGGTTGGTCAAAGAAAATGGGACACGGAGAAATAGCAATTCCCTGAGAAATGAGCTCTTTTGTATTTTCATTTCCCCCATTTTGTAAAGAAATCAATTTCTCCGTAGAAGTTCTATAAAAAATGTTTACTTCTTCAAGAGATTAAAAAAGGGGGTGCATGTTGAAGAACAACCCCATCATCTACTCTCTTTTAGGTTTGTTACAATTATTATTACTTTCATCATTTTTGTAAAAAAATAATTTTCGTTTATTTCTCTGATCAATTTCTCTGTTTTTACCAAACAAAGGAATTCACTGGATTTCTCAGCCAATTTCATTTCTCTCTATTTCATTTCTCTGAATTTCTCCCTACCAAACGTGCCCTGAATTTCTCCCTACCAAACGTGCCCTTACTAGTATCCTTTAACTTTATTAATTACCTAAACCTAATATAAAAAATAGAGAAAATTACATTTTTGGTCCCTTAACTTGGCAAGATTCACAGTTTTTGCCCTTAAGTGAATTAATTACAAAAAAACCCTGAAGTTGGTCTTGTTTTTCACTTTTCACTCCGCGATCAGACACCGTCTATTTGGTCCATTAAGTGAGGGGTAAATTTGTCATTTCATCATGCTTTTCTTCCTCACCATTCATTCATCACCAGATTTTCATACTATCATTCTTCATCACCAGATTTCATCATCACATGGTGATACAAACAAAAAACAACAAGGCAACATATCCATTTTCGATCCGAATTACGACATCAAACACTTTATATCCCAAAACTAACTATTCAACTAACTATATAAACATATATATAGATTATAAACATCATATAAGCATCTGAACAATTCACAAAATTTATACTAATTAAGTTATATAATCATCAACAAAGAAAATTACACCCATAAAGTTATGTGCTAGTCTATATCGTATCTAAATCTTTATCTATATCATCAGATTATGTATATATATATATATATAGAAAAC
>CM067167.1:37684384-37789384 GCA_034093135.1 Erigeron breviscapus
TTGTTGAGAAACGTTGAAACATTGAAATCCTACTCCCCTGGCCTGATCAAACCACATAACTACTGTACTAGTTTGAGAATGATCTTTGTATCCTTTTGATATTTCATCATGAACAGGGGATGCATTGTTACACAGTAACTGTTTTGTTACTTCTTTGAATGCCCCCATTTCACGCCCATCAGAGCTTCTGGTCGTAGTGTCAATAGTAGCAGGAAAAAAACTAGCAAGATATGATACTTTGGCGATATCTATAACTTGACTAGATAGTTTCAGAGAGTTGTGACCATCATCATCCTCAAATGGACCCTCTTCACGACCACTTCCAATAGAATTATCATCATTTGTCATACTACAAACTGTTTGTGCTGAATCGATACCTACAATGGCTGAATCATCTAAGCATTCCCAACGGGTAACCTCCATTAATTCCCAAAATTCGATTATGTGACCCCACTGTCCCGTGTCATCATACATATTATCTAACACAAGTGCTACAGAGCTTCCATTTTCGAGATGTATCAAAGCTTCAGCCGCAACCCGAGCTATCTTCATATTATTTTGAAGTTTATAAGCACTCAGTAATGCAAGCCACACTGTCTTATCTTGTGCAATAACCCTTGGTATCATAGCCTCCTCGAGTTGTCCATTTCGACCCCTGCTATCCCCAAGGGTGGCATAATGTTCTACCCTTCTTACTTCACTAATTATTAAGTCACACCTAGCCAACTTAACATATACAACTCCATAAAAATCTATCATTTGAATGAAATCATTCCACCTTAAACTAATATTATTACCTTTCTTATTATTGGCAGCAACCCTTCCATATGACTGCCAACAACTCTTATGAAAACCCGATGCTTTCACAGTATCTTTTCTCCCCATACACATATACAAATGATCAGGCCCATTACTCTCACAGATACCAACTCTTTCAAGACTACTCCACCCCGGTTTCCAACCAAAAGATTCTATATCCATAACCATACTAGTAATACCTAATACTCCCTTCTTATGGGATTTTTGTCCCCAAAAATCTCCAAAATGCACAATATCACCTAAAAATTGGAATTCCATAACCTCACCACAACTAACTTTGACACACACATCTTGACTTAAACCTCCAATTTCATCTTTAAAATGCTTAAGAACAAGATTACTACTATCATCCAATACAACAATCACATCGTGAATACTCCCACAGCCAGATTTAGCATTGAATTGAGCATTAACTTCAGCATTATTCTCACCATTAACTCTTTCAGAACTAACATCAAACACCTTACATGCACTAGTTTCAATTTCTGAACTTACTTCATTCTTATCCACAAAACCTATTGAATTTCCGCTTAGAATAGTCCTACATAAAAAGATATCACCAAATCCAATCTCAGTTCCAACCAAATTTCGGTCAGGCATTTCATCAAACACCTGGTGTGCACTATTTTCTACTTCAAAATTCATTCTAATTTCAGTCTCAAAACTCACTGAATTGCTAATATCATAGCATAAAGAAGGAGAAGAATCAGTTTGAGAGTGTATACCTTTCGTTTCTGATTTCTCCTCATACTCAGCCAACTCAAACTCAATCTCATCGAAAGATTCTTGTAGCATCAATGATTCTTTTTGTAGTCTTGTCACAACTGCTGCTACTTGTGCGAGTGTTGACTCTAAAATGTTCGATGCCTCTTTAATTTGTAAGAATTTATCAGCCGCCATTTGTTCAATAAGTTTTTTTTTAATAGGATAGGTCACCGGAAAACAAGGTTCACCGGAGAAAGTGATCGGAATCACAAGCTCTCGAAAAAAGAAATCAAATCAAGAATTCCAACAACCATTGATTTTAGGAGGAAGAGAATCAAATAACTAGCCGGAATTTCAATCGGAATCTCAATCGGAGTTGTAACCGGAATCGGAAGCTCGTCGGAGAATCGACGGCTCTGATACCACTGTTACAGTTAGAATTACAGAAGAGAAGAAATTCAGAGAAGAAGAAGATTTGTATCAATATTCAGGTATGATATTCATATGAACTAGTTTACACTTATATAGACATGCTAACCGACTTAACTACCATACTTCCTAACTTGACACATTTACCCCCTGAACTAATACAACATATCACTTTGACCCCTTATTTATTCATTGTAAAAAATCTCACTAATTTATATTTTTTTTGTTTTCCATCAATAATTTACACTTTTTACCCTGACTAAATATTTAATTTATAATTTTATAATTTGTAGTTATCAACTTGAGAATTTTGTTTTAATTATATTTTTATCATTTAATTAATTAAAAAAATTTCAACATATTATTTCTAACTTTTTCCTTCCATAAAATCTTTTAATATACTAAAAGGCAGTTTTTTTTAAAACTTATTGACCAATCACAACTCTCGATTTCTTAAAGTTTAGTTTTGTTTTCAATTTTGACTTTAATTAACACTTTTATTTTCCATCACAAATTTACACTTTTTAACCATTAATTCCAATATAATAGATTAAGAAAAATAGCTATCCAATAGAATAATAACTAATATATATTCAATGGAATAATAACTAATATATATCTTAATTATACGTTCTATCATATAAATATAAAATTAATTACTAAAAAATAAATAAAATTTAATGTAAATATATTAAGATTTTAAAAGTAATTGTACTATTATTTTTTTTTGAAGTTTTTTTAAGTAAATGTCATGACACATATACGAAAAATAAAGCATGTAAAAATATAATGTTTATAAGAAACACATATAACATTGTCATATTGTAATTGAAATATTTGGAATATGTTGCATCTAAAAATAAGATATTATTTTTAAAAGTGTAAAATAAGAATGTAATATCACCTTGTGTAACAATAAATCAAATAAAATGATAGTGACCTATTATATGTTGTACTTTGATAGTAGTCTAGCAATTCGCTAGTGAAGTAATAAAATTATTTGTTCGTCGTTCAAAAAAAAAATAGTGACCTATTATGATTTTTAATATTCAAATATCGTTAATTATGTCATAATCTACAACTTTGATGGAAATATTGTGATTTTGTAATATTCAAATATCGTTATGTATGTCACAGTAAACAACTTCGATGAACATATTTTTAAAAATATTTCACTATAAAACTCAAAGTTTTATAATATAGATCAATTTTTTATTACTAAAAATTGTAAACTGAATTTTAAATCATAATAAACTAACATCTAATATTGATAAAGTTGTAAGCCCGTGTATTCGACACGGGCCTAAAATCTAGTTACTAGTATCCTTTAACTTCTTTTGTCGACAATTATTTTTTTTATTTTTATTTTTTCATTTTAATTGAGTATACTAGATTATTACCCGCGTAATACGCGGGAAACATATATAATTAATGACATGTTAAATTTTTGTAATATCATAAGTTGACAAATATTAAACCAGGTAAGAATTAAACCATTAAAAAACATGAAGTTACATTAGTGGTTGTTTAGATTCCGGTTAACAGTGACCAGACAGTTGAAAAATGGATACATCATCTATTAGAGGTCTCGCTAAGTAAGGTTTTCGTTTCTTTGGATGTTTTTCTTTCATCCGGATATGTCTGCATTGTCATTGTACTTGTGCTTTAACGTTTTGCTCGAATAATTTAGTTATACACTAAAATTACTAAGCAATTTAATTATCAATCTATATCTCGCATGTTGTGTTAATCTAACTTAAAATTATGCATAATATCATTGCAATTTTCATACAATTATTTTTTCTGATATATAATTGTGATAGCTTACTATAGACTCCATATTTGTTTTTTAGTTCTTTATTAAGAAGGCCGGTTTGACATCCGGTCTGGTTTTCAAAACATTGATTTAATAAAAACATTATATGATAAAATCTTATACAAAAATCTTTATAACCAAATTTTATTCGTTATATGATAAAAAACCTTATACAAAAATATAATTTAATAAAAATGTATTACATTAAAAAAGAAAATTTTATTGTAAAAAAATTAAAAATTAATTTAAAGATAAAAAATGATGTAAAATATAAAAATATTAGTTTCCATAATTATATCATTAAAAACATTAATTATTAATGTCTACAAACTTAAATAAGGAAATAATAATAATTTAAATTTATTAAAATAAAATTAAATATAAAAAAGTTAAATAAGGTATATGACATCATCATTTGATCTAATGGCTCTAATTAAAAGTTGAACTTCATCTAAGGGTTCATACTTCTTCAATTATGAATTAAGGTTTCTCTTTTATATATATTTAGAGATTATAGATATATTATTACGAGATATATATTATATTATTATTATATAATTATTATGACGATATAGTTATTATGAGATATATTATTATGAGATATATTATTATGAGATATATTATTATGAGATATATTATTATGAGATATATTATTATGAGATATATTATTATGAGATATATTATTATGAGATATATTATTATGAGATATATTATTATGAGATATATTATTATGAGATATATTATTATGAGATATATTATTATGAGATATATTATTATGAGATATATTATTATGAGATATATTATTATGAGATATATTATTATGAGATATATTATTATGAGATATATTATTATGAGATATATTATTATGAGATATATTATTATGAGATATATTATTATGAGATATATTATTATGAGATATATTATTATGAGATATATTATTATGAGATATATTATTATGAGATATATTATTATGAGATATATTATTATGAGATATATTATTATGAGATATATTATTATGAGATATATTATTATGAGATATATTATTATGAGATATATTATTATGAGATATATTATTATGAGATATATTATTATGAGATATATTATTATGAGATATATTATTATGAGATATATTATTATGAGATATATTATTATGAGATATATTATTATGAGATATATTATTATGAGATATATTATTATGAGATATATTATTATGAGATATATTATTATGAGATATATTATTATGAGATATATTATTATGAGATATATTATTATGAGATATATTATTATGAGATATATTATTATGAGATATATTATTATGAGATATATTATTATGAGATATATTATTATGAGATATATTATTATGAGATATATTATTATGAGATATATTATTATGAGATATATTATTATGAGATATATTATTATGAGATATATTATTATGAGATATATTATTATGAGATATATTATTATGAGATATATTATTATGAGATATATTATTATGAGATATATTATTATGAGATATATTATTATGAGATATATTATTATGAGATATATTATTATGAAAATATTATGGTTCATCGTTATTGTTTTCTTGTATTCGATCTCTCTATTACTGTATATATTATGAGTCCATTTCAATTTTTACCCATAAAAGCTAAAACGCACTCATCGAATTTGCATACTTTGCTTTGGATTAGTAATTTAATCTCTTTAACACTGATTTAATATCTAAAACATCTTCAATGTTGACAACTTATGCTGACATGAATATCCTATTACATCAATTGAAACACAGTTAGACTTTTAAAGTCAAAGGAAACTGGTATTTACTATTTAGTACTCGTATTTACTCCATAGATGTATAATGAACCATTCATTATGAACTATTTCATCTAGTACATCAAAATCATTTATAATGAAACATGACACGTAGAAAATGTCCATACCAATTTGATTTTTAGAAATTAATGGGTTGACCTCAAACATCAAAGAGAGACGATGAACAAGACTAATTGTAGTTACCTTATTCATGTAGCGTTTTAAGAGGATTGGGATATCATCTTTCGGTTTCAGACCTCCAAAAAGGGAGCCTGTGAGAGTTTTTCCACTGTGAAGTATCTCAAAAGAACTGAAGTTCAACATTGCCCCAGGCTGGTCAACTCCCAACACAACTGTTTTTCCCCATCCCTAAAGATTATATTCACAGATAACACACCTTAATTAGTGCATTTGAAACAGCACAAAATGATACAGGTTCAGTACGTAATGGGTCATGTTATTTTGTACAAACTGTTAATATCCCAGGCAACCGTATCAAGATATTGTCCGTTTTGGCTTAGCGCCTCACGGTTTTGTTCAAAACGCGTCTTGATAGGTAAGGTATCTAGTCCCTTATAGAGATAATTATGGAATAGAATGGACCTTTCTACAAGACGAATAAGCTTCGTGTACCAGAGATGTCAAACCAACACACTCAAAGCAATAGTCTGCACCCCCACCTGTCATCTCCAATATTACCTATTTCAAGTAGAAACTATACGTTATAATTTCATTAGGAATCTTAATTCCAAAATGAATCAGGTATGTTTTACCTGGCTCACAGTTTTGTCCCCAGTGTCACGGGAGTTCACAAAATCAGTAACTCCAAATTTCTTTCCTGTCAATATAAGAAAGCATTGATGTAAAACAAATACCTGCAGAACTCAGTCCAGTAACCAGGTCGTTGCTATTGACCCAAGCCTCAGACAGCTTCATTGTTTTAACCCATTTGCTATGCTCTGGCTTGGGTTCTGCCAAGGCTCAGGCAGCTCAGATTATATAGACTCATTCATATGAGCCTCAACTAGGATCTGAATGATATACAAAGCTAAGCCCCCTAATATATTAAAATTGAACCTCTATCTTGGAATACTTGTTGGAATATAACATGATTCAATTCGTAATAAACACGTACCGGTTGATCCTGAGGAACCTGTGAGGGCATTAAACATTGATGCCATTGATTCGGGTTCCCAAAATAAGAATGATTTAGGATGGAATGATGAATTCGGTTTTGATGAATTCAACAGAGGAAGGAGAACGAATTTGATATGAGGGAGGCTGTGATTATGTGTTGATTAACCTTGAAATTAGGTTAATTACTCTCTATTTATATAAGGAGAGTATTTTCACATTTAGTCCCTCTGGTGTTTAATTCGTGCCTCATTAGTCCTCTTAAGTCCAATCACCTAATGGGAAACCCTATATACGTCTTTAAGAGTAAATACGTCCATCGAATATTTACTAGACATAGGGATTTCAGTTATCGTCAATTATCATATCAGGAAGGATAAATGATCAGTGACGGTCACACTAACGTGGTTCCAACATTCTCCCACTTGACCAAGCGATCATTTATCTATGAGCATTTAATAAGTCCGGCCGGGATAATACTCATTTTTGTTTTAAACCGAAATCATAGCCAATAAGTACAGTCGTAGAGAGGAACATCAACTCAGGACCCCCACTAGTCAAACTATGACTCAAATTTAAAACTAATAAGCAATGATCAATTGACTAAGACAAATTTTGTTATATAACGTCTTTACACTATTATGAGCTCAAAGTGTAACTAATAGACAAACAAAATCTGAATAAGGAGGAAAATTTTCATTAACATAATAATAATAATAATGACCAGTAAAAGTACAATATGCTATTAAATTAAGTCCTTAGTAAGCCCCATCTTCGACACGTGTCCTACGAAGACATTAGGAGGAAGACCTTTGGTCATTGGATCCGCTAGCATATCATTTGTACTTATGTACTCAATACAAAGAACATTTTCCTCAACTCGTTCGCGTACAAACAGATACTTTGTATCGAGATACAGACCAGCGCCAGTCGAACTGTTACTGTTCGAGAAAGTTACGGCAGCTGATTTATCACAGTAAAGCTTCAATGGTCTAGAAATAGAGTTGACGATTTTGAGTCCACCGACCAGGTTCCTTATCAACATCCCATGACAAGTGGCATTGTAAACAGCAATATATTCAGCCATCATGGTGGACGTTGCAGTCAGTTTCTGCTTATGACTCCGCCAAGAGATAGGTCCGCCAGCTAACATAAAAATATACCCAGAAGTAGATTTCTTATCTTCCTTGCTTTTAGCAAAGTCGGAATCAGAGTAACCTACTACTTCTAGATTGTCACTTCTTCTATACGTTAGTTTGTAGTCTTTGGTCCCTTGCAGATATCGTAGAACCTTTTTAGCCGCTTTCCAGTGTGCTAATCCTGGGTTTGATAGGTGAGATCAGTGAGTTTAGGAGCAGCGTTGAGTACAAGAGGAGTTATCGGAGGAGTAATAATAACCGAACCGACGAGTGGTTCCCCCCCGCTTCTTGTACTTATAGCAAATCTTAAGTTATGATTTGTCGTGCTCCCACTGATCTCTTAGTCTTCGACAAACGTGGCATGATGCGTGTCATTATGCTAGTAGTGTAGAAAAGACAGTAAAACTAATAACCGATAAAGAAACATGTAAGGGATTTAGGATCCAGTTTCTTTAAGTTAGGGTTACAAGACTTATGCTTCGGCATGACAGCCTCATACTTTCATATATTTTAGACTCAGATTCCTTTCTGTCCAGGACTCTTAGGGACAGATTCTAATGGAACTTTTATTGAGTATATGAAAAGCTGTTTTAAGGCCTTAGTCCAAAAGAAAGTTGGTAAGTTAGTGTTGAAAAGGCATACTCTTCACCATGTTCATTAAGGTTCTATTTCTCCTTTTAGCAACATAACATTTTGTTGAGGAGAACCTGACATGGTGTATGGTTACTTATGTCTTGTTCCTTTCAAAAGTTATGGAAAAAGACCATGAGCTTCACCAATATCAGTATGTCTACCATAATACTTACCTTCTTTATCTGATCTCACAACTTTTATTTTTACGATCAAGTTTGTTTTAAACCAAAGGTTTAAGATCAATAAAAGTCTCTAAGGGTTCAGATCAGATTTAGGTGCATATAACGTAAATAATCGTTAATGAATGTAATAAATGATGCATGTCCTGAAATGAATGCGGGATAGGGGCCACTTAACGTCAGAGTGAATTATTTCCAACAAGTTGGAACTTTAAGTAGCTCCTTTCTTATTCCTTTAGCCATCTCACCTTAGAGGCAGTAAATACATGTTTCAAAATCACTAAAGTCAAGAGAATGTAATATTTCATCCTTTATGAGTCGCATCACGCGAACTCGTGATATGTGGCTAAGATATTTATGCCACATTATGGAGGAATTCTCTAATTATTTAGGTGATTTTGTCTTTGTTTTAGTTATGTCATCAATATCAGGAGACAACAAAGACTGTGAGAAATTATGATCTAGTTCTAACTTATACAACATTCCATTCAAGAAACTAGGACCACGTAATGCATTATTATGAGTAATGGCAATCTCGTCATAACCATGAATTATTACATAACCTTCAAGGTCTTAGACCAAAAAAAAAAACAGATACAAGGTTTCGAGAAATTCTCGATACACATAAGGTATCTACTAGTCTAATACACTTTCCATTGTTTATATGTAAATCATAAGTCTCCATGGTTTCGACATATAAGAGATCAACCCTTCCAACTCTAGGCTTTCTCTGGTCATTTGATAGTTTCTAGATTGCATGGATCCTTGTATAAAACTAGAATCACTCACACATGTATTGATAAGTACATCAAACATAAAAGAATCAAATATTACAAAAATTAAGTTACCTTTCTTAGCTAGCTACTCCTTGATTTTAGGGCAATCTAGGCACAATCATAATTTGCAGTTAGGATTGCTTGTCAAGGACTTAATGCTAGAGGTAGTAGCACCATGATTAGCCTTTGAACTTTATTTGCAGTTTTTATTACTGTTTTTATCTTTCCTCTTAATGGAATTAGCAGTGGTACTAAGATGAACAACTTAAGGTTGGCCCAACTTAAGGCGACCATTTTCTTGCACACACATTGCTATTAGTTCACTCATCAACCATTTATCCTTCATAGCGCTAAAATTAATTTTGAAGGAGTCGAAATGAGCAAGCAATGAGGTCATTAAAATGCAAAAGAAAATTGTCATAGACTTCCATTTTTTGGACTCTTAAGCTTATGAGTCATGTCAGTCATTTACATTATGTGTTCACAAGCACTGCTATTTCCTTTGTATTTAAGCTACTTGCAAACGCCTTATACATTCCCTCGGAAACTATGATTGATGAAGTTTCTGACCATCATTATTGACAAGTGATTCGCCCTATCCCACTTTATTAAAAATTCGCTTTCTGAGCTGCGGAAGAGTTAGCAGTAAAGCAGTGGGTTCATTATGGTGAATGACATAGTCAAGGTCTATCATCTACAGAATTAGAGGTAATTAATCCTTTCATAAAGCAAAGTTTGCATCAGTAAGTGGCTCAATGCCTAAGTTAGGTACTTCAGTGGAAATAAGGAGGATATTAATTTATGATACAAGCAATAGAAGATTATAATAGTAATGCCTAAAATAAGTAGGCCCAATAGTAATAGTGACATTATCAGCCGTGTTATGCAGACAAGGTAATCTCTCCTAAAGTAATGCCTAAAATAAGTAGGCCCAATAATAATAGAGAGATGATAAGTCATATAAGGCAGCCTAAGTAATGTCTCTAGAGTAATGGAACTAAAGTAGGCCTATTAGTACTGTTCCTTAGAGTAATAAGACTATGACCATTATAGTAATGAAGCTAGTGATAAGTAAGCCTATTGTAAACACCAAAACAATAAGCTAAAGTAAGGCTCTACTTAGATGTTACATCACCTTTGGGCAGAAGTAACTAAGATCTAAGCAAACATGAGCATTAGGTCATGCAATACAACGCTTATCTTTTGACCTTTGGGCACAAAATTAAGAATCGTGTATTTTAGGCATGAAAAGAATCCCTTTGCTACACAAAACATATTAAATCACCTTTGGGCAGAATTAATATACTAAGTGTTAATTATGCAAAAGAGGAAAGAGCGCAACATGAGAATCACATTTGACCTTTGGGCGCAAATGATGAAACCATGTACATTAGTGCGAAGCCCCCACACATTACGGGGGTCCGGGGGCAGCGCCCCTGGAAAGCGGGGTCCAAGGGGCGGCAGCCCCTGGCGGGGTCCAAGGGGCAGAGCCCCTGGCTGGGGTCTTAAAGTGCTGTGGTAAAAACGCCTCAGAAAAAATTATTTTCCGAAAATAAGGGTCATTTTTTCCATTTAAACTTTAAGGTAAAACATAAGCACGAACTTGATAATCAACTAAGTTAATCAGTAATCCATGGAAAATAAGCATGGTACGAAGATAGTTAAGTTCGTAATAAGGATTAACTTCGTAAGTAGTGATTAACTTCGTAAGTAGTGATTATCTTCGTTAGTAGTGATTATCTTCGTAAGTAGTGATTATCTTCGTTAGTAGTGATTATCTTCGTAAGAAGTTAATTATCTTCGTAATAAAAATAAATTCGTAAGTAGTTAACTATCTTCGTAAGTAACTTACGAAGATAGCTTACGAACATAAGCAACGAAGATAGCTTACGAAGATAGCTTACGAAAATAGCTTACGAAAATAGCTTACGAAGATAGCTTACGAAAGTAAGCTTACGAAGATAGCACGAAGATAGCTTACGAAGATAGCTTACGAAGATAGCTTACGAAAATAGCTTACGAAGATAGCTTACGAAGATAGTTACGAAGATAGCTTACGAAGATAGCTTACGAAGATAGCTTACGAAGATAGCTTACGAAGATAGCTTACGAAGATAGCTTACGAAGATAGCTTACGAAGATAGCTTACGAAGATAGCTTACGAAGATAGCTTACGAAGATAGCTTACGAAGATAGCTTACGAAGATAGCTTACGAAGATAGCTTACGAAGATAGCTTACGAAGATAGCTTACGAAGATAGCTTACGAAGATAGCTTACGAAGATAGCTTACGAAGATAGCTTACGAAGATAGCTTACGAAGATAGCTTACGAAGATAGCTTACGAAGATAGCTTACGAAGATAGCTTACGAAGATAGCTACGAAGATAGCTTACGAAGATAGCTTACGAAGATAGCTTACGAAGATAGCTTACGAAGATAGCTTACGAAGATAGCTTACGAAGATAGCTTACGAAGATAGCTTACGAAGATAGCTTACGAAGATAGCTTACGAAGATAGCTTACGAAGATAGCTTACGAAGATAGCTTACGAAGATAGCTTACGAAGATAGCTTACGAAGATAGCTTACGAAGATAGCTTACGAAGATAGCTTACGAAGATAGCTTACGAAGATAGCTTACGAAGATAGCTTACGAAGATAGCTTACGAAGATAGCTTACGAAGATAGCTTACGAAGATAGCTTACGAAGATAGCTTACGAAGATAGCTTACGAAGATAGCTTACGAAGATAGCTTACGAAGATAGCTTACGAAGATAGCTTACGAAGATAGCTTACGAAGATAGCTTACGAAGATAGCTTACGAAGATAGCTTACGAAGATAGCTTACGAAGATAGCTTACGAAGATAGCTTACGAAGATAGCTTACGAAGATAGTTACGAAGATAGCTTACGAAGATAGCTTACGAAGATAGCTTACGAAGATAGCTTACGAAGATAGCTTACGAAGATAGCTTACGAAGATAGCTTACGAAGATAGCTTACGAAGATAGCTTACGAAGATAGCTTACGAAGATAGCTTACGAAGATAGCTTACGAAGATAGCTTACGAAGATAGCTTACGAAGATAGCTTACGAAGATAGCTTACGAAGATAGCTTACGAAGATAGCTTACGAAGATAGCTTACGAAGATAGCTTACGAAGATAGCTTACGAAGATAGCTTACGAAGATAGCTTACGAAGATAGCTTACGAAGATAGCTTACGAAGATAGCTTACGAAGATAGCTTACGAAGATAGCTTACGAAGATAGCTTACGAAGATAGCTTACGAAGATAGCTTACGAAGATAGCTTACGAAGATAGCTTACGAAGATAGCTTACGAAGATAGCTTACGAAGATAGCTTACGAAGATAGCTTACGAAGATAGCTTACGAAGATAGCTTACGAAGATAGCTTACGAAGATAGCTTACGAAGATAGCTTACGAAGATAGCTTACGAAGATAGCTTACGAAGATAGCTTACGAAGATAGCTTACGAAGATAGCTTACGAAGATAGCTTACGAAGATAGCTTACGAAGATAGCTTACGAAGATAGCTTACGAAGATAGCTTACGAAGATAGCTTACGAAGATAGCTTACGAAGATAGCTTACGAAGATAGCTTACGAAGATAGCTTACGAAGATAGCTTACGAAGATAGCTTACGAAGATAGCTTACGAAGATAGCTTACGAAGATAGCTTACGAAGATAGCTTACGAAGATAGCTTACGAAGATAGCTTACGAAGATAGCTAACGAAGATAGCTAATGAAGATAGCTTACGAAGATAGCTTACGAAAATAGCTTACGAAGATAAAGTTCGTGAGGAAGTAAGTGCGAATTTCCTGAGGAACCTGTGAGGGCATTAAACATTGATGCCATTGATTCGGGTTCCCAAAATAAGATGATTGAATTAGGATGGAATGATGAATTCGGTTTTGATGAATTCAACAGAGGAAGGAGAACGAATTTGATATGAGGGAGGCTGTGATTATGTGTTGATTAACCTTGAAATTAGGTTAATTACTCTCTATTTATATAAGGAGAGTATTTTCACATTTAGTCCCTCTGGTGTTTAATTCGTGCCTCATTAGTCCTCTTAAGTCCAATCACCTAATGGGAAACCCTATAATACGTCTTTAAGAGTAAATACGTCAATCGAATATTTACTAGACATAGGGATTTCAGTTATCGTCAATTATCATATCAGGAAGGATAAATGATCAGTGACGGTCACACTAACGTGGTTCCAACAATACTAAGTCTAAAAGTAAGAGACTACCATGCTTTAAAGATCGAAATTGGACGTTACCTAATTCCATCTTGTCTTGGTTTACATCAACACCTATGATCCTCTTAGCTCCGCATAGCCTTGCCCCTTCAGCAACCTGCAAAGATAGATCATGGCCATCATACTTTCTTCAAAACACGTGTAAAATTGAAGCTTCTATTGTAAGTATGTTGAAACAATAAATGTGAGACTATAACCCTTCAAAATCTGGGTATATACAGTTCACTAAGTCCAGTCTCAATTATTGAAGCCCAAATAATCTAATAGAATACTCTTGATAAGAATCGAGTATAATCATACTGCTAGCCCAATTGCACCAAGTCCAAATATAGCAACCGTTGTTCCAGTTTCCACTTCTGCTGTTTTAACCGCAGCACCCACCCCTGAAAAGCATTATGTGTATTAGTTTTTCTGCAACCTTGTTAAATAAAAATAATCTATGAAACAAGAACACAATTTACCGGTTGATACTCCACAACTCAAGAGACAAGCTCTATTTGCTGGTATTGCTGGATCAATCTTAGTTATATGAGCGATGTCAACCACTGTGTACTCGCTGAAACTTGATACAAATAAGAAGTGGTATAGAGGTTCTCCGTTGATGTCTGTGAACCTGCTGGTTTCTTCCCTGTCAATCCAAGGGGAAACCTTGAAGGGGAACTTACTACATAGGTTACTTTTTTTGGATAAGCAGTCTGTACATTCACCACAATCCGGCAAAAAGATTGGGATCACAGTGTCTCCTTCAACAACTTCATGTACCCCTTCTCCGACACTTTCTACGACCCTGTATAACAGCAAACGAAAAGTTTATGATATGGTTAAGTTAATTATGTATATGGCAATGATAAATAGATCATCATGATTATTTCAATTCATTCCATCTAGTGGTAAATATAAAATTGCTTATTAAAGTGTTTGCCTATATGTGACATGTCTAAATATAAAACCGAACAAAGGCCAATTGCCCAAGAAACGCAGCGCAGTTTCTGATTTATGCTTTAAGTATTAACCAAATTTTGTCAAACCACCAAAAGTGCGAACTTTTAAGAAGTGTTCAGTAGAGTAATCTAGGGACCAAGATGTTAGAAAAAAGTCAACATTGGCAAAGTTATCAGCTGTGGCATCATCTTTTGACCGGGTAACCGGGTCAGATTACCCAAAAGTCCAAAAATTGCAATGGAATTAACTTTAGCTGGGTATAAACATAACTTTCGGTACCTATTTATGGATTTACTCCTTTCTGACGATGACTAAATACAGATATCACAATCATCAATATTTTGCAATGTTAAACAGTAGGAGAATTTGTAATTTAGGTAACAAACTTTCCCAGCAAAAAAAAGAAAAAAAAGAAAGAGTTAATTGCAGGATTCGTCCCTGTGGTTTACACACTTTCGTGGATTACATCCCCCCTGAAATATTTAGTCAAATACACCCAAACTATCAAGATTAGTTGCGCTTTACGTCCCTCTCCATATTTCAGGGAGGGATGTAATCCACGAAAGTGTGTAAACCACAGGGACGAAAAGCGCAACTAATCTTGATAGTTTGGACGAAAAGCGCAACTAATCTTGATAGTTTGGGTGTATTTGACTAAATATTTCAGGGGGGGATGTAATCCACGAAAGTGTGTAAACCACAGGGACGAATCCTGCAATTAACTCAAAAAGAAAAAAAAGAAAGAAAAGAATTCTGTCTGAAACTCTCCAAGTATTACAATTCTGTTACAAAGAAGCCTATTAAAAATTGACCAAGCCATATTGAGATTAGGAACACAAGAGAAATGAAAATTTACATAATCTGCATGCCGCAAAATAATTGTCCATTAGATGAAAATTGTACTGTAATATATCAAATTCTTTGTAGAAGTTGACAATTACTTATAGGGACACTAGGATGATACTATATTGACTTTTTGAGACTCATGTAGGATTTTGTTTCTTTCCAAAACGAGGAGCGTAGAACGACCAGGGCAAACAGGGTAACCCCACCAGGGAGTATTAGCGGCGACGTCGCCGCTAATACTGTGGGGCCCATCTGACACACAGCAGGGGCTTTTGACCTTTGACGAGGACCTTTGACTTAGTATTAGCGGCGACGTCGCCGCTAATACTAAAAACTATTTTCTTTTTAACCCAGCCGCAGAAGACGATTCACACATTTTCCTTTCAAACTCAAAATCCGGCCATCAACCCTCTCTAACAAAAAAAACCCACATCCGACACCATTTTGTCTCCATATTCCGGCCATCAATCCCCTCACCCTCTGTATCAAGAATCCGGCCACCCCACCCCACTTTTCAGGCGAAGTTTTAGCGGCGACTCTTTTCCCGGCGACCCGGTTCCAAATCCGGCCACCCCACTGTTCCGGCGACCACTTTTCCGACGTTTTCTTTGTATGTTTACTAACACTCATTTACATTTTTATTGTTGTTATTATTTTTAATATACGTTATTAGTTATAGAAATGTTATATTATTATAGTTAGAAATTATATGATTGTTTATTGTATTGTTATATTATTATATTATTATTAGGTCAATATGATTATATATATATATATATATATATATATATATATATATATATATATATATATATATATATATATATATATATATATATATATATATATATATATATATATATATATATATATATATATATATATATATATATATATATATATATATATATATATATATATATATATATATATATATATATATATATATATATATATATATATATATATATATATATATATATATATATATATATATATATATATATATATATATATATATATATATATATATATATATATATATATATATATATATATATATATATATATATATATATATATATATATATATATATATATATATATATATATATATATATATATATATATATATATATATATATATATATATATATATATATATATATATATATATATATATATATATATATATATATATATATATATATATATATATATATATATATATATATATATATATATATATATATATATATATATATATATATATATATATATATATATATATATATATATATATATATATATATATATATATATATATATATATATATATATATATATATATATATATATATATATATATATATATATATATATATATATATATATATATATATATATATATATATATATATATATATATATATATATATATATATATATATATATATATATATATATATATATATATATATATATATATATATATATATATATATATATATATATATATATATATATATATATATATATATATATATATATATATATATATATATATATATATATATATATATATATATATATATATATATATATATATATATATATATATATATATATATATATATATATATATATATATATATATATATATATATATATATATATATATATATATATATATATATATATATATATATATATATATATATATATATATATATATATATATATATATATATATATATATATATATATATATATATATATATATATATATATATATATATATATATATATATATATATATATATATATATATATATATATATATATATATATATATATATATATATATATATATATATATATATATATATATATATATATATATATATATATATATATATATATATATATATATATATATATATATATATATATATATATATATATATATATATATATATATATATATATATATATATATATATATATATATATATATATATATATATATATATATATATATATATATATATATATATATATATATATATATATATATATATATATATATATATATATATATATATATATATATATATATATATATATATATATATATATATATATATATATATATATATATATATATATATATATATATATATATATATATATATATATATATATATATATATATATATATATATATATATATATATATATATATATATATATATATATATATATATATATATATATATATATATATATATATATATATATATATATATATATATATATATATATATATATATATATATATATATATATATATATATATATATATATATATATATATATATATATATATATATATATATATATATATATATATATATATATATATATATATATATATATATATATATATATATATATATATATATATATATATATATATATATATATATATATATATATATATATATATATATATATATATATATATATATATATATATATATATATATATATATATATATATATATATATATATATATATATATATATATATATATATATATATATATATATATATATATATATATATATATATATATATATATATATATATATATATATATATATATATATATATATATATATATATATATATATATATATATATATATATATATATATATATATATATATATATATATATATATATATATATATATATATATATATATATATATATATATATATATATATATATATATATATATATATATATATATATATATATATATATATATATATATATATATATATATATATATATATATATATATATATATATATATATATATATATATATATATATATATATATATATATATATATATATATATATATATATATATATATATATATATATATATATATATATATATATATATATATATATATATATATATATATATATATATATATATATATATATATATATATATATATATATATATATATATATATATATATATATATATATATATATATATATATATATATATATATATATATATATATATATATATATATATATATATATATATATATATATATATATATATATATATATATATATATATATATATATATATATATATATATATATATATATATATATATATATATATATATATATATATATATATATATATATATATATATATATATATATATATATATATATATATATATATATATATATATATATATATATATATATATATATATATATATATATATATATATATATATATATATATATATATATATATATATATATATATATATATATATATATATATATATATATATATATATGTAGCTTTTCTTTATTTTTTTTTTATTCTTTAATTTCTATATACCTATAAAATCTATAATACAAAACCCTAAAAGTAAAATATTATTTTAGAACAATGTTCTAAAAACAATCACTTTCAAAACAATCACTTTTAAAACTAATATCAAAATATAATTTATAATTTTAATTTTAGAACAATGTTCTAATTTAAAACGTAATATGGAAAAAAAAAGTTTCAATCAATTAAAAACATGTTATAAAAACAATCACTTTCAAAAAAATTCGAAACAAGAAAAGGAAAATGTTTTTTGAACTTATAATATTGTAAGTCAAAGGAGAGTCTGCTTGCATTTTGGTTTATCCATGTATCTAGTTAATGGGTCCGTAAAGCCCAGATTGTTTGTACTCAAACAAAAAGTCAAAAACGACTTCATTTTCAAATAAAATAAAGACGAAGACCCTCAGCCTGTTATTTTACCTTACCTTTCGCAAAACTCCAGTAAACAAACATCTGTACATGATTTAATTAACAAAATTTTACCCTTTACAAATTCGTGCATTTTTATTTATTAATATATGATCGAAATGGAGAGTAGCAGTGAAGTAGTAGAATTACAACCATCTGTACATGATTTAATTAACAAAATTTGTGCAAAATTATCCATGAAAGAGCATTATCCGACATGGACAAAGTTTGCACCTTTACGTCCGATCATATGATTGGGAGAAATGATCCTGATGTGGCACGTGACAAGCATTAACGAAGGCGATCATAAGATTGGGAGAAATGATCCTGATGTGGCACGTGACAAGCATTAACGAAGGCGATCATAAGATTGGGAGAAATGATACTGATGTGGCACGTGACAAGCATTAACGAAGGCGATCATAAGATTGGGAGAAATGATACTGATGTGGCACGTGACAAGCATTAACGAAGGCGATCATAAGATTGGGAGAAATGATACCGATGTGCCACGTGGACAAGCATTAACGAAGGCGATCATATGATTGGGAGAAATGATCCTGATGTGGCACGTGGAAAGCATTAACGAAGGCGATCATATGATTGGGAGAAATGATCCTGATGTGGCACGTGGAAAGCATTAACGAAGGCGATCATATGATTGGGAGAAATGATCCTGATGTGGCACGTGACAAGCATTAACGAAGGCGATCATAAGATTGGGAGAAATGATACTGATGTGGCACGTGACAAGCATTAACGAAGGCGATCATAAGATTGGGAGAAATGATACTGATGTGGCACGTGACAAGCATTAACGAAGGCGATCATAAGATTGGGAGAAATGATACTGATGTGGCACGTGACAAGCATTAACGAAGGCGATCATAAGATTGGGAGAAATGATACTGATGTGGCACGTGACAAGCATTAACGAAGGCGATCATAAGATTGGGAGAAATGATACTGATGTGGCACGTGACAAGCATTAACGAAGGCGATCATAAGATTGGGAGAAATGATACTGATGTGGCACGTGACAAGCATTAACGAAGGCGATCATAAGATTGGGAGAAATGATACCGATGTGCCACGTGGACAAGCATTAACGAAGGCGATCATATGATTGGGAGAAATGATCCTGATGTGGCACGTGGAAAGCATTAACGAAGGCGATCATATGATTGGGAGAAATGATCCTGATGTGGCACGTGGAAAGCATTAACGAAGGCGATCATATGATTGGGAGAAATGATCCTGATGTGGCACGTGACAAGCATTAACGAAGGCGATCATAAGATTGGGAGAAATGATACTGATGTGGCACGTGACAAGCATTAACGAAGGCGATCATAAGATTGGGAGAAATGATACTGATGTGGCACGTGACAAGCATTAACGAAGGCGATCATAAGATTGGGAGAAATGATACTGATGTGGCACGTGACAAGCATTAACGAAGGCGATCATAAGATTGGGAGAAATGATACTGATGTGGCACGTGACAAGCATTAACGAAGGCGATCATAAGATTGGGAGAAATGATACTGATGTGGCACGTGACAAGCATTAACGAAGGCGATCATAAGATTGGGAGAAATGATCCTGATGTGGCACGTGACAAGCATTAACGAAGGCGATCATAAGATTGGGAGAAATGATACCGATGTGCCACGTGGCAAGCATTAGCGACGGCGATCATATTTGATTAGAATACTTACCCCACTGCTTCATGACCAAGTATTCTCGGGAAAATAGCAGGAGGATGCTTCAAGTAAAAAAAAAAAAAAAAAACAAACATAAATGGTTATTTAACATCAAAAATTACTAAAATAACTTGCGGGTAATTTGAACAGGAAAAATCTTCGCAGTTTACCTCCAATTTCCAAAAGATAACATCACTGTGACAAAGAGAAGTGCATATGATTTTGATTCGGACTTCTCGATATTTCGGTGTATCCACTATCACTTCCTCTATCACCAGTGGCTTCCCTGACTCCCTAGCAATAGCAGCTGCACCCCAACAAAGCAATCAATATATGTATACATACATATATATTCATTTATTTATGTTTATGTATGCGTGATTTAGTTAGTTAAAGAAGTTAGTTACCTCTGCAGCGGATAGGCTTGCCGGAAGTACAGTTGGTTGAGGTTTGATCTTCCATAGTCACTAGTCAGCAAGTCAATGGATTTTTTTTCTTTTTTCTTTTTTTCTTTTCAAATGACTTTGTTTGTTTCTGAGACAAATGCACGACAGTGGTGTTGTTGTTTGGATATGTTGGTTAGGTTTTGTTTTATAGCATTTGGGAGCTGGCGGGAACATGTGTTAGGTAGGGACGACCCAATATGATACATATGACCCAAAGGAGTAACCTGGAAACAGAAACGGGTCAAAACATATGACCCAGACTCAAATGAACCGGATCAACTTGATGCTATGTTCGGGATTTGGTTGGATCCGTTGGGTCAACAAAATAACGAAATTGTGAAGCAGTTTACACCTAGCTTTCAGTAGCAGTTATTAGCAATAGATGTTAATGTAAATGGCTATGGGCCTGTTTGATTGATCTTAAAAAAAATGAGAAATGATATAGACAAACAAAAGTTTACTAACAATATTTACAAACTTATGTTGACCAATAGAAAAAGGGAGAATCAAGAAATAGAAAATACATATAATTTCATTGGTAGTTATTGATGCCACATGTGTTTGTAATTTGGGTTTGTAAAATTTTGTTTGTCAATGTAGCATTGCTCATAAAGAAATACTTTAGTCTATCATTTTTTCCCCTTAAATAATTAGGGATATTTGATTTTAATTAACTAATAAATATAAATATTATTGTATTATTTTATTCTTATCTGTACTCTTATATGTTTTTTTCCCTTTCACTATTTTTATCTTTAAAATGTTTAAAATATTCTTACTAATATAACTAATATTATCATGGACCTATTAAATACTCAATATACCTTTAATAAAATTTATTTATAATATTTACCCCTTAATTTCTGATATAACTACACTTATCTCTTTTATATCAATAATCATACTACTCATTGCCACCACCATTCACCGCAACCACTACCCGTCGTCATCATCAAGCCACCGCTGCATCGCGCATGTATTCGTATAGTTTAGTTAAGACAATCATTACTTAAAATGTTTGGATAGATTTGGCCAAAGTTCATTCACACATTTCATTCGGTTACATTTTTCGTTTCAACGGCATTAAAATTTCATTTGGTTACATAGAAAGAAAAAAAAGGATTTTAGTCGTCACGCACCAACGGGTGTTGCTTTCAACGACTACTAGTAAGTATAATAAGGTGGCATGTCACATCTCCATGGTCAATAGGTCATTTATTTGATTTACTACCTCTACCATATAAAATAGAAACATTTATCATTGGTAGTTTCGTACCTAATACTCATTTTAAAGTAAAGGTCTACGTGAAAAAACAAAAGTTCAATATTTATGAACTTAAACAATCTCTTTATTTTGATTAGAGGGAAATCCGCGCAAAATGGCGGCAGTGTGTTGTGGTGGCGGTGACGGCTACGATGACAAGTATGTAGGTTATTGATATAAAAGTTCTTGATGTAAAATGGAGTAGTATATTTATTTTAAAAGCTGAAGGATATATATTGTAAATATTTCATTAAGAGTATTTTTAAGACATCACTTAAGAAGGTATGTGAGGTAATAATAAGTCGTATATGTTTAAGTTTTTTACGTTTCTTATTTTTAAAGGAAGGGGGGTAATATGTATTAGTATAGGGTTAAACAACCTAACAAATCTAAAGATGAACAGGTTGATAGGACGAAGAACGCAAAGCCAATAGATCCAAACAAACCTTTGACATCATCGTCTTTGGGTAGTTCAGTGAGAGTAAATAATAAGTATGATGTGTTGGCTGATATGGTGAAAAAGAATGACAATCAGAAGGATGTTTCTCAAGCGGTATGTGCTATTGATTCTGATGATGATGAGGTCATTTTCGATGAAGCTGCAAATGAGCTTGTGGATCCTGTTAATTCTGAGGGGGGCAAGCACTCCCGGTAAGAAGGCTTCCAATGTATAACATCGCTTCTTGGAACATAAGGGGTATGAACCAAACCCCTAAGCAGAAAGAGGTTCGGCAGGTACTATCAGAAAATCATTTATCAGTTTGCGCTATTATAGAGTCTCATGTATCATCTGCTAATCTTGATAGATTAGGTTCTAAGGTGTTTTTAAACTGGAATTGGACTTCAAATGCTAATTCTTGCACTAAAGGTACTCGTATAATATTGGGATGGGGTCCGGCTTTAGTAGATGTTATGGTTCTTTCTTTCTCAGACCAAGTTATTCATACTCAAATTTTCCTGAAAACCGAAAGGAAAATGTTGCTTTGTTCTTTCGTTTATGCTCACAATCATTACATTGCTAGAAGAGAGTTGTGGCGAAGTTTGACTAGACATAAGATGGTTACTACAGGAAAACCTTGGGTTTTGCTTGGAGATTTTAATGCTACTCTTAGCTCGTCTGATAAGGCTGTTGGTTCTTCAGTTGTCGATATAAACATGTACCGTGTGGTACAAAAATTGAAATCTTTAAAGAAACCTTTACGGAAATTGTTGGTAGATAAAGGTAACCTTCATAGCAATGTAACTAAGCTTCGTAATGAGTTGGACACCATTCAATCTACCTTGGATCAGGACCCGTTCAATCCTGCCCTTCGAGAAGAAGAAGCGATTTATCTTCAAGCTTTTAATGACGCTTTGCTAAAGAGGAAAGATTTCTTAAGCAAAAAGCAAAGGTGGAATGGCTTCGTGTAGGTGATAAACGCCTAAAAGACATGATCTTAATGGATAAAATCGGATTGTCTTGTGCATGTTAATAGACGATTAGGGCGTTTTTATGTTTGTTTAAGTGTTTCAGGTTCTAAGTGCTTAGTTGGACTAATTGGGTCGAAAAGGAAGTCGAATGAAACTCAAAGTCAAAGAAAGTCAAATTCTGGAATTCTGGAAAACTGAAGTTATAAAGGGCGTAGGTTACGCCAGTCTTGGCCGTACCTTACGCCAGGCAAAACTGAAGTAGGCGTAGCTTACGCCAGGTGAAGATCAAAGATACAACAAGCGTACCTTACGCCCAGGATTGGCGTAGGTTACGCTGGGCAGATTTACAAGGGGCGTACCTTACGCCCAGATTGGGCGTAGGTTACGCCAGCCACTGATCAGAAGTCGAATTTTAAGGGTTTTAATTGTAACTTGGGGGTAACTAATCATATACGAATTAACACACACACAAGCCCTAATCTCTGAGTTTTAGAGCAGCAATACACTATTCCCAAGCCCCAAAATCATCATCAAATCATCATTCAATCACAATTCCAAGGAGATGACAATCCAAATTGAAGATTCATTGATGAACATGGAAGGCTAATCCTCTTTAGATCATTCTTATGTGAACAATTATGTAAGACAATTGTATTCAACCTTTCTTATATTTATGTTGGATTAGATGTTTAATTCTTAATTGTGTTTTGCATCTAATGTTGTTTGGATTTGAATGAATGATTATATGTTTTTAACCTTGAATGATTTCCATCTATCTTTTGGTTTCAATTTATTGTTAATCATTAATTAGTGGAATAATCTCTTATTAATTGTAATCTGATTTTTGAATAGAGAATTTAGTTGTGTCAATTACTTGGTTTCATTATCATTAATCATCACAACCTAATTAATCGGTTCCTGAAATTAATTCATTCCAAATTATAACGAATCATGTCTATGTGATTTCCAACGGATATAAGTTAGGTTATACTTTTGAAAACATAATTGGGATCATAAGAATGGTCTTACCTGTTTATTATTAAATTCTTGTGTTAAGTTTATGATCATTTCTAGTTTAATCAAATCAATCCAAAACTCAATTCTAAGTTTATGCCTAGTTTAAATACATTTTGTAACTTATTTGACACTTTTCCATGATTCCCTGAGGATACGATACTCTACTTACCCGTACTAAATATTGGTATTTAGTTTTATTTTTGATCGGCTCAACGACAACGATCAAATTTTGGCGCCGCTGCCGGGGAATCGGTGTGCAAAGTGTTGAAATTTTGTTTTTAATTTAGTTTCGTAAAATTTTCAGAAAAATCCAAAAATATTTAGTTTAGTTTTGTTTTGTTTTAGTTCTTGTTTGTTTCATTTCTCATTCTTGTAAGTTCAGTATTACACGCGGTGTGTTGATTGTGCAGGTTTACAGGTAGTGTATGCATACGAGGTATTCCAAGAATACATCACCTTTGTTGTTTGATCCGGAAATTGAGAAACAGCTAGAAGGAATAGGAAACTTTACCGTGCAAACATGAGTGATCAATCAAATCCACAACCAACCATCCAACCCATAGTTCAAGAACAAACCAACCCTGAACCAAATAACCGAGATCAAACTCCACTACGAAACCCAACCCCATCAATGAGGAGTGGTCACACAACTCAAAACCGACCTAGAACACCAACTCATATTGGAGATGCATCACGGGATGCAGATGGGTCGTTTTATGATAGGCTTCATGATAGGGTGAATCATTGGGATGACGGGAGGTTTGATAATAATTCGGATGGGTATGATTGGAACCATGGGGGAGATTATGAGCAACCACAAAACCTTCGATATCCTCAACCTCAATACAACCAACCCCAATATAATCAACCTCAATACATAAACCACGGACCAAGGGTTCCTCCTCAAGGTCCACCACCTCGCTTTAACCATCGTGTTGCCCAACCAAATTACCAACCACATAACCGGGCCATACCAAATGTGAACTATCAACCTCCACCACAAGGAGTTGATAGTCATTTTCGACCCGCCATAGCCGTTAATGCTTCACCTATAGTTCCACCGGTTTTGAGAGGTAGAGCATTTGAGGTTAGACCGCAATGTTTGAGTATTTTGCCAAGTTTTCATGGGATGGCGGCGGAAGAGCCTTATTTGCACTTGTCGGAGTTTGAGGCGATTTGTGGTACTATAGGAGGCCAAGGATTTTCACCGGATGAAGTTAAGTTAGTCTTATTTCAGTTTACTTTGAAGGATAAAGCAAAGCAATGGTTCTTGACATTGCCATCGGGTAGTATCTTTTCATGGGCTGAAATGCAACAACAATTCTTGGATGAGTATTACACCATGCAAAAGACTAGTGATGCAAGGAATTCGATAAGAACTTTTCAGCAACAATCGGTGAAACATTTTATGAAGCTTTTAAGAGGTTTAATGAGTTGTTGAGAGTATGTCCCCATCATGGAATTGCTAAATGGGAATTGATCACGGCTTTCTATGATGGTTTGTTATCGGAAGAGAAAAGAGATGTGAACTCCATTAGTAATGGTACTTTCTTGACAAATCCCGAAGATGTTGATTGGGAATTCTTGGAGAAGATGAGTGTGAACTCAAAAAGGCAAGCTCAATCGAATAGGAGAGTAAGACGTCCAATAGCCTCTTCATCAACTAGTGATCAAGCTACAAAAGATAGACTTGAAGCCTTGGAGCAAAAGTTTGCTAAGTTGGGGAAGGCTGAAAATCGGGGTGTTTATCAAGTATCTCAAGACTATCCGATTTGTGAAAGATGTGATGAGTTGGGACATTTGGCTATGGAATGCCTATTAGACTTGGATCAAATTGAAGAAGTGAATCAAGTGTATGGAGAGAAGAAGCAATATGACATGAACTCCAACACTTACCATCCGGGGATGAGAAATCATCCAAACTTTAGATATGGCAATTCTTCAAACCAACTCAACCCGAACTTTCAAGGAAATAACCAAAACGGTGGGGCACCATCTCAACCATTTCAAGGCCAAAATTACAACCAAGGGAATTACCAAGGTGGTCAAAATCAAGGGGGATTCAATAGAGGCTACCCAAGGAACTTTCAAGGTAATAACCAAGGTGGGTCTTCGGGAGGTAGCGATGTGTCAACTCGGGAAATTATGGATTACTTAAAAGAAATGGATAGGAAGAATGAGATTCGGGATAAAAAGGTTGAGAGTTTGCAAAAGCAAGTTGGGCAATTGGCGGAGGATGTATCAGAATTGAGGAAGAATCCGGGGAAGCTACCAAGTGATACGAAGATCAACCCACAACATCAAAGTGGCGGTTCCAAGAATGTCAAAAATGTGGAAATCAACAATGTAAGTACTCTTCGTAGTGGTAAGATTTATGATAATCATGTTGTCCCTCCACCACCATTTGTTGATGGTGTGGTGGAGGATGTTGATGAAAATGAAGATAGTGAGCATGAACCGGAACTTGTTTACCTAAATCAAGTAAAAAAGTGTCTTTTAAAGAGGTAGAAAACAATAGGTCTAATGATAAATTTTCTGAAAAAACAAGGAAAGGATATGGAGGGTAATACCATTCCTTTTCCTTTGGCTTTGATTGATCCAAAACTTAGGCCTACACTTAAGAAAAGAGGTCCCCATGAGGAAGAAATGTGGAAATTTTTAAACAAGTGAAAATCAATATACCTCTTATTGACATAATCAAGCAAGTTCCGGCTTATGCTAAGTATCTTAAGGATTTGTGTACCCAAAAACGGCATCATAAGCTTCCAAAGAAAATTGTTTTAAATGAGGAAGTTAGTGCCGTTGTGATGGGTATACTCCCACCTAAACTCCAAGATCCGGGAGCGCCTTTAATTACAATTCAAGTTGGTGATTTTAAAATGAATAAGGCACTTTTGGATATGGGGGCGGGTGTGAGCATTCTTCCGGGAGGTTTGTATGACCAATATGACTTTGGACCTTTAGAAAAAGTCGACACCACCTTGGTGATGGCTGATTTGTCACTTAAACTTCCTAGAGGAATTGTCCGAGATGTGATTGTTAAGGTGGAGGACTTCTATTACCCCGTAGACTTTTTGGTACTTGATTTTGCACCAAGCGGTAATGTTAGGCAACCCAATGTCATCATGGGTAGACCCTTTTTGGCCACCGCTAATGCTTTAATTGATTGTAGAAGGGGTACGGTTGAAATGACTTTTGGCAACCGTAAGATAAGATTGAATGTTTTTGCTAGTGTTCCTAACCCCGTAGTTAGTAACGAATGCTTTATGGCGGACGTCATTGATGAGTGCATTCCTCATGAAAATGAGGAAGACACACGGGAGAATTGTGCTTTGGTTTACAGGTTAATCTTGGAGCATAGTGAAACATTGAAGAAGGAGGAAAAGGATTGGGAGATTATGGCAATTCAAGAAGGTAGACCACCATGGACTCATTTGGTGGAGAGTTTACCGGACCATATTGACACCCATCTCAAGCCATCCATTGAAAGTCCACCACAAGTTGAGTTGAAAGAGCTCCCATCTCATTTGAAGTATGCATTTTTGGGAGATGAAAAGACTTTGCCAGTAATCATTGCATCAAATTTGGAAGAAATGCAAGAAAGAGCATTACTTAAGGTGCTCAAGGAGTATAAGGCGGCCATTGGATGGACAATTGCTGATTTGAAAGGCATTAGTCCATCAATTGTGATGCACAAGATAATCACCGATTCTGAAGCAAAGCCTTCACGTGATGCTCAAAGGAGATTGAATCCTCATATGCGTGAAGTGGTGAAGAAAGAGGTGCTAAAGTGGTTGGATGCTGGAATTATTTACCCAATTTCGGATAGTACATGGGTAAGTCCAACACAAACGGTACCTAAGAAAGCCGGAATTCAAGTGGTTAAAGGAGATAGTGGTGAGCAAATTGCAACCCGACCCATCACCGGGTGGAGGGTTTGCATTGACTACCGAAAGTTGAACACCGCTACTTCCAAGGATCATTTCCCATTGCCATTCATTGATCAAATCATCGAAAAGCTTGCAGGTCAGCAACTTTATTGTTTTCTAGATGGTTATTCAGGTTATAATCAAATTGCTATTCATCCCGATGACCAACATAAGACCACATTTACATGTCCCTATGGAACTTTTGCCTTTAGGCGAATGCCATTCAGGTTATGTAATGCTCCCGCCACCTTCCAAAGGTGCATGATGAGTATCTTTTCGGATATGGTCGGTGATTCTTTAGAGATCTTTATGGATGACTTTTCAATTTTTGGTCAAACCTTTGATAATTGTCTTAATGAGCTAACCAAAGTTTTGAAAAGATGTGTTGAAACGAACTTGGTCTTAAGTTGGGAAAAGAGTCACTTTATGGTTCAAGAGGGGACGGTTTTGGGTCATGTGATTTCAAAGAAAGGCATGGAAGTTGACCGGGCCAAAATCAAAGTCATTTCTACTTTACCCCCTCCAACCAATGTCAAGGGTGTCTGTTCTTTTCTTGGACATGCTGGATTTTATAGAAGGTTTATAAAAGGATTTAGTGTCATTACCAAACCACTGTGTAATTTGTTGTTGAAAGATGTCCCATTTGTGTTTGATAATGAATGCGTAAAAGCTTTTGAAACCTTAAAAGAGAAATTGGTTGAAGCCCCCATTTTGCAATCACCTAATTGGTCCATGCCATTTGAAATCATGTGTGATGCAAGTGACTTTGCCATTGGGGCTGTTTTGGGACAACGGGTGGACAAGAAACCCGTTGTGATTTATTATGCAAGCAAGACTTTATCGGATGCCCAATTGAATTATACCACCACTGAAAAGGAATTGCTTGCGGTTGTCTATGCTCTTGACAAGTTTCGTTCTTATATTTGTGGTAGCAAAGTTATAGTGTACACAGATCATAGCGCGGTTAAGCATTTGATGGAAAAGAAGGATGCAAAGCCAAGGCTAATTAGATGGGTCTTGCTACTACAAGAGTTTGATTTGGAGATCCGAGATAAGAAAGGGAGTGAGAATGTGGTGGCGGACCACTTGTCAAGAATTCAAGTTATGGATGATGATTCAACCAAGGAGATCAACGAGACATTTCCGGATGAATATTTACTAACCGTTTCTGTTGTCCCTTGGTATGCAAATATTGTTAACTTTTTGTCTGCAGGTAAGCTACCGGAACATTGGGCCAAGAGAAAGAAGCAACAATTCCTTGCACAAGCAAAGCAATACATTTGGGATGAGCCGGATTTGTTCAAAGTTGGCCCGGATCAATTGGTGAGAAGGTGTGTTCCGGATGAAGAGATTCAAGAGGTGTTGACTCATGCACACTCATTTGCATGTGGAGGTCATTTCAGCGGCCAAAAGACAGGTTATAAGGTTCTTATGTGTGGTTTGTTTTGGCCTAGTATTTTTAAGGATGCCGCTGAATTTGTTAAAAAATGTGTTAGGTGTCAACAACTAGGTAGTATTACTAAGAGAAATGAGATGCCCATGCAACCCATTTTAGTTGTTAATATATTTGATGTATGGGGCATTGATTTTATGGGTCCTTTCCCTAATTCTTTTGGTAATTACTATATTTTGGTAGCGGTAGATTATGTGTCAAAATGGGTAGAAGCCATAGCCACCAAGACCAATGACCATACCGTTGTGTGCAAGTTTGTCCAAAGTAACATTTTCTCAAGATTTGGAATCCCTCGTGTGATTATAAGTGATGGGGGATCTCATTTCAAAAATTTTCAGTTTGGAAAACTTCTCAAACGGTATGGCATAAACCACCGGATTGCCACTCCATATCACCCACAAACAAGTGGGCAAGTTGAAGTGTCCAATAGGCAAATTAAAGAAATTTTGCAAAAGACGGTAAGACCCGATAGAAAAGATTGGTCAACCAAACTCAATGATGCTTTATGGGCTTACCAAACCGCTTTTAAGACACCTATTGGCACTACTCCGTACCGGTTGGTTTATGGGAAGGGTTGTCATCTTCCAATGGAACTAGCACATAGGGCATTGTGGGCCGTTAAGACCGTTAACATGGATTTTGAGAATGCAGGCAAAGAAAGGAAGTTGCAACTATGTGAATTGGAAGAGTTAAGGAATGAGGCTTATGAATGTGCATCAACCTATAAAGACAAGATGAAAGCGGTTCATGATGCCAAATTGAAGAAGAAGGTGTTCGAAGTTGGCCAAAAGGTTTGGCTTTACAATTCAAGGCTCAAATTCTTTCCGGGAAAACTCAAGAGCAAGTGGATGGGTCCTTATATCATCACAAGAGTCGGAAAGTTTGGAGAAATTGAAATTGAAGATCCGAAAGATGGAGTGAAGCAAATGGTCAATGGACATCGTTTGAAGCCGTATTTGGATGCAACCGACATCAATGGAGCTACAAAGGAAATGGTGAACTTCATCTCAAGTCCACCACCCTATGAGGTTGTTTGAACATCATTTGAGGTAATGTCGGGCTGAGGACAATAAACTTAGCGCTAAACGGGAGGCAACCCGTTGTTTGTTTGATTGTTTATAGCTTCAAATTCGGTACGTTTTCATTTTCGTTTCAATTTTGTTTAGTTGTTTTGGTATTTTTGTTGCATAATCACACAAGAAACTTAATTCTCAGCACCGATGCTTGAGAATTAAGTTGGGGAAGGTCGGTTGGGTGAAAAAGTAAATCGTTTTGCAATTTTTCGAGCCGATGAACTCATTTCTAATTTCGGGTGTACATTGGGGACAATGTACCTTTAAGTTGGGGAAGGGAGTTTAATTTTGATATAATTGCAAGTTCTTAAAAGTTGTTTGTGGCTGTAGTTAAAAAAAAAAAAAAAGTCAATAAAAGTCAACATGGGGCGTAAGCTACGGCCCTTGGGGCGTAGGTTACGGTCCCCTGGAATGTTGAAATGGACCTTACGCTCAAAACTCACTGTTTACGGCCCACTTTACGCCCACCTTACGCCAAAAATGCAGTTTAGAGAGAGGCGTAAGGTACGCCCCAATTAGGCGTAGGTTACGCTCGGTTTATTTCTCTGGGCGTACGTTACGGCAATTCAAGGCGTAGGTTACGGCTGTACAAAAAGAACAAGGTAAGGTTTTGGCTTAGCGTAAGGTACGCTCCAGGTAAGCGTAAGTTACGGCCGTTGTAAAATAAGTAGGCGTAGGTTACGCCTCAATCTGACGTAAGTTACGGTCGGGTCCAGGATCGTTTTTTTTTATGTTTTTATAAAAGTCAAAAATCTTTTTAATTACAACCACAAGAGCCGATCCTCACTTCACTTTTCCATATATCTGCATCTTTCTCTCTATCTTCTTCAACCCCAATTTCTTTTTCTCCAAAAACCCTAACTTTCAATTAATCATATCTCTTTCAATCTTCCATCAATTTCAACAATTTTTGGGTCTAAAGTGCATAACTTTTCAAGGGCTACAAAACCCCTATAATTGTTTCTCTAATTTCAGCCTATTTCTCAAGATTTGTGTGAGTTTAATTTCGAATTTTTTCAAATTTCTTATTAATTTGCTTTAATTCACTAATCTTTGCTAAAGTTTGTTATTTGTTGTTAGTTTTGTTGAAAATATGAAGAAAGCAGCAGGGAAATTGATAAAGAGCCTAAGCAAGAAAGGTGCCTCTTCGTCAAGTCAACAACCAAGCAAGAAGAAAAGACCAATGGTTCAAGATGAATCATCAGAAGAAGAAGAAGAAAGAAACTCACCACAGGCAAGTGATGAGATGGAGGTTGAGAATGAAAAACCCGAATGGAGACAAGGTATGCCCTTATGTAATTTACCCGATGAATGGCAGTTGATTTTATTTAAAGAAAAAATGGCTGAGGCTAGGAATTTGATGGATCAATTGTTGGGTGAGAGAACACTTGTCTTGTCCGAATTTAGAGGGTTTGGGATGGTAGAAGTGTTTGAACAAATGGGTTGGAAACAAGTGTTAACTTGGAGTAATGGTGATCATGCGGAGATTTACTTAGATGGGATTATTAATTGGTTGGGTACTTTAGAGTTGACTCCAGGAAATAACCCCCCGGTGACTTCTAAGTTAGTAGGCACGGTCAATGGAAAAAAGGTAACAATGTCTTTTGCTACCTTAGATAAGATAGCTAAATTTGACACGGGTGCTACTTCGGGGAGGGCTTTTGATTATGTTGATGAGAAGTACTTAACAGGGGTAGAAACACCGGATAATTGGCTTGATATGTTGGCTGAGGTTTTTGTTGTTCCACAAGACAATATAAGCACAACCTTTAGGATGGAACGTTCTTTGTTGAAGCCATTACCCCGGTTGATAATGTCAATTTTGAGTTGGAATGTTTGCCCTCGCACTAGTGATAAGAGCATGATTAGGCACCATGATGTTCTGGTGTTATATGCCTTGGTCACAGGGAATCTAGCTTTGTCGTTTAGGCAGATTGTGATGTCTAACATCTGGGATGCAAGGAACAAAAGAAACAAACTTGTCATTCCTCACCCGAAACTCATTGCCCGTCTCCTCCAAATCCATAAGGTAGTCCCAAAGGAGACCAATATGGAGTATTTGAGTAATACTCCTTACAATATGAAAAGACTGTTGAAAGGGAATGAGTGGGAGTTTCAGGATCACCCACAGTTTAAACTTCTCAAGGATTTGAAGAGTGGTGGTTATCTGATAGCTCCAAAGGCTGGGATTACTAGGGAGGAGGCGATAGAACAAATGGAGCAAATGGGTGTTAATCAGAGGGGTGAAGCGAGTAGTGCTAGAGGGAGTTTTGAAGGAAGAAGAGATGGTTTGTTGGGTTCTGGATTTGGGGGTACTGGACCGAGCTTTGGTTATGAGCAGCCAAGTGATTATAGTCAGTGGACATCATATGAGAGGAGCATGTGGGATATGACTGCTCAGCAGGGGGTACAGCGGAGGAGTTATGAGTTAGGGATGGCTTATGCTCATGAACAAGATAGAAGACAACAGTTTGATTATTTCGAGCAAGTGCGCCACCACCAGGACCACATTGCAGGACTTGATTATGTGGAGACTCCTCCTGCATATGATTACAGGCAGCCTTATGTTTCCACCGCCCATCCATATTATCCTCAGAGCCACGATTCTGAGTGGTTCCCGAGACATTCTTGTGTTGGACGGGTTGAGGGGAGCTCGAATGATCCACCACCAGCAGCTTCTGATCCATTTGAGGCCCAATCTCTATATCAGGGCCTAATGGAGTCGATCTTTGGACGGCGGTGATTGGTACCTTCCATTTATCTCTCTGTTTTTCTTGTGTGACTATGTGATTATGTGTTTATTTTGTGTTTTGCATTTTCAATTTCATAGGTAGATTTCATTTTCTTGTTGATTTCATTTATGTTTTTAGTTTAGATGTTGATTTACCTTCTTGTGATGCGGAATTGAATCAAAGAGACAAAATATTCGAGTTATATTAGCTATACATGGTTGTAAAATGAGATTTTCTGGTGATTGAATTTGTACATGTAAGTGGGGCTAGGTAGTGTAGATTAGATTGCATGACATGGTTGACTTATGAGCGTCTTGATAGAGTTGCTAGCAAGTAAAAACATACAAATGTGCAAATATGGGTAATATGCCAATTGTGAGCTCCAATGCATGTATCACACTTTATATATCCGTTATATCCTTCAATTTAATGAGAGAAAAAAGCCTCGTCAATGATTGGTTAGATTGTTAGCGTAGCTTAAATTCTCATGATGATCATATTGTGTGAACCATTATTGTACACTAGGTTAGAACTAGTGCACTTATCGTGTCGAGACCTCTAGCTTGGATTATGTGCTTAAAATCACAAAACAATCATACAATTCAATCCATATTCCACTTCACCTCGTCATGAAATTCGTTAATTGTTCAAAGTTGTGTTGTTTATGAAGAATTGAAAGAAAGAACAAAGTCAAAGTCAAAATTGCAAAATCCGGTTGAAAAGTCAAAGTATATGGTCATAAACGAAAACCAATTCAATTATCCATGTAAAGTTGATCAAAAAGAGAATCAAAAGTGAAATGTTCCAAAATCATTCTAGTAAATCGCCCAAATGAGAATCATTACCGTGTTTCATTCCATATTTCCATCAATTTTGTATGAATACCGAAGTGATAGTTTGAGTTATGAGGTCTTGGTTCGATTTGTGTACTAGCCTATGACTTTTAGTGTTGCAATAATAGGTTGTGAGCTTCAAATATACATATTAGCACATCTTTTGCTAAATCACTCAAAATATGAACCGAGGGGAGTGCAAATTGTGAGAAGTGTGGTACAAGTGTTGTGGCAAACTTGAGATTTATTAGGTTTAATTGCACCTTTATATATTTCTATTTGCTAGTCGTAAATCTTTTGATAGTTGTAAGTCTTATGAGTTGATTGTGTTATGTGATTTGGTTTGCATTGCTTAGTTTCGCCCAAGTGTACTTTGAAGATTACTTGAGGGTTGAGTTTTACATGCATGTATAATGGATATAACTCCTATATGGTGTGTCTTTGGTGATAGGAAGTATTATAGGATTGTAAATTAGCTTGTCACATAATGAATGTCTTTTTCGGGACGAAAAAGGATTAAGTTGGGGAATTTGATAAACGCCTAAAAGACATGATCTTAATGGATAAAATCGGATTGTCTTGTGCATGTTAATAGACGATTAGGGCGTTTTTATGTTTGTTTAAGTGTTTCAGGTTCTAAGTGCTTAGTTGGACTAATTGGGTCGAAAAGGAAGTCGAATGAAACTCAAAGTCAAAGAAAGTCAAATTCTGGAATTCTGGAAAACTGAAGTTATAAAGGGCGTAGGTTACGCCAGTCTTGGCCGTACCTTACGCCAGGCAAAACTGAAGTAGGCGTAGCTTACGCTGGAATCAAGCGTAGCTTACGCCAGGTGAAGATCAAAGATACAACAAGCGTACCTTACGCCCAGGATTGGCGTAGGTTACGCTGGGCAGATTTACAAGGGGCGTACCTTACGCCCAGATTGGGCGTAGGTTACGCCAGCCACTGATCAGAAGTCGAATTTTAAGGGTTTTAATTGTAACTTGGGGGTAACTAATCATATACGAATTAACACACACACAAGCCCTAATCTCTGAGTTTTAGAGCAGCAATACACTATTCCCAAGCCCCAAAATCATCATCAAATCATCATTCAATCACAATTCCAAGGAGATGACAATCCAAATTGAAGATTCATTGATGAACATGGAAGGCTAATCCTCTTTAGATCATTCTTATGTGAACAATTATGTAAGACAATTGTATTCAACCTTTCTTATATTTATGTTGGATTAGATGTTTATTCTTATTGTGTTTTGCATCTAATGTTGTTTGGATTTGAATGAATGATTACATGTTTTTAACCTTGAATGATTTCCATCTATCTTTTGGTTTCAATTTATTGTTAATCATTAATTATTGGAATAATCTCTTATTAATTGTAATCTGATTTTTGAATAGAGAATTTAGTTGTGTCAATTACTTGGTTTCATTATCATTAATCATCACAACCTAATTAATCGGTTCCTGAAATTCATTCATTTCAAATTATAACGAATCATGTCTATGTGATTTCCAACGGATATAAGTTAGGTTATACTTTTGAAAACATAATTGGGATCATAAGAATGGTCTTACCTGTTTATTATTAAATTCTTGTGTTAAGTTTATGATCATTTCTAGTTTAATCAAATCAATCCAAAACTCAATTCTAAGTTTATGCCTAGTTTAAATACATTTTGTAACTTATTTGACACTTTCCCATGATTCCCTGAGGATATGATACTCTACTTACCCGTACTAAATATTGGTATTTAGTTTTATTTTTGATCGGCTCAACGACAACGATCAGTAGGATGCTAATTCAGCTTTTTTTCACAAAGTTGTTAGAAGCAGAGTTGCCCGAAATCATATTCATGTCGTCAAAGACTCTTTAGGCAACTCGGTGGAAGGGAATGATGTTTATGATGTATTTCTAACCCATTATACTAATTTTCTTGGTTCTTCAGGTAATGTTGCTACTTTAGACCTAAACTCATTAATTCAAAATACTCTTCCGCCAAATAAAGCAGAGGCTATGATTTGTGATGTCACAAATGAGGAGGTTAAGGAAGCAATTTTCTCTATGGGTGATGATAAATCCCCGGGTCCATATGGGTACACGGCTGCTTTTTTCAAAGGTGCTTGGGATGTGGTCGGTCACGAGGTTACGGCTGCAGTTAAGGATTTCTTTGTTAAGGGCAAGCTTTTAAAGGAACTAAATCATACTGTTATCGCTCTTATACCAAAGGTATCAGCGCCCACTTATGTTACTGATTACCGCCCTATTTCGTTATGCAATATTTTGTACAAATGTATCAGCAAAATTATTGCAAACCGGATAAAAGGCAGTCTTTATGATTTAGTTAGCATTAACCAGTCTGCTTTTATCCCGGGGAGGAGTATCTTTGACAATATTCTTCTCACTCAAGAGATAATGCATAACTATCACCTCGACCGAGGTCCTCCTAGATGTGCACTAAAAGTGGACATTCAGAAGGCTTATGATACCGTCGATTGGAGTTTTTAAGGTGTATTCTTCTTGCTTTTGGGTTTCCTAATCAAATGGTTAACTGGATTATGGAGTGCGTCACTACGGTCTCTTTTTCGCTTAGCATTAATGGTCAGTTTCATGGTTTTTTCAAAGGCACAAGGGGTTTACGGCAGGGAGACCCATTATCTCCTTATTTGTTTACTCTGGTTATGGAGATTCTTACCCTAATATTGCAGCGAAATGTTCAACAATCAGATGTGTTCGAGTATCACCATCACTGCTATGAGCTTAATGTGACTAATCTTTGTTTTGCCGATAACCTCTTCATTTTTATGCGCGGTAACATGGATTCAGCAAGGGTCATTATGGCATCTCTGGACGAATTTAAAAATGCTTCGGGTTTGGCTCCTAGCTTGCCCAAGAGCACTGCCTACTTCTGTAATGTTCTTAATTCTGTTAAGCTATCCATTCTGGTTATTCTTCCATTTGTAGAAGGCACCCTCCCAGTTAAGTATCTTGAGGTTCCTTTGCTTTCTTCAAGATTGGTTATTAGGGATTGTAAACCGCTTGTAGAGAAAGTTCAAAAACGAGTTTCAGATTGGCGAAAACAAGTTTTTATCTTTTGCTGGACGTGTGCAGCTTATAAATTCAGTTCTTTCAGCTATTCACGTTTATTGGTCAAAGGTTTTCATCCTCCCCATGAGTATCATCCTTGATAGCGAACAAATCATGCGTGGTTTTTTATGGTGTCAAGGAGATATGCATACGGGTAAATGAAAGGTTGTTTGGGAAAATGTCTGTTTACCAAAGGAGGAAGGAGGGTTAGGCATTAAAAGAATTCGACAGTTTAATATTGCTCTCTTTTCAACTCATATTTGGAGTATCCTCACTCTTAAGGAGTCTTTATGGGTAAAATGGATTCATAAGTTACGTGGCAAAAGTTTTTGGAAGGTCCCTTATAGTGGTAATCTTTCTTGGAGCTGGAGAAAAATACTTCAAATCCGTCCCGTTGTGAGGGGGGTTTTCTGGTATAAACTTGGGAATGGGCAAAATACTTCAGCTTGGTTTGATAATTGGTGTTCTCATAGTCCATTATATCACAAGCTGTCACCCAGGGAAATTACTTCAGCCGGGTTTTCTTTAGATGCTAAGGTTGCTGATTTGGAATATAATGGGCAATGGAGATGGCCTTCGGGGTGGGTAAATAAGTTTCCTAATGTGCCTTGTCATCTTGATCCTGGAAACGTTCAAGATAAACTAGTTTGGAGAGATACTCAGGGCAGAGAACAGGAATTTGGGGTTGGAGTGGTCTGGAAAGATTTGAGACCACGTAATAATATTGTTGTCTCGTATGATCTTGTTTGGACAAAATTCTGTATTCCCAAACATGCTTTTCTTTTGTGGCTTGCATTCAAACAGAAACTCAAAACTCAAGACGTATTAGCTCTTTGGGACCTGAACGGGAGTGCAACAGACTTGCTATGTTCGTTCTGTGAACTTCAGCCAGACTCACATTCCCACCTGTTCTTTGAATGCTGGTATTCTATGCAGGTTTGGTCGAGTGTTACTACAAAGGTCGGCTTGACACAACATCCATTTACATGGGATGAAATTATTGAAGAAATGTTGCCTATTGCAAAGAGGACGTCAATGCAGAATGTGGTTAAAAAACTATCTTTGCGACGACTGTGTATTTCATTTGGCAAGAGCGTAATGCTATACTTTTTACAAAGACGAAGAGATCAAGCAATAAATTGTGCGACAACATTGTTTCAACTGTGAGGCTAAAGCTTTTCACATTTCGGTACAAGAGGACGAGCAGTGTGGAGAGATTTTTTACAGCTTGGGATCTTCCTCCTTTATTAGTCGATTCAATGTGATTTATTTTCTTAGCTGCTAGGTATTCGCTGCAAGTAGCTAGTAGGTTTTTTTTGTTGGTCGTATGTGTTGCATGATGATACATGAACATTGTAAAACCGGCTTAGTATTCAGCTAAGTCGCCTGATTGTGTTGTTTCATATATATAGAAGCTTACCATGGTTTCCTTTACCCAAAAAAAACATGGATATGTAAAACCATTTCACAGGCACATGATACAAATTAAATAATTTTATTGAATTTCTATATATAATATATTATAATTATGATAAAATATTTTATACTTTGGATTATTCTTTTTGTTATACACCTAGGCCGTATTTTACCTTTTTTTTATTTAAACCAATGTTAAAAGTTTATTTTTTCATTTGATTCTTACATTAGAACATTAACAACACCAAAATAAGCTCCTTCATTTGTTAAACAATATAACATCGAATTATTAACAACGACGGGGGTGTGACTAATGCAATAGACGTGGTTCGGTGTCTTTTTACTTAAAAAAAAGCAGATTCAAAAGAAAAGCACTTGAAGGGTGCAAGGGAATCGATGAAACATTTGATACTCATTTTGAACAACTCAAAAAATTTAGCCATTCCAAAGAGAAGATCTCATGGCTTTCAACTATTTCATGCCCTTTATATACCCTTCCTATTATTGTTGATGATGGGTTAACCAGTAGGACTCAACTTGTGAGCTTCTGTCATCTCACATGCCTTTAAAAATAATACAGTAATAAACTCACTATCCCTCTTGAATTTCAATATAACATAGCATCTCATAACATGATCTTGTGATTAAGAGGATTTTTAGGCCATTTTGTTTGGAGGATTAATCATTTTCCTTGTAATATATATTCTCAGATGTAACTGGTATTTGCATATCGCAAGATAGACTATTGATGATGCTTCTATATTTTATTTTCTATTCCAAAATTTGTACACGGCACACACATATTGGAAATATCGTCAGGAACTTCAACATAGTCGTCTTCTTTAATTACATTATATATAGTTAAAATACATGAAAAATAAATCGTTATTTAAACAAAGTTCCATCATTATTTATTCATCCAAATCACACATCGTAAGCTCTTTCCTTCAAGGAGCAAGTCAAAAGCCTTGTTGATGTCTTCAAACTCAACCTCATGCGTCACAAATTTATCGAGATCTATTTCCTGTATGGTTAGAATGTAGAATATGTCATCCATTTATATGCGTTACTATATAATGGAGATCATAAAACAGATAGTTAAAGTGTTCATATGTAACTAGCTAGGCCCATATCAATCTAGGTTTTAAGAATTCGTTGGTTGTTACATGTAAAATAATTCAAATAAGTAACAGGGGGCTTTAGTGTACTTTGTCATAGTCTAGGGGTCATTTGTGTAATATGTGACGGTTATTAGTTTGAATATTCAACGATTGTAAACGGATATATAAGTCGATATTCATCATCAATACAATCATATATTGATTTGATACAAAATTCCTCTCTTCTCTCTCAAATTCTAGTTTCTGCATATCAATTGGTATCAGAGACGTCGTTCTGGCGTTTCCGATGCATTATCTTCTTCTCCGGCGGAATTTCCGATCACCTCTCTGACGGAATTTCACTGGCTTTTAATAAAAAAAATCACAAAAAAATCAATCCAAACCCTAATTTTCTTTTCAAATCACAATTTCTTCTCAATTAATTCAATTCACAATCACAAATGACTACTCGCAATCAGAATCAAGCGTCAGATATGGAACGAATGCAAAAACAGCTGGCATCTGCACAGGAAACTATTATCTCGTTGAAAGCTTCAGTCAATAAGCTCACGAGAAACATGGAAACAAGGATCGTTGATCATTCATGGAGAAGATGAAAGAAGTAACACACATAGACTAATAAAAATTGATTTTCCTAAATTTGAAGGTGATGACGTGGAAGGCTGGAGCTATAGATGTGATCATTTCTTCATCATTGATGCTACTCCTGAAGAGAAGAAGGTTCGTTATGCAGCGATGCATATGGAAGGACGTGTGTTTCAGTGGCATCTAGCATATATGAAATCAAATGATAAGACGATTGATACGATTGGCTGGACAGAGTACTCACGCGCCATCATTGCGAGATTTGCTCAGACGTTGATTGAGGATGCCATGGGAGCTTTGAAAGCTCTTACACAAACAGGTGAACTCGATGATTACTGTGATGCTTGTGATGCTCTATTGAATAAGGTTAAAATTTGTGAGGAATATGCTGTTAGCTTGTTTATAGAAGGATTAAAGCATGAACTCAAATGTGTTGTGAGAATGTTTAGGCCTAAAACTCTAAGAGAGACATATTCCTTAGCAAAATTACAGGATAATGCATCTAAAACTCTAGGCAACAAGTATGGAGGATTTACTAGTAATTTTAGTGCTAGAAATTCAAATACTAGGACTAATGTGTTGACTAGTAGTGCCAAACAACCTCTCCTACTTACTCCAGTGAATGTAGCTCCTTCCAATGCTATAGTTCCTAAGAAGGTTACTAGTAGGTTTATGGAAGAGAAGAGAGCTAAGGGAGAGTGCTTTTACTGCAATGAGAAGTTTGTGGCAGGCCACAACAAGGTCTGCAAGGGTAAGAGGCAGTTATTTTTTGTTGAGGTGGATGAATGTCAGGATGAAGGGGAAGATGTGATGGATCAAGGAGTGTTGATGAATCCAAACACTCCTGAATTATTAACTGTCCAAGGCAATCCACATATTTCAATAAATGCCATTTTAGGAATCCCTTCATTTAATACTATGCAAATTGTGGGAACTAATGGTACCAAAAAGTTTCATATATTAGTTGACAGTGGATCTACTCATAATTTCATGAGCACAAGAGTAGCAGAAAAGGTGAGGCGGGGCATACAACATGTTTCTAACATGTTAGTATCAGTGGCAAAGGGTAATAGTATGGATTGTGCCAATCTTTGTAAGGAATTTTAGTGGAGTATGCAAGGCAACTGGTACATGGCTGACATGCTAGTTATAGCTTTGAACAATTATGACATAGTACTTGGTGTACAGTGGTTATCTCAATTGGGAGATATTATATGGAATTTCCAGCATTTGGCAATGCAATATAAAATGAATGGGAAGGATGTAGTCCTTAAGGGCTGTCAGCACCAAGGAATGAGTTTGTGTTCTATTGAAAAGCTGACCTCATTGCTCATTGCTCACTACTTCTACCAAAGTGGCTCAGGCTCAATTGTTTGCTATCCAAAATGCATTACAAGAGAGTGAATTATATCAGCCTGTAGTAGAGGTGACTCAAGAACAGGGAACACAAATTGGATTGGCTGCTTTACTGCAGAAATTTGCAGATGTGTTTGAGGTCCCAAAAGGTCTGCCTCCAGTCAGGACTATTGATCATAGGATCAATCTTAAGGAAGGGATTAAGGACTTGAATTTAAAGCCTTATAGATATCCAAAATTGCAGAAGGATGTGATAGAAAGAATGACTGAGGAATTATTAGATTAAGGAGTAATAAGGAGTAGTACTAGCTCATTTGCAGCTCCTGTAGTATTGGTGAAGAAGAAAGATGGAAGCTGGAGAATGTGCATTGACTATAGGAAGCTAAATGAAGCTACATTTAAGGATGCATTTCCCATTCCCCTCATTGAGGACTTATTAGATGAATTACAAGGTGCAGAAGTCTTTTCTAAGTTGGATCTCAGGTCTGGTTATCATCAAATCAGAATGCATGAAGATGATATTTACAAAACTGCATTCAAGACTCATCAAGGGCATTACGAATTTCTGGTCCTTCCTTTTGGTCTCAGAAATGCACCAGCTACTTTTCAAGATCTTATGAATCACACATTTAAGGAGGTACTGAGGAAAACTACTCTTGTCTTTTTTGATGATATATTGGTTTATAGTTGCAATTGGAACCATCATTTGAAAGATTTAGAGATTGTTTTGGATATTATGAGGACTAATTCTTTGAAAGCAAAACAGTCCAAATGCTCTTTTGGTGGTGATAAGGTAGTGTATTTAGGCCATATCATCAATAAAAATGGAGTGTCCACTGACCCAAATAAGATAAAAGCAGTTCAGGATTGGCCTATTCCTGCAACTGTCAAGCAGTTAAGGGGATTTCTGGGGTTAGCTGGCTATTAAGGAGATTTGTGCAATCATTTGGGGTCATAGCTAAACTGCTCATAAATTAATTAAAGAAAGATGGCTTCCATTGGAATTCAGAGGCTCAATTTGCCTTTGATCAGTTGAAGAAAGCATTAGTTTCTCCTCCTGTTTTAAGATTGCCAGATTTTAATAAGGTGTTTGTGGTTGAGACAAAAGGTATGGGGGCAGTTTTACTTCAAGATGGCCATCCTTTGGCTTATATTAGTAAGGCATTGTCACCTAGACAGCAGGGGTGATCTGTGTATGAAAAAGAACTTCTTGCCATTATTTTAGCTGTGAAACAATGGCATCACTATTTGGCTCATGCTCATTTTGTGATAAAGACTGATCATAGAAGCCTCAAATATCTTTTGGAACAAAAGATTGTGACTCCATTGCAACAAAAGTGGCTTTCTAAACTGTTGGGTTATGATTATGAAATTGGATATAAACAAGGAGTTAAGAATAAGGTGGCTGATGCTCTTTCTAGAATGGAAAGTTTAGAAGTCATGCAGATGGGTGTCAGTTCTATTAACAGTTTGTTATGGGATAGAATTCAAGATGCTTGGAAGGTGGATAAAGATGTTCAAGATGTGATTGTAAGGTTGGAAAAAGGAGAGCAGGTACCACATATGACTTGGGATGGCAGGGTGCTTAAAAGAAAAAAATAAGCTTTTTATTCCTAAAAATGCTAAATTGAGGGCAGATATCATTTCTTATTGTCATTCTTCTCCCACTGGAGGCCACTCAGGAGTCAATCCAACATTGGTCAAGCTTAAGGAATTGTTCTATTGGAAGGGTGGTTACAAGAATGTGCAGAAATTTGTGAAGGAATGTACAGTTTGTCAGAGATCTAAGAATGAAAATGTGGCTTATCCTGGATTGCTACAACCACTTCCCATTCCTGCCACAATTTTCAGTGATGTTGCTATGGATTTCATTTATGGTTTTCCAAAAGTTCAAGGGAAGGATACAGTGCTAGTGGTGGTGGATAGGCTCACTAAATATGGCCATTTCATTGCCATAAGCCATCCTTACACTGCTGCTGCCATTGCTAAGATTTTCATGGATAACATTTTTAAATTACATGGTTGCCCATCAACCATTGTGAGTGACAGAGATCTTGTATTCTTGAGCCAGTTTTGGAAAGAGTTTATGAGACTGCAGGGTGTGGAGTTGCATATGTCATCTGCATATCATCCACAAACAGATGGTCAAACAGAGGTGTTGAATAGATGTCTGGAATCTTACTTGAGGCATATGTGCATGGATGATCCTCTGCAATGGGTTAAATGGTTACCATTGGCTCAATGGTGGTATAATACCTATTGACACACTGCTATCAGAATGTCTCCGCATGAAGCTTTGTATGGAATTAAGCCTAATATCCACATTCCATATATACCAAATGATACAGCAATTGCTGCAGTGGAAAATACTCACAGAGATAGAGAAGCAATGATTCAAAGTTGAAGCTGAATTTGGAGTCCACAAGAAACAGGATGAAGCAGTTGGCAGATGCCCATAGGTCTGACAGGGAGTTCAGTGAGGGTGATTGGGTTTTTGTGAAGCTTCATCCCTTTGCCCAACAATCTTTGAAAGGTCATCATAACAGGAAGTTGTCACCAAAGTATTTTGGGCCATTTCAGATTGAAAAGAAAATTGGGAAGGTGGCTTATAAGTTGCAATTGCCAGATTCTGCTCAGATTCACCACACTTTCCATGTGTCACTTCTCAAACAGGCTCATGGTCCACTTGCTCAGAGTGTTCCCTTGCCTACTACCATAAGACCTTTGCTGCAACCAAAAGCTGTGCTAGATAGGCAGATGATTAAAAAGAAAGGCAAAGTGAGTGCTAAGGTTTTGGTTCTTTGGGAGGGACTACCAGTGGAAGATGCTTCATGGGAATTCATTGATGATGTTCAAGCTCGTTTCCCACACTTCGATTTTTGAGGCCAAAAATCTATAAGGGGGAAGTATTGTTACATGTAAAATAATTCAAATAAGTAACAGGGGGCTTTAGTGTACTTTGTCATAGTCTAGGGGTCATTTGTGTAATATGTGACGGTTATTAGTTTGAATATTCAACGATTGTAAACGGATATATAAGTCGATATTCATCATCAATACAATCATATATTGATTTGATACAAAATTCCTCTCTTCTCTCTCAAATTCTAGTTTCTGCATATCAATTGGTATCAGAGACGTCGTTCTGGCGTTTCCGATGCATTATCTTCTTCTCCGGCGGAATTTCCGATCACCTCTCTGACGGAATTTCACTGGCTTTTAATAAAAAAAATCACAAAAAAATCAATCCAAACCCTAATTTTCTTTTCAAATCACAATTTCTTCTCAATTAATTCAATTCACAATCACAAATGACTACTCGCAATCAGAATCAAGCGTCAGATATGGAACGAATGCAAAAACAGCTGGCATCTGCACAGGAAACTATTATCTCGTTGAAAGCTTCAGTCAATAAGCTCACGAGAAACATGGAAACAAGGATCGTTGATCATTCATGGAGAAGATGAAAGAAGTAACACACATAGACTAATAAAAATTGATTTTCCTAAATTTGAAGGTGATGACGTGGAAGGCTGGAGCTATAGATGTGATCATTTCTTCATCATTGATGCTACTCCTGAAGAGAAGAAGGTTCGTTATGCAGCGATGCATATGGAAGGACGTGTGTTTCAGTGGCATCTAGCATATATGAAATCAAATGATAAGACGATTGATACGATTGGCTGGACAGAGTACTCACGCGCCATCATTGCGAGATTTGCTCAGACGTTGATTGAGGATGCCATGGGAGCTTTGAAAGCTCTTACACAAACAGGTGAACTCGATGATTACTGTGATGCTTGTGATGCTCTATTGAATAAGGTTAAAATTTGTGAGGAATATGCTGTTAGCTTGTTTATAGAAGGATTAAAGCATGAACTCAAATGTGTTGTGAGAATGTTTAGGCCTAAAACTCTAAGAGAGACATATTCCTTAGCAAAATTACAGGATAATGCATCTAAAACTCTAGGCAACAAGTATGGAGGATTTACTAGTAATTTTAGTGCTAGAAATTCAAATACTAGGACTAATGTGTTGACTAGTAGTGCCAAACAACCTCTCCTACTTACTCCAGTGAATGTAGCTCCTTCCAATGCTATAGTTCCTAAGAAGGTTACTAGTAGGTTTATGGAAGAGAAGAGAGCTAAGGGAGAGTGCTTTTACTGCAATGAGAAGTTTGTGGCAGGCCACAACAAGGTCTGCAAGGGTAAGAGGCAGTTATTTTTTGTTGAGGTGGATGAATGTCAGGATGAAGGGGAAGATGTGATGGATCAAGGAGTGTTGATGAATCCAAACACTCCTGAATTATTAACTGTCCAAGGCAATCCACATATTTCAATAAATGCCATTTTAGGAATCCCTTCATTTAATACTATGCAAATTGTGGGAACTAATGGTACCAAAAAGTTTCATATATTAGTTGACAGTGGATCTACTCATAATTTCATGAGCACAAGAGTAGCAGAAAAGGTGAGGCGGGGCATACAACATGTTTCTAACATGTTAGTATCAGTGGCAAAGGGTAATAGTATGGATTGTGCCAATCTTTGTAAGGAATTTTAGTGGAGTATGCAAGGCAACTGGTACATGGCTGACATGCTAGTTATAGCTTTGAACAATTATGACATAGTACTTGGTGTACAGTGGTTATCTCAATTGGGAGATATTATATGGAATTTCCAGCATTTGGCAATGCAATATAAAATGAATGGGAAGGATGTAGTCCTTAAGGGCTGTCAGCACCAAGGAATGAGTTTGTGTTCTATTGAAAAGCTGACCTCATTGCTCATTGCTCACTACTTCTACCAAAGTGGCTCAGGCTCAATTGTTTGCTATCCAAAATGCATTACAAGAGAGTGAATTATATCAGCCTGTAGTAGAGGTGACTCAAGAACAGGGAACACAAATTGGATTGGCTGCTTTACTGCAGAAATTTGCAGATGTGTTTGAGGTCCCAAAAGGTCTGCCTCCAGTCAGGACTATTGATCATAGGATCAATCTTAAGGAAGGGATTAAGGACTTGAATTTAAAGCCTTATAGATATCCAAAATTGCAGAAGGATGTGATAGAAAGAATGACTGAGGAATTATTAGATTAAGGAGTAATAAGGAGTAGTACTAGCTCATTTGCAGCTCCTGTAGTATTGGTGAAGAAGAAAGATGGAAGCTGGAGAATGTGCATTGACTATAGGAAGCTAAATGAAGCTACATTTAAGGATGCATTTCCCATTCCCCTCATTGAGGACTTATTAGATGAATTACAAGGTGCAGAAGTCTTTTCTAAGTTGGATCTCAGGTCTGGTTATCATCAAATCAGAATGCATGAAGATGATATTTACAAAACTGCATTCAAGACTTATCAAGGGCATTACGAATTTCTGGTCCTTCCTTTTGGTCTCACAAATGCACCAGCTACTTTTCAAGATCTTATGAATCACACATTTAAGGAGGTACTGAGGAAAACTACTCTTGTCTTTTTTGATGATATATTGGTTTATAGTTGCAATTGGAACCATCATTTGAAAGATTTAGAGATTGTTTTGGATATTATGAGGACTAATTCTTTGAAAGCAAAACAGTCCAAATGCTCTTTTGGTGGTGATAAGGTAGAGTATTTAGGCCATATCATCAATAAAAATGGAGTGTCCACTGACCCAAATAAGATAAAAACAGTTCAGGATTGGCCTATTCCTGCAACTTTCAAGCAGTTAAGGGGATTTCTGGGGTTAGCTGGCTATTAAGGAGATTTGTGCAATCATTTGGGGTCATAGCTAAACTGCTCATAAATTAATTAAAGAAAGATGGCTTCCATTGGAATTCAGAGGCTCAATTTGCCTTTGATCAGTTGAAGAAAGCATTAGTTTCTCCTCCTGTTTTAAGATTGCCAGATTTTAATAAGGTGTTTGTGGTTGAGACAAAAGGTATGGGGGCAGTTTTACTTCAAGATGGCCATCCTTTGGCTTATATTAGTAAGGCATTGTCACCTAGACAGCAGGGGTGATCTGTGTATGAAAAAGAACTTCTTGCCATTATTTTAGCTGTGAAACAATGGCATCACTATTTGGCTCATGCTCATTTTGTGATAAAGACTGATCATAGAAGCCTCAAATATCTTTTGGAACAAAAGATTGTGACTCCATTGCAACAAAAGTGGCTTTCTAAACTGTTGGGTTATGATTATGAAATTGGATATAAACAAGGAGTTAAGAATAAGGTGGCTGATGCTCTTTCTAGAATGGAAAGTTTAGAAGTCATGCAGATGGGTGTCAGTTCTATTAACAGTTTGTTATGGGATAGAATTCAAGATGCTTGGAAGGTGGATAAAGATGTTCAAGATGTGATTGTAAGGTTGGAAAAAGGAGAGCAGGTACCACATATGACTTGGGATGGCAGGGTGCTTAAAAGAAAAAAATAAGCTTTTTATTCCTAAAAATGCTAAATTGAGGGCAGATATCATTTCTTATTGTCATTCTTCTCCCACTGGAGGCCACTCAGGAGTCAATCCAACATTGGTCAAGCTTAAGGAATTGTTCTATTGGAAGGGTGGTTACAAGAATGTGCAGAAATTTGTGAAGGAATGTACAGTTTGTCAGAGATCTAAGAATGAAAATGTGGCTTATCCTGGATTGCTACAACCACTTCCCATTCCTGCCACAATTTTCAGTGATGTTGCTATGGATTTCATTTATGGTTTTCCAAAAGTTCAAGGGAAGGATACAGTGCTAGTGGTGGTGGATAGGCTCACTAAATATGGCCATTTCATTGCCATAAGCCATCCTTACACTGCTGCTGCCATTGCTAAGATTTTCATGGATAACATTTTTAAATTACATGGTTGCCCATCAACCATTGTGAGTGACAGAGATCTTGTATTCTTGAGCCAGTTTTGGAAAGAGTTTATGAGACTGCAGGGTGTGGAGTTGCATATGTCATCTGCATATCATCCACAAACAGATGGTCAAACAGAGGTGTTGAATAGATGTCTGGAATCTTACTTGAGGCATATGTGCATGGATGATCCTCTGCAATGGGTTAAATGGTTACCATTGGCTCAATGGTGGTATAATACCTATTGACACACTGCTATCAGAATGTCTCCGCATGAAGCTTTGTATGGAATTAAGCCTAATATCCACATTCCATATATACCAAATGATACAGCAATTGCTGCAGTGGAAAATACTCACAGAGATAGAGAAGCAATGATTCAAAGTTGAAGCTGAATTTGGAGTCCACAAGAAACAGGATGAAGCAGTTGGCAGATGCCCATAGGTCTGACAGGGAGTTCAGTGAGGGTGATTGGGTTTTTGTGAAGCTTCATCCCTTTGCCCAACAATCTTTGAAAGGTCATCATAACAGGAAGTTGTCACCAAAGTATTTTGGGCCATTTCAGATTGAAAAGAAGATTGGGAAGGTGGCTTATAAGTTGCAATTGCCAGATTCTACTCAGATTCACCACACTTTCCATGTGTCACTTCTCAAACAGGCTCATGGTCCACTTGCTCAGAGTGTTCCCTTGCCTACTACCATAAGACCTTTGCTGCAACCAAAAGCTGTGCTAGATAGGCAGATGATTAAAAAGAAAGGCAAAGTGAGTGCTAAGGTTTTAGTTCTTTGGGAGGGACTACCAGTGGAAGATGCTTCATGGGAATTCATTGATGATGTTCAAGCTCGTTTCCCACACTTCGATTTTTGAGGCCAAAAATCTATAAGGGGGAAGTATTGTTACATGTAAAATAATTCAAATAAGTAACAGGGGGCTTTAGTGTACTTTGTCATAGTCTAGGGGTCATTTGTGTAATATGTGACGGTTATTAGTTTGAATATTCAACGATTGTAAACGGATATATAAGTCGATATTCATCATCAATACAATCATATATTGATTTGATACAAAATTCCTCTCTTCTCTCTCAAATTCTAGTTTCTGCAAATCATTGGTTTGACCTCAAAAGTCAGAAACAAACAACCACATAAATGATATTCAGCTTACCTTATTCAAGTAGCGTTTTTGGAGAATTTGGATATCAGTTTTTGGTTTGATACCGCCAAAAAATGCTCCCGTGAGAGATTTCCCACTGTGAAGTACCTCCAAAGAATTGAAGGTCAACATTGCCGCTGGGTGGTCAACTCCTACCACAACTGTTTTACCCCATCCCTAAAGATCACATTTACAGATAAATAAACTTGATTTAGTACATAATAAGATTTAAAAGATGATTAAAGTCGTACATTTAGATATAGAGATCATAGAGATATAGATAAAGTAGACCTTTCTACATGAAGCATAAGCTTCATGCACCAAGGACGTCAAACCAACACACTCGAAGCAGTAGTCTGCACCCCCACCAGTCATCTCGATAACTACCTGCTTAATTTACAGCCTTATGCTATTACGTTTGCGTTAAGATATCAACTTATAAATCAAAACGAACTGTATTAACTGCGCTTATACACTTTTCATGTAAAATCTTGAATTAAAAGTGCTGTTTAAAAAGAAAAAATAATTTTTAACAGCTCATATCTAACTTGTGCAAATTTAACACTTTGAAGATTTTCAATTTTCACGAGTCTTATTCATATGGGGTGAAAGATGAACGTTTAAGCTACCTACATGGCTTACAGGTTTGTCCCCACAGTTACGCGAGTTCACAAAATCAGTGACTCCAAATTTCTTCCCTGTCAATATAATAAAGGATCAATTTAAACCAACATTATCTATAGTCGTCATAACAGAAAGTATCCATTAGATATTACCTATTTCAAACTTGTCCTGGTTCACATCAACACCTATGATCCTCTTAGCTCCACATAGCCGTGCTCCTTCAGCAACCTGTAAACACAGATCATGGGTATTATGCTATCGTTACGGCATGTGCCACATTAAAAGTTGAAGCATCTTGTTATGAAATATCTCAAATCATAAATCTCATCTTTCTTTTCTAGGTCGTAATCATTTGGTTAACACTTCTTGTATAAGATATATCTTATAAATTTCTCTGTCACCAGATTTACCATTTCCATTTGATATAAGACTTGAGGGTTTAACAAAATTCAATTGATATAAATAGACCAAGGGCATACCGCTAGCCCAACTGCACCGATCCCAAATATAGCAACTGTTGTTCCAGCTTCTACCTTTGCTGTTTTCCAAGCTGCACCCAGTCCTGAAAGCATGATTTTTCATATAATGAAGTTCCATGGCAAAAAGCATATATAAGACTCATTCGGTATCCTTATATATATTTGCTAGCAACTTATTATCTTCTGTAAAGCATATTATATTTACCATGTATACAAAAGATCTAAGAATTTACATCAAAGGTGAAGCGGAATCTTAGCATGTGTTGACCTGACCTGATCAAGCATTTTCTCTATTCAAAGTTCATAAGGATTCTATTGCAATTTTCGACTACATACTTTTTTAATTTTTAAAAGCATTAGCATAGCTGCTTTACCAGACCTTACTTGAAATGTACCTAAAAATTCAAGTATGTTCTGAAGTTGAATCATATAGTCTCAAAACTCAAACTCTGCCTCTTTGTTGAGAACAGGAAACTAAACCGTAAAGGTGGTAACCTCAACCCGTTTTCTCATCATTGAGATGGTTTCCTAGTGTTTAATCTCTAACGAGTTGTATATGCTTATCAAATTCATAAATAACATCAAATATTAACTTTTGTAAAAATGGGATGTTACAACTAAAGTGAATTAAACAAATCAAGGGTAAATGGTCAAACCGGTTGAAAGTTGTCCATTATGCATTTTTGATGTATCATGTATGTGAACTTCTAATAGCTTTATTTGAAAACTTGGATTTATCTTTGTAACACAGTTAATAGAATTAGTAAACCAATTCCAATGACTGATGTAACATGTACTAAGAGTTACCTATTCCGTCTCAAACCTATTACACGCTACCCATTTTGCCATTTCTAGTAAATAGTACCATAAAAGGATCAGAAATAAAAACAATTTACCAGTTGATACTCCACAACTTAAGAGACAAGCTCTATTTGCTGGGATTGCTGGATCGGATTTGGTTATATGAGCAATGTCGACCACTGTGTACTCGCTAAAACTAGATATGGACAAGAAGTGGTATAAAGTTTCTCCATTAATGTTTGTGAACCTGCTGGTCTCTTCTCTCTTCATCCAAGGAGAAAGGCTGAAGGGCAATTTTGTACATAAGTTGCTTTTCTTGGACAAGCAATCTATACATTCACCACAATCTGCCAAAAAGATTGGGATCACGGTGTCTCCTTCAACAACTTCATGTACGCCTTCTCCCACGCTCTCTACAACCCTTTAGTAGTGCATCAAAGGTGAAATAGTTATTATCCGCTTTATCTAATTATCATTAATTAACACACTCTGATTAACATGAATATCAGTAATTATTACTACAAAGCCAAAACTCTTTGAAAGCTCAAAAATGTTAATTGAACCATACATCAACTATAATCATTGGTGTTACATCATCTAATGTTCTAATATGTCAAAAGAAAACGTAACACATGGTAAGTCTTCTGATTTATGGAATTATAGTGAATGGGGTGAACTTATACTTTTTGTTAGACAAACAAATAAACTTCATTATGGTGTTTTTGTCAATAAGCAATCTGATACATCTTTAACAGATTTTAAAAAAGAAGATTCTAACGGTGCGTTTGGTTGTAGAAAACACCTCTCGTTTCCATTTTTGCTTTCTATGAAAACATAGAAAACAAAAAACGCGTTTTAATCATAGTTTTCGAAGAAAATTTTCCAACAAAACAGAATGTTTTCCACTTTTCAATGGAAAACTTGAAAACAACTTTTTAGGGCGCGTTTAGTTGTGGAAAATGTTTTCTAGTTTTCTATTTCTAATTTTCTAGAAAATGAAAGAAGTTTTTCTCTCTAGAAAACAAATGAAAATTCTGAAAACGCGTTCAAAACTAAAAAATGAAAAACAATTTGAGGTTTTCAAAATTTAGAAAATGGAAAATGAAAAGTGGAAAACAATAAAAAAGTGTTTTCTAATTTTCCATAGAAAAGTGGAAAACATTGTTTTCTGTTTTCATGGAAAACATTTTTTTGAAAACTATAATTTGAACGCATTTTCTGTTTTCCATATTTTCTTGGAAAACAAAAATAAAAAATAAGGGGTGTTTTCCCCAAGTAAACACACCCTTATTGTTTTTCATTTTTCATTTTCAGTTTCCATCTCTCTCCTCCATCCTTTCACATCTCTACTATAACATGTTTTTTAGTTTTCTAAAATAAAAAATGAAAATAACATTTTCTAATTAGAACACATTTTCAAAATTTTTGTTTGTTTTTCATAAATGAAGAACTCCTTTCATTTTCTAAAAAATTAAAAATAAAAAACTTAAAAACATTTTTTCACAACCATACACGCCCTAATGTTTGAATCTACGTGAGATTGTTTGAGAAGGCAGGGGAAGACAAAGGAAATACACTTATACACATACATAAAAGATACATGCTTTTAGCATGAATTTTGAGCCCACAAGTAACGCAACCACTAGATGAAAAACTCGATTAGGTACTAATTATTCAAAGGGCAACCGTTTTTATACGCCACAAGTATCAACTATCCGAAATGCAAAAGTTACAGATTAGATATGTGATGGCATATATAATTAACAATTCCAAGAGTTTTACCCCACTGCTTCATGACCTAGTATCCTGGGGAAAACAGCAGGAGGATGCTTCACGAAAACAAAATAGAAACCGTTAATAAACCTCAACAAAAAACACTTGACACATCACGATATATATAGCAACAACAAAAGATGAGCAATTAATTTGGAATCAATAACTCTACATATATAACTATAAATAACTTAACTATATATATATGTATATATACCTCCAATTTCCAGAAAGTAACATCACTATGACAAAGAGATGTACATATTATCTTAATCCGAACTTCGTGCATTTTTGGTGGTGCCACTATCACTTCCTCGATAACCAACGGCTTTCCTGGTTCCCTAGCAATTGCAGCTGCAAGAAATATATTAAACACATACACCAATTCATAATTAAGCTAATCCAAACACGATTAAATCCCAATTATAGCTAGCTAGTCAATTCTTCAAACTTCAAATGAATGGAAGTATGACACGTGTTACCTCTACATCGAATAGGCTTGCCGATGGTGTTACCGGAGCTTTTTCCGTCCATAATTATATATCGGCTATATATATTCTTAATCTTTGATTTTATTTTTATTTTTTTGTATGTTTGTTATTTGAAATTCTAGTTACGATGTTTTATATAGTGCAAGTGATTAGTGTCCCGTTCTGGCGGGAATCGGTGATGTGGGCCAACAAACACGTGTAACCATCATCAGCCCTTATTTTGACACTACTATATAGACTTCGACAAGAATTATGTATATCAAACGTTATATGCGTACGTGTATCGCAATGTTTAGTTAAGAACTTACAATTGTTTTAGTTTAAGTATAATTAATTAATTAAATATAGTTATAGTTATCTATACTTCTATACTTATATTATAAAAAGAATAGCTCTTTATTTATGGAAATGTTGAAACTTGTGTAATATTTACACATAGCACCCCTTAAAATGTTTTTATCTACACTATCACTTAACATTAATAATTAAATTACACTATCAATCATTTATCTTTCAAAATATCTCCATTAACCCTTTACATCAATTACTTTTACATCAATAACTTACACCACTCGACACCGCCTCCGCCACTAACAATCGCCCCCACCACCACACCGTCGCCGCGACGACTACCGCCGCATTGCGCGGGTACTGTGCTAGTTAGATTTAAATTAGATTTATTAACGTATATCATGTGCTGAGTATTATCTCTATATATATATAATTCTCTATCTCCAAGCGATGATTTGGCATACCTCTTTGCTCGCCACGTCATTTTTTTCTTACGTGTCGTCATCATATCGCTTTGCTCTAAGAGCTTGTCCTACGTGTCGTTTTTATATCGATTTGTTCTATATCGGTCATATATACATAGATAGTTATGGGGAAAAAAATATCCCCGCAGCCCGCAGGGACTCGAACATAGGTGCTCAGCTTTATGCTAAATCACAAATACCATTGGAGTTACAAGGCCACTTGCATCATGTCTCAATCCTAAAAATATACGAGTATGGTACCCGCGCAATGCGGCGGCGGTGGTGGGGAAGGCGGTTTAGTAGTGTCGGTGATGGTACTATTGGTGGTGGTGGCGGTGTCAAGTGGTGTAGGTTGATGTAATTGTGATAGTGGAAATTTTTAGAAGATAAAGGCTTAAAGTGTTAATTATTAAAATAAAGGTTTAGAGTGTAAATTAATTCATTAAGGCAAATTTGGTATTTTATAAAAACTTTTTCCATAATGGGTGTTTATTAAGGGTAATTTAATAATTCCGTATGTAACTATTTTTAAAAATGGGGGGTGTGATAATTTTTATAAATAAGTATAGAAGTATAGATATATCGTATGTTGGGAGTTTTTGGAATGTTCCATCACTTATTCAACAAAGATTGTCGAATTATTGCACACCTTTCATATAATAGCAATTCCATTCAATCATATTATATATCAACTAACTTCATTTATTTTATCAACTTCATTCGTATTCCATTCACTAAATCAATTCACATTATTATTTTTCTTCCCAAATTTTCTTTTCATATTCAATATACATCTTTTAGATGATTTGAATATCAATATTACATTTTTCATTTAATAATATATTTGTGGTTAAAAAAGTAACCTTTTTAGGTGTTCTCAACCAAAATATCTATTAGATCATCTATCATCGCTAATGCTATAACAATTTGTACTCACTCCTTTTACGGTATACTTCATGTCTTTCTTTTATTTCAGATTACGGTATAACAAATAGTTGCAAATTTGCATTATGTCCATATTTACAAGGCATATTAAGAAAAAAGTGATCATTGATATATTGTTTTAAAACATGTTTTATAACTGATTAGGATGATTTTTTTCATTTAATATATGTTATATTCCTTTTCAATTTACAATATCACTCTAATTAAATACTAATAATATATGATGGATAAAATAATCAACTTTTTATATGTTCCAAATAAATAACTCTTATTAAAAAAAATTTAAAAAAAGTTTGTTGACTAAACAAACGTATAATTATTTATTTTTAAAAGTAAATAAAGGTCAATAGTTACTGAGATTTTCATAACGGTATTCGTCTATGAATCAATTTAATTCGATAAATAATTGAAAGAGACTCCTAAATAAATAACTAATATGCATAATTACATTACATTACATTACATTACATATACTTTACATTACATTACATTGCATTACATTACATTACATTACATTACATTACATTACATTGCATTGCATTGCATTACATTACATTGCATTACATTACATTGCATTACAATACATTGCATTACATTACATTACATTACATTACATTACATTACATTACATTACATTACATTACATTACATTACATTACATTACATTACATTACATTACATTACATTACATTACATTACATTACATTACATTACATTACATTACATTACATTACATTACATTACATTACATTACATTACATTACATTACATTACATTACATTACATTACATTACATTACATTACATTACATTACATTACATTACATTACATTACATTACATTACATTACATTACATTACATTACATTACATTACATTACATTACATTACATTACATTACATTACATTACATTACATTACATTACATTACATTACATTACATTACATTACATTACATTACATTACATTACATTACATTACATTACATTACATTACATTACATTACATTACATTACATTACATTACATTACATTACATTACATTACATTACATTACATTACATTACATTACATTACATTACATTACATTACATTACATTACATTACATTACATTACATTACATTACATTACATTACATTACATTACATTACATTACATTACATTACATTACATTACATTACATTACATTACATTACATTACATTACATTACATTACATTACATTACATTACATTACATTACATTACATTACATTACATTACATTACATTACATTACATTACATTACATTACATTACATTACATTACATTACATTACATTACATTACATTACATTACATTACATTACATTACATTACATTACATTACATTACATTACATTACATTACATTACATTACATTACATTACATTACATTACATTACATTACATTACATTACATTACATTACATTACATTACATTACATTACATTACATTACATTACATTACATTACATTACATTACATTACATTACATTACATTACATTACATTACATTACATTACATTACATTACATTACATTACATTACATTACATTACAACAATTACATACATTACATAAAATTATATTACATTAAAATTTACTTTTATTCATTAGTCTTTTTATATACGTTGATGATATTATTCAGCTTTGATAAATCGGCATATTTGAAAACTTAAATAATATCTAATTTTCATACGTTAAGGATCACCTCATCTTTAACTATTTAATCTAAATATTGAATAGGTGTATTACATATTAATTAAATGTAATTTACAATTTAACTTTAAACAATGAATTTAATTACTTACACGTACATATTCTATATTACAACATAAGAAAATAATATTTATATCAAATAACATTTGCATAGCAACAATGACTATACGGTACCCATGTAACACGTGGGTAAATAACTTATAAGTTATTTGTAGCTAGCACAGCATCCGCGCAATGTGACGACGGTGGTGGCGGCGACAGTATGGTGGTAATGGCAACGTGTGGTGTAGGTAATTGATGTAAATGTAATTGAATCAAAGAGGCAGTGGAGATATACTAGAAAATAGGGGTGAGTACGGTTCGGTTCAGGTCGGTTAACCGAAAACCGAACCGTTATATTTCGGTTTTTGAAATCTAAAACCATTGGGTTTCGGTTTTTTCAGTTTGGATCTTTTTCGGTTCGGTTTTTCAGTTTTAGTCGGTTTTTAACCACTTATTGGTTTGAGCCAACTTGATAAAGATTAAAATTTATACCATATGATTATGCTACAATTTCAATAACTTATCGGAACAATATTAGTAACAAAAACAATACAACAATGACAATAAATCCATCAAAATAAGTTGAACAAACTTCAAATATTTATTTTAAATAACCTTCATATATAACTATTTATATGTTTCACGTACGTGTTGTTTCAATTTGCAATTGATTAAACCGAATCGATCTTGTTGTGTATTTTCACATAAAACATATAATAATATTGTTTTGTACACTAACAAAAGCAAATATATTAACATATATTAATGAGAATGAGTATTAAAAAGATATAAATACAAAATAAAATAAACAATATATATTTATTATATATAAAGTATATTAATAATAACATGTAACTAATAAACGTAATAAATAAACGTATATATATATATATATATATATATATATATATATATATATATATATATATATATATATATATATATATATATATATATATATATATATATATATATATATATATATATATATATATATATATATATATATATATATATATATATATATATATATATATATATATATATATATATATATATATATATATATATATATATATATATATATATATATATATATATATATATATATATATATATATATATATATATATATATATATATATATATATATATATATATATATATATATATATATATATATATATATATATATATATATATATATATATATATATATATATATATATATATATATATATATATATATATATATATATATATATATATATATATATATATATATATATATATATATATATATATATATATATATATATATATATATATATATATATATATATATATATATATATATATATATATATATATATATATATATATATATATATATATATATATATATATATATATATATATATATATATATATATATATATATATATATATATATATATATATATATATATATATATATATATATATATATATATATATATATATATATATATATATATATATATATATATATATATAGTTAACAACAAATATATATATATATATATATATATATATATAAGTAATTATATATATATAAGGCATCTTCATCAACTGTTCACCTAATAACATTATTGTAATAAATACTGAGCTTTCGTTGAATTGAATTGTGTAGCTATTAAACTTTTTGTCTACTCCAAAAATACTTGTCAAATGTTGTATTGACACAAAGTGTGACGGCCGGCTAGATGGAATTTAAGACCAAACAGTTGTTATTATATATACTAGAAGGGTGTCCGCGCGTTGCAGCGGTAACGGTTTATAATGCGTGAGATGTCGTAACGGTCACTTTCATGAGGGAATGAGACATCTAACTATGGTTATCATTCTAAATATAAGTCGAGGATTAAGATGCAAAAAATAATAAGGTACAAAAATTAACCATTTTAGATATATTTGTTAGGGTTATTTTAAAATAGGGAGACCAGTTTGTTTTATAAGGGATTATAGATATATGGGGGCAAATGGATCAATAATCAGTATCCCCATACAAATTTTCGTATCTATGTACGAGGGTGGGATAAATTGAGTCCAACTTAATTTGAGTCAAAAAAGGGTCCATGTAACTTATACATGTGTAAGTTAACTTACACATGTGTAAGTTAACTTACACATGTGTAAGTTAACTTACACATGTGTAAGTCGTGGTGGCGGTGGTCGCCGTCGCCGGAAAATCATGGTGGTGGTCGAAGATGATGGTGGTGGTGGTAGGAGGTGGTTGGAATTTGAGGAGATGGACGAAAATCAATGGACTCAAATTGGACTCAAAATAAGCTGGACTCAAAATAAGTTAGTAAAACTTTCCCTCTATGTACGTAAAACAATTCTTTTAATGGAATTTATTAGTTATTTGAAGAATTTTCCCTCTTAAAAAAGTTATTATAGCCAAAATAAAAAAATAAAAATAGAATATGCAATTATGCACGTATCAGTTACATCGATCATGCTTAAAGTTTTGTCTTAAAAATCATATGATATGTTCGATAAAAACAACGTTGACTATAAATTTGATAACTTGCGATGCTTTTTGTTAACATCACGTACAAGCTAAATTGCCAGTTTGTTTGTTTGTTTTTCTTTCCAACGTTGAACCCAATTTTGCCCTCAACTTGGATCAACTTTTAGTTGAATCTACATAAAAGAGGAATTTACTAGCTAGTGCATATGAACTAGTTATCTAAAATTGAAACAAAAATGTACTCAAGATGCCGACATGAGGATTTAGGCTACACCTTTCAGTTTTCTCGAGCTAGGTTCATATAACGTTAATTAATAACATAAATTTACCCATCCGCGGTTATGTGCGAGTTACATAATTTTTGTATCATTGCCATCCAAAAACCTAAAGTAAATAAGGAACAACCAATGGCCAATGTCATATTCTTCCATGGATGGTGTATGAGAAAAGTTAAAATGTGAGTCTCAAATATAGATGGTTAATACCCGACTGGCAAGTGATTCTAACTGGAAGATGACCAGTTCAGAATACGATCCAGATATGGATAAACAAAAAGATAAAGGTACTGAAAGTAAATGCAAGAAACAATAAGTGCTGAAACTATATAAATAATATGTATATTTCAAGTATGTAGCATTGAGACACGATGTACTTTTCAATGTATTTGATTTATTGATATAAACAAATACAAAGGTTGTTGCGGAACAAAGATAAACACCCAAGTGTAAATATCTAAACAACCTAGAAATACAAGTGATCTAATAACTTGGAAATACTCGTAAGGATTACTTAGAGTATATCTCACAAGTTGCAATGCTAAAGTTTCAAGCCATTTGCAAGTTGTGAGAAGCCTTATATTTATAGGCCAAGTCCATGCTGATGTGGACTTAGGTCGTACAAATATGGTTGGAGCATTTAAGGAATTAAACCTAATTCCTTACATGCTTATTTTAAGGTAAAGTGTGAAAGTCAATTGATGTGACATATCATACTTTATTCCCAACCTTTTACTTAACCTTGTACTTTTATTAATAGACAAATCTATTAACCGGGTAAAGGTATATAAAGTAAAAAGGCTTCCTTGTAATCAGTGTAAAGTGTTGTAAGTACTTTATACTGAGATGCTTCAGTCTTCGATCAGGTATAATCAACTTCTGAGCTCCACATCTGAGCTGATTCTCTTTCTTCAGACTTCAGTCTTTGACTTCATTCTGAATGGTATTCTGATACGTTGATCTGAACTGAAGTGAAGCTTCAGTGAACTAATTCTGAACGACTTCAGAATTCTGTACAAGTATTCTTCACTGAGCTTCAGCTATTTCTGAACAAATTATATTTGGTCGATTTTCGACCTAACAAATTCCCCCTATTTGTTCTGAAATATTGCATGCATCTCAGACTTCTATCTATACATGTTTGTAAGTCTGAAATGCAAGCTTTTGTTTAAGTTGTAAATGTAACATCCGTGAGTTTTGACCCGTTGACTTTTCATATAATATGACTAACAATTTAAGTTAATAAATAATTTGGGTTGTTTTGTGAATTAAATGACAATGTGTTATATTCGGGTCGATAATATGTCTTGATCGGTGTTCGAATGTCTAACGAATTGTAATTTGGCTTGAGAAGAGAAACGGGTCGGCCCGTGGGTCGTCCACGACCCATCAGCCCCCCTTGACCCATTTCCCCTTATCTCTCCCTTTCACCACACAATCTCTATCTCTTCTCTTTTCTTCTTTCTCTTTTCTCTCAATTAAAACAAGACCATCCACCTCTAACTCTCCTTTTCCCTAGCATCTTTTGGTGTTTTGGGTTTGGGTTTAACTTGAGAATCATCATCGTCTTCATCACATTATCGCCTATACGAAGAATCAAAGGTTGAAGTTCTTTCATTTTTACCCATTTTGACCAATTCGGGTTTGAGCTCAAGAGGAAGTTTCGGTAAGTCTAATTCATCCCATTTGTACCTACTTATGTTTGTTTATGCATTTCTAGTCATCTTGAAAGTTTGCAAGTCCTAAATCGGCTTAAATCTTGATTTGGGTCAAACTAGGGTTTAATTAGGGTTTGAAGGGTTTGGATGTGATTATGATGTTTTGAATCGAAACTAAGATAGGGGTTATGTTTATTTATGTTGAAATATGTTTGTATAAGCTTCAAAATGAGTCTTGAAACATCACTAGTCGATTTGGTGACCAAAAATGGAGTTTGGGTTAAGTTTGGTTCGTGTTTGAAGTGTTTTGGAACTGATCTGGGCGCAGGTGCGCCGCACCTCCTCTTTGGTGCGCCGCACCAGGGCTTGGACTGGGTTCCCTGATCGTTTTGTGCGTCGCACACCCTCTTTGGTGCGCCGCACCTGGCTTGGTGCGCCGCACCTTTCCTCCAGTACAGCAAAACCTGATTTAGTTTGAAAGGTCGTAACTTTTGATCCGTAAGTCCAAATAAGTCGTATGACCTATCGTTGGAATCGTGAGAGAGTCTAGTTTCTAGTAGTAACACTCATTTTGTATAAATCTTCTTCCATTTCTAAAAATGTCGAGTCAAAGTGTCATGTTTCTTACTCGGTAAGGTTGAAGAAGTGTTTAGGGGTTTGTGACTCAACTTAGACTAAATAAACCAACTTGTTTAAGATTGTAAAGTTGACTTTATGGTATTATGATGTATATTTATAGGTTGTGGCCGTGTGGATCCTAATACTCGCTATTAATCTTTTATTAACTCGACTTAAGCTTCTTTGCCGATCAAGGTGAGTTTCGTATCTCCCTACTCGCTTGAGATTCGGGCTGAAAAGTGTAAACCTTTCGTGTTTACTTGCATTTATTGATTGATTGATTGATTATTTTGATTGTTGGATTGATGTGTTTTAGTTCGTTGATTGTGTGATGTTTCCTTTCGTTTGATTGATTAAATTGGTTGGAGTATTGAATTGTTGATTGATTGATTGATTGATTGATTCATTTCGTTCGGTTGACTTGGTTTTGATTGATTGATTGATTGATTGATTGATTGATTGATTGATTGATTGATTGATTGATTGATTGATTGATTGATTGATTGATTGATTGATTGATTGATTGATTGATTGATTGATTGATTGATTGATTGATTGATTGATTGATTGATTGATTGATTGATTGATTGATTGATTGATTGATTGATTGATTGATTGATTGATTGATTGATTGATTGATTGATTGATTGATTGATTGATTGATTGATTGATTGATTGATTGATTGATTGATTGATTGATTGATTGATTGATTGATTGATTGATTGATTGATTGATTGATTGATTGATTGATTGATTGATTGATTGATTGATTGATTGATTGATTGATTGATTGATTGATTGATTGATTGATTGATTGATTGATTGATTGATTGATTGATTGATTGATTGATTGATTGATTGATTGATTGATTGATTGATTGATTGATTGATTGATTGATTGATTGATTGATTGATTGATTGATTGATTGATTGATTGATTGATTGATTGATTGATTGATTGATTGATTGATTGATTGATTGATTGATTGATTGATTGATTGATTGATTGATTGATTGATTGATTGATTGATTGATTGATTGATTGATTGATTGATTGATTGATTGATTGATTGATTGATTGATTGATTGATTGATTGATTGATTGATTGATTGATTGATTGATTGATTGATTGATTGATTGATTGATTGATTGATTGATTGATTGATTGATTGATTGATTGATTGATTGATTGATTGATTGATTGATTGATTGATTGATTGATTGATTGATTGATTGATTGATTGATTGATTGATTGATTGATTGATTGATTGATTGATTGATTGATTGATTGATTGATTGATTGATTGATTGATTGATTGATTGATTGATTGATTGATTGATTGATTGATTGATTGATTGATTGATTGATTGATTGATTGATTGATTGATTGATTGATTGATTGATTGATTGATTGATTGATTGATTGATTGATTGATTGATTGATTGATTGATTGATTGATTGATTGATTGATTGATTGATTGATTGATTGATTGATTGATTGATTGATTGATTGATTGATTGATTGATTGATTGATTGATTGATTGATTGATTGATTGATTGATTGATTGATTGATTGATTGATTGATTGATTGATTGATTGATTGATTGATTGATTGATTGATTGATTGATTGATTGATTGATTGATTGATTGATTGATTAGTTGGTTTGCATAGTGATTGATGCTTAAGTGTATGTACGTATAGTTTAATTGAATTGATGTTTGATGATTAATGGACTTGTGATGAATGGATGTTGATTGATGCATATGTTGTGCATAAATCCCACTGATAGAGGATTTGACTTATGTATGTTGAAATGCGGCCTTGTCCCTCTGTTGACAAGTGTGCCCCGTTGAAATGCGGCCTTGTCCCTCTGTTGACAAGTGTGCCCCGTTGAAATGCGGCCTTGTCCCTCTGTTGACAAGTGTGCCCCGTTGAAATGCGGCCTTGTCCCTCTGTTGACAAGTGTGCCCCGTTGAAATGCGGCCTTGTCCCTCTGTTGACAAGTGTGCCCCGTTGAAATGCGGCCTTGTCCCTCTGTTGACAAGTGTGCCCCGTTGAAATGCGGCCTTGTCCCTCTGTTGACAAGTGTGCCCCGTTGAAATGCGGCCTTGTCCCTCTGTTGACAAGTGTGCCCCGTTGAAATGCGGCCTTGTCCCTCTGTTGACAAGTGTGCCCCGTTGAAATGCGGCCTTGTCCCTCTGTTGACAAGTGTGCCCCGTTGAAATGCGGCCTTGTCCCTCTGTTGACAAGTGTGCCCCGTTGAAATGCGGCCTTGTCCCTCTGTTGACAAGTGTGCCCCGTTGAAATGCGGCCTTGTCCCTCTGTTGACAAGTGTGCCCCGTTGAAATGCGGCCTTGTCCCTCTGTTGACAAGTGTGCCCCGTTGAAATGCGGCCTTGTCCCTCTGTTGACAAGTGTGCCCCGTTGAAATGCGGCCTTGTCCCTCTGTTGACAAGTGTGCCCCGTTGAAATGCGGCCTTGTCCCTCTGTTGACAAGTGTGCCCCGTTGAAATGCGGCCTTGTCCCTCTGTTGACAAGTGTGCCCCGTTGAAATGCGGCCTTGTCCCTCTGTTGACAAGTGTGCCCCGTTGAAATGCGGCCTTGTCCCTCTGTTGACAAGTGTGCCCCGTTGAAATGCGGCCTTGTCCCTCTGTTGACAAGTGTGCCCCGTTGAAATGCGGCCTTGTCCCTCTGTTGACAAGTGTGCCCCGTTGAAATGCGGCCTTGTCCCTCTGTTGACAAGTGTGCCCCGTTGAAATGCGGCCTTGTCCCTCTGTTGACAAGTGTGCCCCGTTGAAATGCGGCCTTGTCCCTCTGTTGACAAGTGTGCCCCGTTGAAATGCGGCCTTGTCCCTCTGTTGACAAGTGTGCCCCGTTGAAATGCGGCCTTGTCCCTCTGTTGACAAGTGTGCCCCGTTGAAATGCGGCCTTGTCCCTCTGTTGACAAGTGTGCCCCGTTGAAATGCGGCCTTGTCCCTCTGTTGACAAGTGTGCCCCGTTGAAATGCGGCCTTGTCCCTCTGTTGACAAGTGTGCCCCGTTGAAATGCGGCCTTGTCCCTCTGTTGACAAGTGTGCCCCGTTGAAATGCGGCCTTGTCCCTCTGTTGACAAGTGTGCCCCGTTGAAATGCGGCCTTGTCCCTCTGTTGACAAGTGTGCCCCGTTGAAATGCGGCCTTGTCCCTCTGTTGACAAGTGTGCCCCGTTGAAATGCGGCCTTGTCCCTCTGTTGACAAGTGTGCCCCGTTGAAATGCGGCCTTGTCCCTCTGTTGACAAGTGTGCCCCGTTGAAATGCGGCCTTGTCCCTCTGTTGACAAGTGTGCCCCGTTGAAATGCGGCCTTGTCCCTCTGTTGACAAGTGTGCCCCGTTGAAATGCGGCCTTGTCCCTCTGTTGACAAGTGTGCCCCGTTGAAATGCGGCCTTGTCCCTCTGTTGACAAGTGTGCCCCGTTGAAATGCGGCCTTGTCCCTCTGTTGACAAGTGTGCCCCGTTGAAATGCGGCCTTGTCCCTCTGTTGACAAGTGTGCCCCGTTGAAATGCGGCCTTGTCCCTCTGTTGACAAGTGTGCCCCGTTGAAATGCGGCCTTGTCCCTCTGTTGACAAGTGTGCCCCGTTGAAATGCGGCCTTGTCCCTCTGTTGACAAGTGTGCCCCGTTGAAATGCGGCCTTGTCCCTCTGTTGACAAGTGTGCCCCGTTGAAATGCGGCCTTGTCCCTCTGTTGACAAGTGTGCCCCGTTGAAATGCGGCCTTGTCCCTCTGTTGACAAGTGTGCCCCGTTGAAATGCGGCCTTGTCCCTCTGTTGACAAGTGTGCCCCGTTGAAATGCGGCCTTGTCCCTCTGTTGACAAGTGTGCCCCGTTGAAATGCGGCCTTGTCCCTCTGTTGACAAGTGTGCCCCGTTGAAATGCGGCCTTGTCCCTCTGTTGACAAGTGTGCCCCGTTGAAATGCGGCCTTGTCCCTCTGTTGACAAGTGTGCCCCGTTGAAATGCGGCCTTGTCCCTCTGTTGACAAGTGTGCCCCGTTGAAATGCGGCCTTGTCCCTCTGTTGACAAGTGTGCCCCGTTGAAATGCGGCCTTGTCCCTCTGTTGACAAGTGTGCCCCGTTGAAATGCGGCCTTGTCCCTCTGTTGACAAGTGTGCCCCGTTGAAATGCGGCCTTGTCCCTCTGTTGACAAGTGTGCCCCGTTGAAATGCGGCCTTGTCCCTCTGTTGACAAGTGTGCCCCGTTGAAATGCGGCCTTGTCCCTCTGTTGACAAGTGTGCCCCGTTGAAATGCGGCCTTGTCCCTCTGTTGACAAGTGTGCCCCGTTGAAATGCGGCCTTGTCCCTCTGTTGACAAGTGTGCCCCGTTGAAATGCGGCCTTGTCCCTCTGTTGACAAGTGTGCCCCGTTGAAATGCGGCCTTGTCCCTCTGTTGACAAGTGTGCCCCGTTGAAATGCGGCCTTGTCCCTCTGTTGACAAGTGTGCCCCGTTGAAATGCGGCCTTGTCCCTCTGTTGACAAGTGTGCCCCGTTGAAATGCGGCCTTGTCCCTCTGTTGACAAGTGTGCCCCGTTGAAATGCGGCCTTGTCCCTCTGTTGACAAGTGTGCCCCGTTGAAATGCGGCCTTGTCCCTCTGTTGACAAGTGTGCCCCGTTGAAATGCGGCCTTGTCCCTCTGTTGACAAGTGTGCCCCGTTGAAATGCGGCCTTGTCCCTCTGTTGACAAGTGTGCCCCGTTGAAATGCGGCCTTGTCCCTCTGTTGACAAGTGTGCCCCGTTGAAATGCGGCCTTGTCCCTCTGTTGACAAGTGTGCCCCGTTGAAATGCGGCCTTGTCCCTCTGTTGACAAGTGTGCCCCGTTGAAATGCGGCCTTGTCCCTCTGTTGACAAGTGTGCCCCGTTGAAATGCGGCCTTGTTCTTTATGTATTTTGATACTTGTTTATCGTTCTGTATGGATTCACTGAATCTTTATTTGCATCTAGTTTGTTCTACATTAATTCCACCTTGTGCTATATGATTTCCGTGATATTTCGAGCCTTGGCTTGGGGTGTTACAGTAAAAATTTTCTAAGTACATCTTATAGATCATTGATGTCTCAGAATTTTACTTGTGATTTTTCTAACTTAAACTTATCATCTACTTGTTAGCTACAAAATGTAACATATATATACAAACTGAAGTGTTTGTTACATTTGCAAATATTTATACAAGTGAATGATAAACTGAAAAGAAAACTACTTCTTCGCAGGCCTCGAACCAGAAGGTGCTTCAGTAGCTTTTCTCTTCAGTGGAGAATGATCCTTCTTTCCAAACAATCTGCCTTCAATCTCTACCTTGGCTTGCATTTTTTGTTGTATTCTTGATAACCATGCACCAATCAGAGCAGATTTTGGCTTCCCCCTCAGAATCTGGATCATCTCCCTATGCTCAGAAATCCCAAACTCGTGCACTGAAACCTGATGATATTCTTCAGCTGCCCTTCCTTCTCTTTTAACAACCAAATCAAAAAGCTTCAATCCATCAGCTTTTGTTACTTCTATATCAACTATTTTAGCTGGATGAGATCGATGCTTCATATAATGCTCATACTGATCCCTTTCATGTTTCCTTTCGATCTCAGTAGCATCATCAGACATTGGCTTGAAGGTAGAAAGATCAGCATCACGAATGTTCTTTCTTGAAGACCTTGGTCCAGTCACTTTGGGTTTCGTGGGTGGCCTAGACAATTCTTTTTCAACCTTCAGAACTCCAGCCAGAATTTCTTTCTTTTTGATTGCCATCTCCTTTTCTCTATTTTTCACCAAGTCCTCAATGGACAATTTGAATGTGAGATGGTCCAGCTTTTGTTCTAAGGGAGAATACTTTACCCCATACTCATATGCACCCATTTCTTCCAATGCCTTCTGCACTCTTGGATCATTCTTTATTTTCTGATATCGTTCCAATGTAAGACCAAGAGCTGCAGCATCTATGTGATCAAGGGTCCCCATCTTCAGATGTTGTTCCCTTTCTCTTTCTTTGATTTCCCTCCACATTATATATTCATTAGAGACTTGCTTCTGCAGAGCCACTAATTTCTTGCCATCTGCATCAAGATATTGTAACACCCGTTTTGTAAAAATATGGATTTCCAAAAATTTTCGCCTAACGGCGTCAATAAAGCGGAAACAGTTTATTAAAAACCTCAACCAAGGAAAACAGTTGAGAAACATAAGTGGTGTTACTAATAGCATCAAATCAGTAATAAAAGAAATCCATAAGATTGCCCAACATAAAGCAATCATAACATAGTCATTACATAAGTTCCATAAAGGAAATCAATAACAGAAGGTCTATGCGAAGCTATTGGGTAAACTAAAGCCAGCTTGATCATCTACCCATCTCTCGCCAAAGCTTCACACGTCATCTCACTGCCTAACCTGAGGGGTGTCAACACATTAAAAGAAACAAGTGTTAGCTATAAAGCTAAGTAAGATAACACCAGGTTTAAGCAAAACATTTCATCCATTTAAATCGTCACTTTAAAACATTACATCATTTGATTTAGGCATTTATATCACCACATAACGTATCCATATCACATATAAGCATAGAGTCCATGACCCTAATTGTGCCTAATCAATTTCATCATTTCATCTCATCTCTTTAAGTTGTGACTAGGTCACCATTAAGTTGTAACCGAAGTTACCGTTAAGGAAAGACAATGTCGATCCATGAGTAGCCCGCTATGTTCATGACATTAGGTGGGTCATCAGGCCACCCGAAACTACTCGCCACATATGACTTGTTGCAAGGAACCACCCGAGCAACCATTTTAACATACCTATAACCACCGTCAGGCATGACGTACCTATTACCACCGTCAGGCACGATTTATACGTACCTATTACCACCGTCAGGCACGATTTATACGTACCTATTACCACCGTCAGGCATGACGTACCTATTACCACCGTCAGGCACGATTTATACGTACCTATTACCACCGTAAGGCACGATTTATACGTACCTATTACCACCGTAAGGCATGACGTACCTATTACCACCGTCAGGCACCATTTATACGTACCTATTACCACCGTCAGGCATGACGTACCTATTACCACCGTCAGGCACGATTTATACGTACCTATTACCACCGTCAGGCACGATTTATACGTACCTATTACCACCGTATCGTAAACATATCATTAACCACCGTTCATCATAACATTTCATATCGTAAACATATCATTAACCACCGTTCATCATAACATTTCATATCGTAAACATATCATTAACCACCGTTCATCATAACATTTCATATCGTAACCACATGTACGGGGAAACATTTTAAGCATAAACATCGTCATCATTAATCCCCGAGTACCTCCCATATCAACCCAACCACCTATAAGTTATACATTACTGTTATGGAGGTTATAGTTTACGAACCATTTTCGTTGCACCCTCAGCGTGACAAAAGTAGTGTATCTTACCTGTTGGGAGTGTGCGCGCGTAATGAAAGGCTAAAAGTGCTTAACAATAATCCCCGACACCTATGATACATTAATATACAAAATATAAGTCATTTGGGACCCAAACGAACCTTCAAAACGAACTTAGGTTTGTTCTTACGAACTTAGACTCACTGAACGAACTTAGTTGCCTTCACGAACTTAGAAGACCATAAACGAAGTTTAACTTCGTTTGTTGAACGAAGTTAGGGTTTACTCAAACGAATTTAAGTCTCAAAACCACTTAGACATTCACTTTAAACGAATTTAGACACCTTAGGGTTCAAACGATTTTTTGAAGGCTTCAAACGAACTTAGTTTGAGTTCAAACGAACTTAGGCTCATCTTCAAACGAATTTAGAGTGTTCCAAACGAACTTAGGAAGCTTAGAACGAACTTCAAGTTCGTTCGGAAGCTGTTGACATCAGAAAACGAATTTAAGACTCAATTTCGACCAGAATTCATAAAACGACTATGTTCTTCGATTTTTCCAGAAACAAACGACTTGGGCTTCACCCAAAACATGATTTTGACATTGTTAAACATATTTTGATCATTCATATCGATTACAAACTCGTTTGACACCGTTTAGGTCATTAATTAGCCAAAGACACAACATGAACCCTAATTAATCAAAAACCCTTTTAAAATCAGATTTGAATCCTTTAATTATCACCTTTGAATCTGAAATATATTAGTAGATCGTTCATCATAACATTTCATATCGTAAACATATCATTAACCACCGTTCATCATAACATTTCATATCGTAAACATATCATTAACCACCGTTCATCATAACATTTCATATCGTAAACATATCATTAACCACCGTTCATCATAACATTTCATATCGTAAACATATCATTAACCACCGTTCATCATAACATTTCATATCGTAAACATATCATTAACCACCGTTCATCATAACATTTCATATCGTAAACATATCATTAACCACCGTTCATCATAACATTTCATATCGTAAACATATCATTAACCACCGTTCATCATAACATTTCATATCGTAAACATATCATTAACCACCGTTCATCATAACATTTCATATCGTAAACATATCATTAACCACCGTTCATCATAACATTTCATATCGTAAACATATCATTAACCACCGTTCATCATAACATTTCATATCGTAAACATATCATTAACCACCGTTCATCATAACATTTCATATCGTAAACATATCATTAACCACCGTTCATCATAACATTTCATATCGTAAACATATCATTAACCACCGTTCATCATAACATTTCATATCGTAAACATATCATTAACCACCGTTCATCATAACATTTCATATCGTAAACATATCATTAACCACCGTTCATCATAACATTTCATATCGTAAACATATCATTAACCACCGTTCATCATAACATTTCATATCGTAAACATATCATTAACCACCGTTCATCATAACATTTCATATCGTAAACATATCATTAACCACCGTTCATCATAACATTTCATATCGTAAACATATCATTAACCACCGTTCATCATAACATTTCATATCGTAAACATATCATTAACCACCGTTCATCATAACATTTCATATCGTAAACATATCATTAACCACCGTTCATCATAACATTTCATATCGTAAACATATCATTAACCACCGTTCATCATAACATTTCATATCGTAAACATATCATTAACCACCGTTCATCATAACATTTCATATCGTAAACATATCATTAACCACCGTTCATCATAACATTTCATATCGTAAACATATCATTAACCACCGTTCATCATAACATTTCATATCGTAAACATATCATTAACCACCGTTCATCATAACATTTCATATCGTAAACATATCATTAACCACCGTTCATCATAACATTTCATATCGTAAACATATCATTAACCACCGTTCATCATAACATTTCATATCGTAAACATATCATTAACCACCGTTCATCATAACATTTCATATCGTAAACATATCATTAACCACCGTTCATCATAACATTTCATATCGTAAACATATCATTAACCACCGTTCATCATAACATTTCATATCGTAAACATATCATTAACCACCGTTCATCATAACATTTCATATCGTAAACATATCATTAACCACCGTTCATCATAACATTTCATATCGTAAACATATCATTAACCACCGTTCATCATAACATTTCATATCGTAAACATATCATTAACCACCGTTCATCATAACATTTCATATCGTAAACATATCATTAACCACCGTTCATCATAACATTTCATATCGTAAACATATCATTAACCACCGTTCATCATAACATTTCATATCGTAAACATATCATTAACCACCGTTCATCATAACATTTCATATCGTAAACATATCATTAACCACCGTTCATCATAACATTTCATATCGTAAACATATCATTAACCACCGTTCATCATAACATTTCATATCGTAAACATATCATTAACCACCGTTCATCATAACATTTCATATCGTAAACATATCATTAACCACCGTTCATCATAACATTTCATATCGTAAACATATCATTAACCACCGTTCATCATAACATTTCATATCGTAAACATATCATTAACCACCGTTCATCATAACATTTCATATCGTAAACATATCATTAACCACCGTTCATCATAACATTTCATATCGTAAACATATCATTAACCACCGTTCATCATAACATTTCATATCGTAAACATATCATTAACCACCGTTCATCATAACATTTCATATCGTAAACATATCATTAACCACCGTTCATCATAACATTTCATATCGTAAACATATCATTAACCACCGTTCATCATAACATTTCATATCGTAAACATATCATTAACCACCGTTCATCATAACATTTCATATCGTAAACATATCATTAACCACCGTTCATCATAACATTTCATATCGTAAACATATCATTAACCACCGTTCATCATAACATTTCATATCGTAAACATATCATTAACCACCGTTCATCATAACATTTCATATCGTAAACATATCATTAACCACCGTTCATCATAACATTTCATATCGTAAACATATCATTAACCACCGTTCATCATAACATTTCATATCGTAAACATATCATTAACCACCGTTCATCATAACATTTCATATCGTAAACATATCATTAACCACCGTTCATCATAACATTTCATATCGTAAACATATCATTAACCACCGTTCATCATAACATTTCATATCGTAAACATATCATTAACCACCGTTCATCATAACATTTCATATCGTAAACATATCATTAACCACCGTTCATCATAACATTTCATATCGTAAACATATCATTAACCACCGTTCATCATAACATTTCATATCGTAAACATATCATTAACCACCGTTCATCATAACATTTCATATCGTAAACATATCATTAACCACCGTTCATCATAACATTTCATATCGTAAACATATCATTAACCACCGTTCATCATAACATTTCATATCGTAAACATATCATTAACCACCGTTCATCATAACATTTCATATCGTAAACATATCATTAACCACCGTTCATCATAACATTTCATATCGTAAACATATCATTAACCACCGTTCATCATAACATTTCATATCGTAAACATATCATTAACCACCGTTCATCATAACATTTCATATCGTAAACATATCATTAACCACCGTTCATCATAACATTTCATATCGTAAACATATCATTAACCACCGTTCATCATAACATTTCATATCGTAAACATATCATTAACCACCGTTCATCATAACATTTCATATCGTAAACATATCATTAACCACCGTTCATCATAACATTTCATATCGTAAACATATCATTAACCACCGTTCATCATAACATTTCATATCGTAAACATATCATTAACCACCGTTCATCATAACATTTCATATCGTAAACATATCATTAACCACCGTTCATCATAACATTTCATATCGTAAACATATCATTAACCACCGTTCATCATAACATTTCATATCGTAAACATATCATTAACCACCGTTCATCATAACATTTCATATCGTAAACATATCATTAACCACCGTTCATCATAACATTTCATATCGTAAACATATCATTAACCACCGTTCATCATAACATTTCATATCGTAAACATATCATTAACCACCGTTCATCATAACATTTCATATCGTAAACATATCATTAACCACCGTTCATCATAACATTTCATATCGTAAACATATCATTAACCACCGTTCATCATAACATTTCATATCGTAAACATATCATTAACCACCGTTCATCATAACATTTCATATCGTAAACATATCATTAACCACCGTTCATCATAACATTTCATATCGTAAACATATCATTAACCACCGTTCATCATAACATTTCATATCGTAAACATATCATTAACCACCGTTCATCATAACATTTCATATCGTAAACATATCATTAACCACCGTTCATCATAACATTTCATATCGTAAACATATCATTAACCACCGTTCATCATAACATTTCATATCGTAAACATATCATTAACCACCGTTCATCATAACATTTCATATCGTAAACATATCATTAACCACCGTTCATCATAACATTTCATATCGTAAACATATCATTAACCACCGTTCATCATAACATTTCATATCGTAAACATATCATTAACCACCGTTCATCATAACATTTCATATCGTAAACATATCATTAACCACCGTTCATCATAACATTTCATATCGTAAACATATCATTAACCACCGTTCATCATAACATTTCATATCGTAAACATATCATTAACCACCGTTCATCATAACATTTCATATCGTAAACATATCATTAACCACCGTTCATCATAACATTTCATATCGTAAACATATCATTAACCACCGTTCATCATAACATTTCATATCGTAAACATATCATTAACCACCGTTCATCATAACATTTCATATCGTAAACATATCATTAACCACCGTTCATCATAACATTTCATATCGTAAACATATCATTAACCACCGTTCATCATAACATTTCATATCGTAAACATATCATTAACCACCGTTCATCATAACATTTCATATCGTAAACATATCATTAACCACCGTTCATCATAACATTTCATATCGTAAACATATCATGAACCCTAATTAATCAAAAACCCTTTTAAAATCAGATTTGAATCCTTTAATTATCACCTTTGAATCTGAAATATACGTAGTAGATCGTTGATTACCTGAACAACAAGTGACCGATCCAATCCAATTACAAAAACACTCGAATGATTAACCAAAAACCTTGAAGATTTGCTTAAGAATTTAATTTGGGAATTAGAGAGGTTGTGTGTATGTTTCTAATTAGATTAGAGGCTGCCAAATTAACCTAGATTAGTCTAATCCCTTTCTTAACCCGTTTTTAACTTTCCAACATTGGCAAAATTGGTCCCTGGACTTCATATTGACTTTATTTCGCTTAAAAACACCTATTGGGGATACATATAACACACTAAAGCACTTTCGCACACTACAAAGGCCTTTTACACATCATTAAATCTACTTTATTGTCACTCATTAAAGATAATTAAATCTCACATATAGGGCACATAAACATATAAACACATATTTCCACACAAACGTATCACGGACTTATAATTTGACCTAACGACGTTAGTCAACATGAACGATTAAGTTTTGGGATGTTACAATTACCTCCCCCTTAAGAGGATTCCGTCCCCGGAATCACTTCAGCATCAAAAAGGTGGGGATAGGTCTCCCGCATTACGGACTCGGTCTCCCAAGTCATACTTTCGCCGTGATTGTGTTTCCACTTTATGAGAACTAGATCGATAGTCTTTCGTCGTAACTTCTTTTGTTTCCTTCCCATTATAGCAACAGGTTCATCGACAATCTGCTTGTTGGGATTAATACTTACGTCCTCGAGTGGAATGACATCCGTTTCATTCGCATAACACTTACGTAGGTAACACACATGAAATGTGTTGTGAATTGCGTGTAGTTCTGGAGGTAATTCCAGTTGAAATGCCTGTTCATTAACCTTCTTGATAATCTTGAAAGGTCCAATGAATCTGGGGCTTAACTTTCCACGTTTTCCAAACCGTAATACACCTTTCCAAGGCGACACCTTGAGTAAAACCATTTCGCCTTCTTTAAAATCGAACGGCCTCCTTTTCTTATCGGCATATGACTTTTGCCTTTCGCGAGCAACACGTAAGGCTTTCTTTGCAACATTAACTTTATCGGCCGTAATTTGTACTACTTCGGGTCCAGCAAATTGCTTTTCCCCGGGCTCCAACCAACAACTAGGAGTCCGACACTTTCTACCATATAACATCTCATAAGGTGGCATTCCAATGCTCGCATGATAACTATTGTTATACGCAAACTCAATAAGAGGTAGGTGTTTATCCCACGAACCACCATAATCCATTACACAAGCTCTGAGCATATCTTCGAGCGTTTGAATAGTCCTTTCACTTTGCCCATCAGTCTGCGGGTGATAGGCTGTGCTCAGACGAACTTGAGTACCAAATTCCCGTTGAAAACTCTTCCAAAAGTTGGAAACGAATCGAGCATCACGATCGGACACAATCGATATCGGAACACCATGTTTAGAAACCACTTCATCAATATACAACGTAGCGAAGTTCTCCATAGGAGCAGTCTCACGAACTGGGAGAAAGTGAGCACTCTTCGTTAATCGATCGACAATAACCCATATCATATCGTGACCACGAGGCGTCCTCGGAAGTTTGGTCACAAAATCCATCGTAATGTGATCCCATTTCCACTCAGGGATCTCAAGTTGCTGAAATTTCCCGTAAGGCTTTTGATGTTCAGCTTTCACTTTAGCACACGTCAAACATTTCTGCACATACATCATCACATCGTTCTTAATACTGGGCCACCAATAAATCGGCTTCAAATCCGCATGCATCTTTGTGGCACCAGGGTGTACAGAATACTTAGTTTTGTGAGCTTCATCCATTACTAACTCACGATTGCCTCCATAGAGAGGAACCCATATTCTACCTTTGTAAGTTCGAAGGCCACGACTATTTTCTTCCATTTGGAGTCTGTTCTTCTTCTTTTTCCCAATAGACTCCGCTTTCACATTATCATCCTTTAACGCTTCGATTTGAGCTAATCGAATAGGTTCCAGTAAATTCGACTCAATCTTTGTAATCATCGCACATAATCTACTCTTCGCATATCCTTTGCGGCTTAAGGCATCAGCAACCACATTAGCTTTGCCTGGGTGATATTTAATTTCACAATCGTAATCCTTTAATAACTCCATCCACCGTCGTTGTCTAACATTCATGTCCTTCTGAGTAAACACGTACTGTAAGCTCTTATGATCCGTGTATAGGGTACACTTTGTACCATACAGATAATGTCGCCACAACTTCAGAGCAAAAACAACCGCAGCCAGCTCAAGGTCATGAGTAGGATAGTTCCGCTCATGAGGCTTCAGCTGTCGAGAGGCGTAAGCGATAACTTTGTCTCGTTGCATTAATACACACCCTAACCCCGTGATGGATGCGTCACTATAGACCACTAAATCATCTGTTCCTTCGGGTAAGGCTAAGACTGGAGCTTCACACAACTTCTTTTTCAACGTCGTGAAGGCTTTCTCTTGAGTGTCGGTCCACACAAACTTCACACCTTTCTTCGTTAATTCAGTCATTGGCTTGGCAATGCGCGAGAAATCTTGAATAAAACGTCGATAATAGCCAGCCAAACCGAGAAAACTCTTAATTTCAGTAGGAGACTTAGGCTGCTCCCACTTCGACACCGCTTCTATCTTCGAAGGATCTACTTTTATACCATCAGAGGAGACGACATGGCCGAGGAAATGAACTTCCTTTAGCCAGAATTCGCACTTGGAGAACTTAGCATATAGCTTTTTCTCTCTGAGGACTTGAAGGACAGCTCTCAAATGCTCTCTATGTTCCTCTTCCGTCTTTGAATACACCAGAATGTCGTCGATAAAAACAATAACGAAATGATCCAAAAATGGTCGACAGACACGGTTCATCAAATCCATAAACTTCGCTGGAGCATTTGTCAAACCGAATGGCATGACAAGGAACTCATAGTGACCATAACGAGTTCGAAACGCTGTTTTGGCTACACTTTCTTCTTCAACCTTTAATTGATGATAGCCAGACCGTAAGTCAATCTTTGAAAAATAAGAAGCACCTTGAAGTTGATCGAACAAATCATCAATGCGAGGGAGTGGATACTTATTCTTCACCGTTCTTTTATTCAGCTCGCGATAATCGATACACATGCGCATGGATCCGTCTTTCTTCTTTACGAAAAGGATAGGAGCACCCCATGGAGAGGAACTCGGACGAATGAAACCTTTATCTAAAAGTTCCTGAATTTGAGTCATCAGCTCCTTCATCTCTGTCGGAGCTAATCGATACGGAGCTTTGGCTACAGGAGTAGCACCAGGAATAAGGTCAATAGAAAATTCAACCTCACGATCCGGAGGAAGACCTGGAAGATCTTCAGGGAAAACATCAGGAAACTCGGAAACAACTTCGACATCAGAGACTGTAGGCTTCGCGATACGAGAATCGATGACATAAGCTAGAAAATGTGACTTAGTTTGCCGTATACAACGAAGCGCTTTCATCATCGAGATCACCTTAACATTTCCCGGCTTCTTGTCACCATAAACACAGACACCTTTACCGTCGGGAGTAGCGATACGGACTATCTTTTTCGAACATAGGACGACAGCATCATTCTTAGACATCCAATCCATACCGAGAACAACATCGAAACTAGGAATAGTAGCGGGTAACAGGTTAGCAGTAAATGAACGACCCTCTATTTCTATCGGACAATCAGAATAACCTTCCCGAATAATAGACGTCGCACCATTAGCCACCTCTACTTCTATAGGGCACCGTAAAGAACTAGTAGTCATATCTAACTTAGGAGCAAACAGAGTAGACACAAAAGATTTGTTCGCACCAGAATCAAATAACACATTAGCAGGTTTGGAGTTAACAATAAGGGTAGCAGTAACTACCTGATCATCGTCTTTTGCCTCCTCAGCCGTCATCTGAAAAGCACGGGCTTTGGCCTGGGAAGCTCCTGCCTTCTTTCCCTCATCTTTCTTCATCTGCGGGCAGTCTGCAATACGGTGCTTGGTGTCTCCACATTTATAACATCTAGCCTTGTCAGTGCATTGATCAATGGTATGACCCTGAGTTCCACACCTATTGCACCTGCGGGTCTTTGTAGAACACTGACCAGAATGGATAGATTTGCAGCCAGGGCACCATTTTCCATCCTTGTCTGCCCTTCCCTTGTCAGAGGACGATGAAGATCCCTTAAATTTCTTTCCAAAACGATTTGATCCACCAAACCTCCTCTTATTGCCAGACTTCTTCTCATCCTCTTTCTTTTCAACTTTCTTATCCGCAGCAAAATCATCATCAAGCTTTTTAGATTCTTTGATTGCTTCAGTTAGAGTCTTATGCTGCCTACAAATACCTCGATAACTTGGAGGTAAACCATCGACATAGCAGGCGACTTGATCTGCATCAGTTCTGAATAGATGACCCACAAATTTCATCTTTTCCATAAAGGAACGAGCATAATCATTGACTTTACCAATTTCAGCCGTCAAAGCACGAAACTCTTTTTCCATCTTGCGCTGTTCATGAGTCCCGATATACTCCTCAATAAACTTCTGCTTGAAGGTAGCCCATGCGATAGCAGATACCATATCTGGAGTCATCGAAATAGTAATGCTCTTCCACCAATCTCGAGCACCTTCTTTCAACATTCTACTCGCACACAACACCTTTTTATCCTCTGGACAGTCACAAGCTTCAAAGACCATCTCAGTATCATCAAGCCATTCCATACAGCCTACTGCGTTAAGTGTTCCATTGAATTTCTGAGCTCCGCACTTCTGAAAACTTTCGAACTTGAATCGAGAAGCTTGAACTACATTAGGAGGAGCCACATCAACATTAACAGGGGGAACGACTACATTATTACTGGTAGCTCAGTGTGGTGAGAAGGCACTGAGAAATTGCCATCAGTTCCTTCAGCATTTTCGGCAAGAGCGTTGTTCAGTTGCTCCTGAGTCTGTGCTAACTGGGCCTGGAGAGTCAGCACAAGATTGTACAATTCAGCTGCATTTGGGATTTGCTCCACCACTGCTTCGTTAACTATGGGTTGATTACCAGGAGGTGGAGGCATAGGGCCTAACGAGCCTTGCCGATTTACTTGCTGGGGGTTTCCTCGATTTCTATTCACGTTAGCTGCAGCAGCAGTAGCAGCAGCATTAGTAGCAACTGCACCTGGATGGACAGGTGGAGTAACGCTGGCAGTTGCTCCGTCACGTTGGATGTTGCGGTTGCGAGTGTTAACCATTTTCCTTCAATAAAATGGTGAAGTCGATAAGCGCGAAATAAAACAAAAGTTCGTTGGGATAAGGCTAAATCATATCATCGTAACATAAACATCTCGTAAGCCTTATCACACTCGCACTCATCCCAACCCATCCTACATCACATGTCATCACTAGCTAAGGCATCCTACGAGTACCTAGCATGCATATCCTAAGTTTAAGTCCAAATCCTATGGTCAATAGGCCTTGGTTCACTTAAACTACGTCTCTGATACCAAATTGTAACACCCGTTTCGTAAAAATATGGATTTCCAAAAATTTCGCCTAACGGCGTCAATAAAGCGGAAACAGTTTATTAAAAACCTCAACCAAGGAAAACAGTTGAGAAACATAAGTGGTGTTACTAATAGCATCAAATCAGTAATAAAAGAAATCCATAAGATTGCCCAACATAAAGCAATCATAACATAGTCATTACATAAGTTCCATAAAGGAAATCAATAACAGAAGGTCTATGCGAAGCTATTGGGTAAACTAAAGCCAGCTTGATCATCTACCCATCTCTCGCCAAAGCTTCACACGTCATCTCACTGCCTAACCTGAGGGGTGTCAACACATTAAAAGAAACAAGTGTTAGCTATAAAGCTAAGTAAGATAACACCAGGTTTAAGCAAAACATTTCATCCATTTAAATCGTCACTTTAAAACATTACATCATTTGATTTAGGCATTTATATCACCACATAACGTATCCATATCACATATAAGCATAGAGTCCATGACCCTAATTGTGCCTAATCAATTTCATCATTTCATCTCATCTCTTTAAGTTGTGACTAGGTCACCATTAAGTTGTAACCGAAGTTACCGTTAAGGAAAGACAATGTCGATCCATGAGTAGCCCGCTATGTTCATGACATTAGGTGGGTCATCAGGCCACCCGAAACTACTCGCCACATATGACTTGTTGCAAGGAACCACCCGAGCAACCATTTTAACATACCTATAACCACCGTCAGGCATGACGTACCTATTACCACCGTAAGGCACGATGTACCTATTACCACCGTAAGGCACGATGTACCTATTACCACCGTAAGGCACGATGTACCTATTACCACCGTAAGGCACGATGTACCTATTACCACCGTAAGGCACGATGTACCTATTACCACCGTAAGGCACGATGTACCTATTACCACCGTAAGGCACGATGTACCTATTACCACCGTAAGGCACGATGTACCTATTACCACCGTAAGGCACGATGTACCTATTACCACCGTAAGGCACGATGTACCTATTACCACCGTAAGGCACGATGTACCTATTACCACCGTAAGGCACGATGTACCTATTACCACCGTAAGGCACGATGTACCTATTACCACCGTAAGGCACGATGTACCTATTACCACCGTAAGGCACGATGTACCTATTACCACCGTAAGGCACGATGTACCTATTACCACCGTAAGGCACGATGTACCTATTACCACCGTAAGGCACGATGTACCTATTACCACCGTAAGGCACGATGTACCTATTACCACCGTAAGGCACGATGTACCTATTACCACCGTAAGGCACGATGTATGCTATAACCACCGTTCATCATAACATTTCATATCGTAACCACATGTACGGGGAAACATTTTAGGCATAAACATCGTCATCATTAATCCCCGAGTACCTCCCATATCAACCCAACCACCTATAAGTTATACATTACTGTTATGGAGGTTATAGTTTACGAACCATTTTCGTTGCACCCTCAGCGTGACAAAAGTAGTGTATCTTACCTGTTGGGAGTGTGCGCGCGTAATGAAAGGCTAAAAGTGCTTAACAATAATCCCCGACACCTATGATACATTAATATACAAAATATAAGTCATTTGGGACCCAAACGAACCTTCAAAACGAACTTAGGTTTGTTCTTACGAACTTAGACTCACTGAACGAACTTAGTTGCCTTCACGAACTTAGAAGACCATAAACGAAGTTTAACTTCGTTTGTTGAACGAAGTTAGGGTTTAACTCAACGAATTTAAGTTTCAAAACCACTTAGACATTCACTTTAAACGAATTTAGACACCTTAGGGTTCAAACGATTTTTGAAGGCTTCAAACGAACTTAGTTTGAGTTCAAACGAACTTAGGCTCATCTTCAAACGAATTTAGAGTGTTCCAAACGAACTTAGGCTAATCTTCAAACGAATTTAGAGTGTTCCAAACGAACTTAGGCTCATCTTCAAACGAATTTAGAGTGTTCCAAACGAACTTAGGCACTAAAACGAATTTAAGACTCAATTTCGACCAGAATTCATAAAACGACTATGTTCTTCGATTTTTCCAGAAACAAACGACTTGGGCTTCACCCAAAACATGATTTTGACATTGTTAAACATATTTTGATCATTCATATCGATTACAAACTCGTTTGACACCGTTTAGGTCATTAATTAGCCAAAGACACAACATGAACCCTAATTAATCAAAAACCCTTTTAAAATCAGATTTGAATCCTTTAATTATCACCTTTGAATCTGAAATATACGTAGTAGATCGTTGATTACCTGAACAACAAGTGACCGATCCAATCCAATTACAAAAACACTCGAATGATTAACCAAAAACCTTGAAGATTTGCTTAAGAATTTAATTTGGGAATTAGAGAGGTTGTGTGTATGTTTCTAATTAGATTAGAGGCTGCCAAATTAACCTAGATTAGTCTAATCCCTTTCTTAACCCGTTTTTAACTTTCCAACATTGGCAAAATTGGTCCCTGGACTTCATATTGACTTTATTTCGCTTAAAAACACCTATTGGGGATACATATAACACACTAAAGCACTTTCGCACACTACAAAGGCCTTTTACACATCATTAAATCTACTTTATTGTCACTCATTAAAGATAATTAAATCTCACATATAGGGCACATAAACATATAAACACATATTTCCACACAAACGTATCACGGACTTATAATTTGACCTAACGACGTTAGTCAACATGAACGATTAAGTTTTGGGATGTTACAATCATGAAGAGGGTAACCATGTTCATCAACATTCACACCAACAACTAGCCCAGAACCCTTTGCACTTGTCTTCTTGGGTTCTTCCACCACTGGGGCCTTGCCCTTATCCTTTTTAGCTGGTTCAGAAGCTTGTACTTCAGATTTCTGAACTTCAGCAACAGCCTTATCTACCTTCTTGGAAGTATCTTTGGTGAGTTCTAAGACCATCCTTCTGACCCCTTCTTCAACCTTTTCAGCCACAGAAGTTGAAATCTGAGCAACAAGATTCTGAGATATCTCAGACTTCAGCTTCTCAATCACATCACTACCAATAGAAGACCCAAATTCCTTCTCATTAACACTTGGCCTTTTAACCAACTCATTCACCTCCTTCCCGACTGCCATAACTTCTTGTTTGATCAGTTCAATACCAGATGTCAAGTTTGCAACAACTGAAGCTTGCACATCTCTTTTGGCCAGTCTGAAGGCTTCCCTGATGGCTGTACTTATTTTATTACATGAATGCACCAGCTCATTTAGCTTCCCACTTACTAGTCCCTCATTTCTAGCAACCTTGGTGAACTCAGTGCCAAGGAACATCTGAGCACCCTTCATTTCAGCAATGGAACTAGTATTGGCAGTTAGAGATTTTGTTAAGTCCTCTACCTTGAGAAGTAGGCTTTGGACTTCGGTATGTTGCTTCTCTAACTGTGCTTCTACACTCAAAGGAGGGGGTGGTTGTGCAGAAACAGAAGCCACAAAGGGAATTCTACCAAGCCCATCTAATGCCTTCTCCAATTGCATTTCAGTTGGACTCTCAGATTCAGTAGCAGAGTCCAACTCTTTCTCAGTTTCATCATCATAATTGATGGGCCTTGGCACTTGGTGAATTTGTGGGTGTAAGTGTTGGAGTTGTGGTTGAAAACGAGGTGAGGTGACATAGGCAGGTGTAGAGCCAGGTGGAAAATATGGATGTTGATGAGAAGTTTCAGGTTGGCGATATGGTTGTTCAACAAGTAAATTTTGGATTTCTGGGGGAGGTTGGACGTTTGTGAGGCTGAAGGTTGGCTCAGAATCAGAAGACTGATTCTCCTCCAGTAAGCCCTCATCAAACTCAAAGTCAGCAAAGGAATCAAGATTCCCTTGAGGTGGCTCATCTTCATCCCAGAGGTCAGTTAAAACTGCAGTCTGATCAGATATGCCCTGGTTCAGATCACTGGTACCTGAACCAGCTTCTGGTTCAACAACTGCTGCTGCAGATGCATCGTCACCAGATTTATGGGTTGGCTCAGCCATAGCTTCATCGCCAGAGACAGTAGACACATGGGTTGCCTTAATGGCCCTCGTACCATCATCAAGAGTCACTTCATCGGCCGTAGATTCTGGAATCTCAGTCTCAGGTGGTGTCACACCAAAGACTTCATCAATTCATGCTGCAGTAGAGTGTGAGATTTGTGAAGTTACAGGGGGTGCGCGTGCAGACACGGACTCTATTGTGTGCTGGGCGGACACACTTATATTTTCTTCACCATCTCCTCCTAAAGAAGTTTTGGAGATGGCTGCTTGTGGGTTTCCCTTTGGACTCGATTCCTCTGGTTCTTGTTGGGAAGATCCAGAGGGGTTTGCTTTGGTACTAATGTCCTTGGGCTGTGAGGACTGCTTATATTTACGACGTTTTAATAAGCCCTTTGGAGATCCTGAGGGATCTTTTGGGAGATCCTCAGGTTGGTCAGTGGAGGAGGGAATTGGTGGTTGGGTAGATGAAGTTGCTGGGGTTTTAAACAACTTCAACATTTGACCACCAGGTGCACCAATGGGTCTCGCATTCTTTTGCGACCCGCTCGGTGACCTTTCTGAGCCAGCCGGTCGTGCTGTTTCAGTTTTAGAAATTACCTGAAGCATTGCAGCGGAGAGTTCTGGTTCTGGATCTGAAGTAGATAGCTTTGATAGATCCCTGCAGAACTCCGTCGCTGAAGATTCAAGCCCCTCCATATGATACGCATCTCCGAGCATGTTCATGAAGCAAATGCTCAGAAACTTGGGAAATGAGATATGTGGACTTCTTTTCCCTTTTAACTTTGTTACCAGCTGAGAGAAAAGTATCTCAGCGAAGTCCACCTCAATCCCATGCCACAAGTAGTACCCGATTTCTACTTGTGTTAAGGAAATCTGGTCCAATCCACCCCAGTTTCCTCCTAGGCACTCCACAATCTGAGTCCAGAAATAACGCCAACAATTTTTAAATCCAGACAGAAAAATATGTCCAGATGTTCTCAGATTGTGCTCAGCATCGACCATGTCATCATGACCCATGGCGTGCAGTACCTCCCTGAAATTAACTCCTTTTAGCCTTTTTGCATAGGCTGAAGAAGAGGGAAGGTAGTTCAAGTGAAGGGCCTCCCGAAACCCATCAAGTGAAAGGATATACTGCTTAGTGCCTTCTTTTAAAGAAAAAGTGATCATTACTTTTCATTTACGGCACAACTTGTGTGACACGTCAGCAAAAGGTATCATTATTCAAACGTTAAACAGTAACTGTCACGTGTTCACACAACGACCAAGTATCCAAAATACATTATAAAGGACTAACTCATCTCAGAAATAATACACAAAATCTGAGCATGATCAGATTTAAGGAATCTGAACCATCTCAGTTTATACAATTATTCTGAAATCATTTCAGAAATTCTGAAGCATTTCAGTCAAAATATTTTTCTGAAAGCAAAGTTCCCCCTTAGAGAAAAATTCTTTTAAACATAAAAATATTTGACACTTCCCCCTGAGGTGATGCTATACAGGATTTAGCATACCTAACTCACTGATGAGATGTTTAAACGTTTTGACATCCAAGGGTTTTGTAAAAACATCAGCGAGTTGTTTATCAGTGGGAATGAAATGAAGTTCAATGTCACCTTTAATAATGTGATCTCTAATAAAATGATACCTGAGGTCGATATGCTTGGTTTTGGAGTGCATGACAGGATTGTGAGAGATGGCAATGGCACTGGTGTTATCACAAAATATTGGAGTCTTTGTATACTTAACACCATAATCAGTTAGTTGGTTCTTCATCCACAAAATCTGAGCATGATCAGATTTAAGGAATCTGAACCATCTCAGTTTATACAATTATTCTGAAATCATTTCAGAAATTCTGAAGCATTTCAGTCAAAATATTTTTCTGAAAGCAAAGTTCCCCCTTAGAGAAAAATTCTTTTAAACATAAAAATATTTGACACTTCCCCCTGAGGTGATGCTATACAGGATTTAGCATACCTAACTCACTGATGAGATGTTTAAACGTTTTGACATCCAAGGGTTTTGTAAAAACATCAGCGAGTTGTTTATCAGTGGGAATGAAATGAAGTTCAATGTCACCTTTAATAATGTGATCTCTAATAAAATGATACCTGAGGTCGATATGCTTGGTTTTGGAGTGCATGACAGGATTGTGAGAGATGGCAATGGCACTGGTGTTATCACAAAATATTGGAGTCTTTGTATACTTAACACCATAATCAGTTAGTTGGTTCTTCATCCACAAAATCTGAGCATGATCAGATTTAAGGAATCTGAACCATCTCAGTTTATACAATTATTCTGAAATCATTTCAGAAATTCTGAAGCATTTCAGTCAAAATATTTTTCTGAAAGCAAAGTTCCCCCTTAGAGAAAAATTCTTTTAAACATAAAAATATTTGACACTTCCCCCTGAGGTGATGCTATACAGGATTTAGCATACCTAACTCACTGATGAGATGTTTAAACGTTTTGACATCCAAGGGTTTTGTAAAAACATCAGCGAGTTGTTTATCAGTGGGAATGAAATGAAGTTCAATGTCACCTTTAATAATGTGATCTCTAATAAAATGATACCTGAGGTCGATATGCTTGGTTTTGGAGTGCATGACAGGATTGTGAGAGATGGCAATGGCACTGGTGTTATCACAAAATATTGGAGTCTTTGTATACTTAACACCATAATCAGTTAGTTGGTTCTTCATCCACAAATATAGGAGTCTTTGTATACTTAACACCATAATCAGTTAGTTGGTTCTTCATCCACAAAATCTAAGCGCAGCAACTGGCTGCAGAAATGTATTCAGCTTCAGCTGTGGAGAGTGATACTGCAGTCTGCTTTTTACTTGTCCAACTAACCAATTTGCCACCTAGGAAATGACAACCACCTGTGGTACTTTTCCTATCTATTTTACAACCTGCATGATCAGAATCTGAATAACCCATTAGATCTAGACTTGAGCCTTTGGGATACCAAAGACCAAGTCTGGGGACACCTTTAAGGTATCTGAAAATCCTTTTCACAGCATTTGCGTGTGCTTCTCTGGGATCAGACTGAAATCTTGCACAAAGGCATGTTGCAAACATTATGTCAGGTCTACTAGCAGTTAAGTACATGAGGGATCCCACCATACCACGATATTTTGTGGGATCCACTTGTTTTCCATTAGGATCTGAGTCCAAAGTTAATGGCGCAGAAATAGGAGTATCTTTTGATGAGACTGAATCAAATTGATATTTCTTTAATAAGTCTCTGACATATTTTTCTTGATTTATAAAAATACCATCACTGGTTTGTTTCACTTGAAGACCCAGAAAATATGTCAGTTCACCCATCATACTCATTTCATACTCAGATGACATTATTTCAGAAAACTGTTTACACATTTTGTTATTTGTAGACCCAAACACAATATCATCAACATAAATTTGTACAAGTAAGATATCACTTTTATCATGCAATATGAATAAAGTGTTATCTATTGCACCCCTTTTAAAACCATTTTTCAGAAGATGTTTAGTAAGAGTATCATACCAGGCTCTAGGTGCTTGTCTCAGACCATATAATGCTTTGTTCAGTCTGTACACCCAATGAGGTCTTTCTTCATTTATGAACCCTGGTGGCTGATGCACATACACAACTTCTTCCAATTCACCATTCAAAAATGCACTTTTAACATCCATCTGATTGACTTTGAACTCATGATGAGCTGCAAAAGCTAAGAAAATTCTGATAGCTTCTAGTCTAGCAACTGGTGCAAAAGTTTCATCAAAGTCTACTCCTTCTTCTTGTGAGTAACCCTTTGCAACAAGCCTTGCCTTGTTACGAATCACATGACCATCTTCATCCATCTTGTTTCTGAAGACCCATCTTGTCCCAATTGGTTCTTTCTTCAGATCACTGGGACAAGGAACAAGTTCCCAAACATCGTTCCTTTTAAACTGATTAAGCTCATCTTGCATGGCTTCAATCCAGCTAGGGTCTTTGTAACATCCCAAACTTTTTATTTAACAATTGACTTGTGCCGTTAAGTCAACATAACGTGTCGTTAAGTCTATTTTAGATTTAATGCTTATATGTGGTTTGTGTGTTTTATATGTGAGATTTGAAAGTCTTAATGTATGATATGAAAATATGTTTATGAAGTAATTATATGCCTATTAGGAGTGATTAACGAATTATTTAGGTAGTATATGGTCCTTAGAGGAGTTTTTGACTAGTAATGGGCTATATGGAAGCCTAGGGACCAAATTTGACATAGGGTGAAACTAAAAAACGGGTTTAGGGTCACATAAGGAGTCATTTGAGTGTCATTATCAGATCTATTAGTTTCCTCTCAAGCCCTAACCCACCCCCTTTCATCCCTAATCAATTCTTGAGCAAAAAGGCGATCAAAAGTGCGTTTCGGAAGTGTTTAATCTAGCTTTTCTCGTTCCCATTGTGAATTGCAGGTATAGAAGGTATAATTTTATTGATTTCTGATCCTTTTGATTATAAGAGTCATTAGGAAGTATAATTGGGCATTAGGGAATCAATTAGTGTGTAATTAGTGATGGTTTTGATGAAATAAGGCATGTATGATTTTCCTAAAGGTTGATATGGTTTGATAAGGCCTTAATATGAAGGATTTGGATGTTTTGAAACGGAGTTTTTGGTTTGTAGAGGGTTGGGTTCGATTTGATGGCATAATCGATTTTGATAGTGCAGAATCGGGGCCAGTTGCGGCGCAACGAAGTGCTTGAGCTGCGGCGCAACTGTTGCGGCGCAACGAAGTGCTGAGTGCGGCGCAACTGGTTTCCAGAAAGATAAGTTGCGGCGCAACTGGTTTCCGGCGCAACGAGTGCTTGAGTGCGGCGCAACTGGTTTCCAGAAAGATAAGTTGCGGCGCAACTGGTTTGCGGCGCAACGAGTGTGAGTTGCGGCGCAACTGGTTTCCGAGCGCAACAGTGCTTAGCTGCGGCGCAACTGGTTTCCAGAAAGATAAGTTGCGGCGCAACTGGTTTCCAGAAAGATAAGTTGCGGCGCAACTGGTTTCCGGCGCAACGAAGTGTGAGTGCGGCGCAACTGGTTTCCAAAGCGCAACGAAGTGCTTGAGCTGCGGCGCAACTCACCAGTTTTCAGAAAATAATATTGTTTGGAACCGTAACCTCGTTTTGACACATAGCTTACTCCTGAAACCTAGAGTGTGTCCTTGGTTATGTAATTCCAGTTTATGGTCTTAATGACTAGTGTTTTAATGGTCGTTTATTAATCATAGGTAGACGAGAGTTGTTGCTTTGTTCGGTAACTTAGCTATCCTTTATTGCGTGCTACTTTGAGGTAAGATACACTACTTTGACACGCTGAGGGATTCAACAACAGCATGGTTTTCAGAATATAACTTCTCTATTTTCATCTTGTGTACTTAAGGGTATTCGGGTTGTATGGGAGGTTATATGGGATATGTATTTGACTTAGGAGACCTGAAATGCATTTCCCTTTATATGCAATGCAAGGTTATGTATGAAATGATATGCAATGTAATGAAATGTGATGTAAGTATGTGTTGATTATGATGTGCATGTATATGTGGCTTGGTCACCTAGTTCACTAGACTTTATAAGTTGCCATGTCACGTGCACGTTTAAGGGCCCAAACGTAAAAGATGATTATATGTTAAGTTTAGGTAACTTTGTCACCTAAACTATATGTGATGAAATCGAGCTCGTATATATGATGAAGTGTTAAGCTTAACCCGTATTCACCTTAGCCGGGTGGGTGCGTATATGTTGTTGCTTGGGTGGCTCCTTGCAACGTAATTACGTGGTTTGAGTATCTCCGGGTGGAGTGATTACCCACCAATGTCTTGAACATACGGACTACTCCGGGATTGGCTTGCCATTCCTTAACGACACTTGATGGACCGCCTTATGGCTCATCCATCTAGTCGGGTGTGAGGTTCCCGTTAGGTCTTATGACCGCCTACACACAAACTTACACCTATATGATATGCATGACGTAAGTCACACCTTATATGACGATATGTGATGATATGAAATGACGAACGATGGATAGGCACGTTTAAGATGATTAATCCTAATATGATATGATGATGATGATATGATACGATGTTGATGATATGTAATATGTGCCTTTAATATGAAGAGCTGCTTTATCAAGTTTTAATTGGACAAACGTTTATTTAACTTGGTGTTATCTTACTTAGCTAATTCGTTAGCTAACACTTGTTTCTTGAAATATGTTGTCCCCTCAGGTTTAGCAAGCTAGATGAAGTTTGATGGTGAATAAAGAGCGAGATGGGTAGATTATATGAAGATGCTTTAGTCACCCATAGACGCTGCTCATTTTAGACATTTGTTCCTTTATGACATTTATGTTTTGATATGACTTGTATACGGTTGTTTTGTGTTGGGCAACCGTAGGATTTCCATTTATTCTATTTCTATGATGTGATGAGTAACACCACCTTTTTATGAACAAATCAAACTAGATTTTATGGTTTGAACTTTTGAAATGTTTTTCCGCATTCTTTAACACCGTTAGGTGAAAAGTTTTTGGAAATCCATATTTTTAAATGTTGGGTGTTACAAGTTGGTATCAGAGAAATGGTTTAAGTGAACCATGAACCATAGGTATTACCTTAGTTTTTGGACTTAAACCGATATAGGTTATGTAGGGCTTAAGTAGGAATGCTTAGCCTCAGAAATGAAATGCTTAGGACGGGTTTGGGAATGAGTGAGAGTGTAGATGAGGCATGATTAGTTATGTTGATGCTGAATTTTTAAGGTTATGTAGCCTTATCTAGCTATTCTCATTAAAACCTTGCTAACCGTCGTCATTGCATTGTAGACATCATGGTTAACACACGTGCTAATAGTCAACGGGCTGGAACTAATGCTAGTGGTGCTCCGCCTAATGGAATGGGGCTGGAGATGGTGTTAACCAAAGACCTCCACGAAGGCCATTTCCGGGTGTACAACCCACAAGGTCAGAAATTGATAGGGCTAATCCAGTGATTGAACAAGTCCCTACCCGAGCGGAAATGCATGAAGAGTTGAGGGCTATCCGAGCTCTCTTGTTGAGAAATGAAGAAGAGTTGAATCAACTTAGGGCCGAAAGAGATGCAAGCTTGCAAAGGAATGAGCATACGGATGGAAATTATTCCAACCGCTCAAACCGTGCCGAGCCATCGAATGAAAGGTCTTTGATTGCTCCAGAAGAGGTTGTAGCAAATGGAAATGGTGTTGGAAACATAGTGGAGCCTCGTGTAGTGGTAGCTCCTCGTGCTCTTGGATCTGAGGAAAATTACCCAGCAATATCTTGAATATTCATCAACAACAACAAGGGTATACTTCTTTCCTGCTCTTGTCTGAACATTCACTGGTCCAAAGAGGTCCATGTGAAGCATGTGAAGAGGTTCAGTTATACTAAAACTTTGCTTTGTCTTGAATGAAGCTCTTTTATGCTTACCCATTTCACACCCTGGACATGGCTTGTCTTTATTGAAGACATTGAGGGTATCCCATAAACAAGTTGTTTTCTTGACAACTTATTGATATTCTTGAAGTTCAGATAGGATAATCTCTTATGCCACAACCAGTTTGTGTCTTCATCTGCCTTTGTGTAGAAACATTGTTCAGTGGGTGAACTATTCATATCAATGATATAAATGTTTCCTTTTCTTGGTGCAATCAATACTACCTTTCCATCTCTGTTGAATATGGTGCCTTGTGAAATATCAAATAATACCTTGAAGCCATCATCACACAGTTGACTGACACTGATCAGGTTATATTTCAAACCATTCACATATGCAACACGTGTGAATTTGACTTGTCCATTATTCACAATACCATATCCCTCAGTTTTTCCATTTTCATCATTACCAAATGTTATTGAGGGTCCCTCTTGCACCCTATATTCCTCCAGCAGGGTTTGATAACCAGTCATGGTTCTGCCAGCAGCGCTGTCAAGATATCATATATTCTTCTTTCGGTCTCCCTGCACAAACACAAAGATTAGTTCTTTTTGGGAACTCATCTCTTGATGGGTTCGCTAGACTCTCCCTTAGCAGTCTCAGATTTCTTTGGTTCAGAAGGAACTGAAGGATCAAAAGGGATCTCAGTCATAATCTCAGATGACACAAAAACAGTTGGTTTGATGGGGGTTTCAACCTTTTTCTTCTCAGATTTTTGCTTGATTGGTTTGGAAAAAGATTTTGCATTTTGCTTAGGTTGAAGAGGAGTGGTTTCAACATTTTTTAAACGTGCATTACAACTCTGCACTTGTCTAGCCAATAACTGAAATTGACTCTCTAACCTTAACAAAATTGATTCTTCATTAGACACCTGAGCCTTACCTGAATCTGAGGTAGAAGGCTCAGTGAGGGAGATAATTTTCTTCTTATTTTGGCCTTTTGGAACCTTAGATGAAGTCTGAGGGGATGGCTTTTTGGTTTTAGCCTTCTTTTCTGAAACAGTTGTCTGAGCTGTTTCAGATTTACCCTCAGATTGTTCCTGGGCCTCATCAGTCACAGTTTTCTGTTTGCCAACTTTAGGAAAAATAATTTCTGGTTTCATTTCCTTTGGAAGTGCATCTAAATCAGTGATTATAGATGCCAAATGAAGATCACCAGATTCATATGCTGTTCTTTGATTTGCAAAAGTGTTTTTAATTGCAGCATCTGGTTTTGGTGCTTTCATCCAAGATTTAATTATTTTCTGTTCTTTTTCAAGGATGGTTTTTAATTCTTCTTTTTCCAACTCTAAAGTGGCAACCATAGACTGATAACTTTTTAAAGCTAACTGAACATCTTTCAGCTCTTTTAGTCTGGCCTGACTGGCGTTCAGTTCAGAAGTATTACTTTCAAACATTTTTAGGCTTTCTGAACGCACAGTTTCGACAAATGAAATGTCAGCCTCTAAAAGAACCAAAAGGTCCAATTTTTGTTCCTCATTACTTTCAAAACCAAAGTCACTAACCTTTTTCATGACTATATCCACCCATCGACCAGATTCAACATCAGACTTGACCAAATGACCTTGATCTTCACGTGCCATGAAACACATGTCCCTAACTTCTTCCTCATCATCAGACGATTCATCAGACTCTTCCCATTTTTCAGTTTTGGCAATCATACAACCATTATTTCTTGAGTTGTCTTGTGCCATGAGAGCTATGTGGGCTTTCAACTTCTTGTATTTAGCCTTATAGCTGTCATCAGATTTCTGAAAAATAGAATGGTTAGGGGCAGATTGTGATGATGAAGGCTGACTAGATCTGCATTCCTTCATGAAATGTCCTTTCTTGCCACACTTAAAGCATTCAAGATTAGACTTGTCAATAGAAGCGCTGGAAGCAAATGGTTTGCCAGATCGATTAGATTTGGCCTTAAAACGATTAAACGTTTTAGCCAGCATGGCAACCAGATCATCATTGTCATCCTCGTCACAATCATGAGTTATATTACCAGAAATACCAGTTTTTAACATTTCAGAGACCATCTTCTTCATCGAGTCAGAATGATCACTCTAAGAAGATAGTAGAGCAGTCCCATGTGGCTCAGTGTACCGAACCATGACTGAACTGGTAGAAGCATGATTTTTGGCATCTTGCTCAGCCACAGCTCTCTCAGCTTTGTTCTATTCAGTGTATCTGAAGGCTCCATATAAGGAAGCAAGAGTGTGACTATGCAAGGTTTTTCCTTGTCTCAAAACCAAGATCAAGTTTTCCCATTTAGAAGGTAAGATGTCACAAAACTTTTCTAACAAAATTTATTTGTCTTTAGTTACACCCAGGGCTTTTAATTGATTTACCAGATTATTGAATCTGATGTATGTTTGAGTTAAAGTTTCACCAGGGATAGCAAAAAAAGACTCATATCTTTTATTTAAAGCAACTTTTCTTGTGACTATTGTCTCAGAGGTGCCTTCAAACTGTGTCATAAGTTCCTCCCACATTAATTTTGAATTTTCAAGTAAAACAAGGGTGGGCATAAGAGTTTCAGGAACAGCATACAAGATCATATTTTGTAGCTTGGTATCAAGGTCTACCAGCCTATGATCTTCTTCAGACCAATGATCCTTCTCCTTAGGTGATACCCTGGGAGTCCCATCGGCATTTCTGACAACAGTGGAGGCATTCATGGGGACAAAGGGTCCTTCTTTAAGAATATCGGTCAAATGTCTTTCAACACCAGCAATATATTTGAGCATGCATGCTTTCCATGTTTGAAAATTTTCACTGTTCCCATCAAACTTGGGAACAAGATTATTTGGAAAGTGTACGTGTACATTATGCGATGGTATATTGTTGTTGATGATAGGGGGTGGAGTAGGTGGAGTATTAGCATTAGCATTAGGGTTAGAACCTTCATTGAATAATTGGTCAACCATCTTTGCAGATCAAAGGTTAATGAATTAATATAATTCAACCTTGCTGCTCTGATACCAATTGTGAGTCCCAAATATAAATGGTTAATACCCGACTGGCAAGTGATTCTAACTGGAAGATGACCAGTTCAGAATACGATCCAGATATGGATAAACAAAAAGATAAAGGTACTGAAAGTAAATGCAAGAAACAATAAGTGCTGAAACTATATAAATAATATGTATATTTCAAGTATGTAGCATTGAGACACGATATACTTTTCAATGTATTTGATTTATTGATATAAACAAATACAAAGGTTGTTGCGGAACAAAGATAAAGGTACTGAAAGTAAATGCAAGAAACAATAAGTGCTGAAACTATATAAATAATATGTATATTTCAAGTATGTAGCATTGAGACACGATATACTTTTCAATGTATTTGATTTATTGATATAAACAAATACAAAGGTTGTTGCGGAACAAAGATAAACACCCAAGTGTAAATATCTAAACAACCTAGAAATACAAGTGATCTAATAACTTGGAAATACTCGTAAGGATTACTTAGAGTATATCTCACAAGTTGCAATGCTAAAGTTTCAAGCCATTTGCAAGTTGTGAGAAGCCTTATATTTATAGGCCAAGTCCATGCTGATGTGGACTTAGGTCGTACAAATATGGTTGGGAGTATTTAAGGAATTAAACCTAATTCCTTACATGCTTATTTTAAGGTAAAGTGTGAAAGTCAATTGATGTGACATATCATACTTTATTCCCAACCTTTTACTTAACCTTGTACTTTTATTAATAGACAAATCTATTAACCGGGTAAAGGTATATAAAGTAAAAAGGCTTCCTTGTAATCAGTGTAAAGTGTTGTAAGTACTTTATACTGAGATGCTTCAGTCTTCGATCAGGTATAATCAACTTCTGAGCTCCACATCTGAGCTGATTCTCTTTCTTCAGACTTCAGTCTTTGACTTCATTCTGAATGGTATTCTGATACGTTGATCTGAACTGAAGTGAAGCTTCAGTGAACTAATTCTGAACGACTTCAGAATTCTGTACAAGTATTCTTCACTGAACTTCAGCTATTTCTGAACAAATTATATTTGTTCGATTTTCGACCTAACATAAAATGATTTACATCTATCAAAAATAACTTCTAAATTCTATCAATAGAAAAAAGTTATTGTTCAAAGTTAAATGCTAAAGCAGTGTCTCTGATACCACTTGACAGTCCACAATTTGCACACTTATATGAGATTAATTAAGACAAGAAAGTAAATGCAGAAAGTAAAGAACAAGAACAAGAATAAAGTTCAAGTACAAGAAACTATGCAAGTCTAATCATATGTATCATTGATTAAACAGTGAATAAATGATCGATATTACAACTTGTCTTACAAGAAAAATACAAGAACAATATAATTGTTTAGTTTTAGACAAACTATAAAACTAAAACAATTACAAAAAATAATTAGTGACACACACTTGTGGATCAACCTCACCAAATATAAAAAGTAAAACTAGCCCAATATATAGGTGGGCTCTTGTTAATCTTTTATTTGGGTTTCCTAACTGGGCCAGCATTTCACAAACACTCATCACAGATTCACAGTACTACACACACTGACACACACACACCAACAGTACTCCATATATACAGTATACACAGCATCAACAAAAACACTCCAAAAAGATCCAAAAGCACACCAGAGCCATGGCACCATCATCATCAACAGCCACACAACAAGCAGCAAAAAAAGCACCAGGTTTCGTAGCAAACGCAATAAAAAACAAACACAGTTTCATCCAATTCTTCGCCATGACCGGAATCCTCCTCTTAAGCATGCGCTCCGTCGGCCAAAAATATCGAATTAATGATCTCCAAGAAGACACCGCCGCTTTACTCAAAGAACAAAATTCCCTCTCCGATCGCCTCCATCACATCAAACAACAGCTCTTGGCTGAAGCCGCCCTCGATTCCACCGGAACTTTCGCTGCCAGGCTCCGCCTCCTTTTCGGCGATTCGTGAGTACTTACTTTACATTAGGCCTAATAATATTTTATTGTAATCTTCAATTGTCGACATTTTAGATAGTAATAATTTTTGTTTAAATGCCTTATGTTACTGAATTGTAAACTGTTACTATTACTGGTACTGGTTTAATTTTATATATATATATATATAGGTTTACGGTGTGGCCGAGGTTGATTTGAGAGTCTTATGTATAACCTTTTAGGCTAGAGCTCATTTCGGTTTGGTTCAAGTTGAGCTTGAGTAGGTCATATGTCCTTAATATCAAGTAATGATATGTTGCTTGTTAGTGTTTGTTGATTTTATATGGAATCTAGATATTTGATTTTGATACAAGTTCAACTTAGGAATTTTGAAGTTGATTTGCTGCTTTGAATAGATAACCTTTTTTAGATGACGAAAATCGAGGAAATAGCTTTAATGATGTATACTTGGGAAGATTCCAGTTGAAAAATAATCATCCTTTTACATCAGAAATTGTTTCTGAAAGTAAGGATTCGGTGAATGTGGTTTTTCGTAATTATTAGGTGAACATGATGGGTATGATTGACACGAGAGATTGATGACGGACTTAAGAAACCTGTTAGGGCCAAGAGTGCTTCTAAGTTTAGTCAAACTTTTGATTCATCCACTAGTCCTTAAAATGACATTTGGGGTGATGACTGGAATGTTATTGTCATTCACTGGATAGTTGAGAACATGGTCAGAGTTTCATCCCAGTAATCCTGTATAAAAAATTTATACTTTTAGGGTGTATAATGTTTACATGTTTTATGCATTGTAGGACATCATCTAAAGAGGAACATTTTGTTTGGATGTAGTGATGTACTAAGAAATAGAATAAGTTCCCGCTGGAAACTACTATGAATTTTCTTATATCAATCTAAATTTATAAACGTGATGTTGCTAGAGCCTAGATATAAAACTCACTGAAAGTGAACCATAACAACATTAAATAAACAAGATACACATATATTTGTGAGATAATATAATTCTCTTGTTGATGCTCAGTCGAAAATTCCAATTTAATATCTTGAATCAAGCATAATAAAATAGTTCTCTAGTTCTTATAAGACTCCAACTAAAGGCCTAACCTTAATGAAGATACTAATCTTAATCCTAATCCTAATCCATTAAAGTCAATATCTCCAATATAATCCTTAATCAAATATTTGATATCTATCCAAGTTCAACATATGTCTCTTCTTATATAGGGTGAGATTTGCTTATTGTAATTTGTAGGAACATAAAACTTATGTTATGAAAATGTACGATTTTTGCTAGTGTTTTTGCCCGGTGAATTGGTTTTTAGTGAAGAAATTAGTCAGCTTATATTTCTTGATTAAAGGTCAATGGTCTTGACGTGCGTCTTACCTTTTGATTGCCCTTACACTCGCATTAATCCATGTTACTCGCTACACTTGCACCAGTGGAGCTTTAATACTGTCGTACATTCTAAGGTGTCAAAAAGGGTGGGACGGGCCAGGTGCGGTCATTATAAGCAAGGTCATAATATTTCTTTCTTGTTCATTCTCTAAATTTAATAAATGTAATTATTGGAATTCGATTATATTGATTAATAAGAGCATGATGTTATATACACGTTTACTTTCATTTAGGAAACTAAAAAGGGTTTTTTTCACGAATAAGCGATTAGGTGGTTGTGAGCTGGATTTTTATGTTGGTAGTGGTCAAGCCTTAGTGGGTTGTGATCATATTCTAAAGCATCAACTGGTTATGCAGGGAGTGTCTTTGAACTACCTGTCTGTTCCATTCTGAACTTACACAAGCATTCTAGAAACACTCGGTAGGCCCCATAAAGGGATCTAAAGCTTGCTCAAACTTCTGAACAAACCCATAAAGCAAAGGTGTTCACCCTAATAAACATTATAATGATTCCACGGCCCGTGATTGCTGGTATTAGGCTTGATCTGTCACTTACAGACCACAGAACCATAACAATCCACCACCACCTACCCCCAAATGTTTTACAAGTTTGCCATCATAACTCTATGAGTTAGGATGCGATGTGTCATACATGATACATCACCTTTGACATAGCCAGTCCTAACTGGTGTCAAGACAAGTGTGTAATCTTTCATGCTGATCTTGGTTTTAAAAATCGTGCTTTAAGCGCTATGCGTTCCTAAGAGCACTCACAGTGCCTTCGTTTTCGGTCCGTCCCTCACCTGTCCTCCGATGAAGGACGGGTGCACACCGCTAGGTGTGACTCGTCCGTCCACGTTTCTCCGCTCGTCCGTCCCCACAGGGACGAAGCCCGTTCTCGTATTTCTTAATTTTTTTTTTTATAGGTTTTTTTATATGTGTATATTGTATGTATATATGTGTTATGTATGTATATATCTGTGTGTGGTGGTGGCTGTGAAAGAAAAAGGAATAGCCATGTTTTCCGGCGAGATGTATGTGGTGGCTGCTGTGAACAAGAAAAACGAAGATGTGTGAACAAAAAAAGCACATGTTTTCCAGCCATATAAATATATTTATATTTATCTTTATATTTTTTATTATTATTAATATTTTAATTTATATAGGGCTAATTACTTGGAAAGTCATCCAACTTGTCACAAATACCTTTTCCGGGGTCCCAACAAAAAAAAGTTTTAATGTGGGGTAAAAACCCGGCTAAAAAACGTATTAAGGGGTAATACCGGATAAAATCACTTTTTACCCGGTTAAGTGCCAAATCACCCTCCACGTCCTCTCGATATCACGTGCCAAAGTATGCTTGTTATTATTTCTGCACTATATATCTATATATTAAAAAAACCCACCATTATTTTCTCTCTCTCTCTCGATCTCGACCCCCATTCCCCTCTTTCCAAAACCCTAAAAAATCAAAGATGTCTGCTGCTTCAATTCATCTAAAAAGGAACAATCGAAGCAACGTATTGCGTGACGGTGAGGTTTTATGTTATTGTGGTTATCGTATAAATCCACGCACCTCCTGGACAAGAAAGAACCCTGGAAGGAGATTCCTCTCATGTCCAATTGTTGTAAGTATTCAAAATCTTCAAAACATTTGTATTTGTTGTACGTTTTTAGTATTTGATGTGTATTCTGTCATCAGGATGACAGAAGGAAATGCCAGTTGTATCAATTTTTGGATGAAGAACTCCCCACCCAATACTACAAAGATCTCGTATTTCAACTTCACACCGAGTTAAAAAGTCTGAAAGAAGAAAGCGAAATCGAAACTGATATGTTTGAAGAACGAATCGCTCTCAAGGCAGATTTGAAAGTTTCGAATGCGAAATTGCAAGTCTATGAAAGGGTGTTTATATGGATGTTAGGTGTTCTAGTTGGGTTGTGTTTGGTAATCGGTGTGTTGGTCATGCATTCATTCTAGTTGGTGTTCTAATTAGGTTTGTATGAATGTTAGGGTTCTAGTTGGGTTGTGGTTGTCAATGTATTTGTTGTACTCTTGAACTATTATGTGTAATGAAATGATTTTCATCTGTAATATTGTCATCATGAGACATTTTATAAGCATGAATTTTTTTTTTGTCATCTGTATTTCATATTCAGTACACAAAACCAAAAATAATGAAAGCATGCAAGAATTAATGCCCAAATGATAATTCCATTTTAACTTCACAAAAACTGGGCATGATTGTGTACATGAGTTTGACCATAAGTTACATACACAACCTAAATACTTACATGAGTTGTTCCAAATTACATAATCTACAAAGTCACATAAGTAGTTCCAAAACACACAAAAGACATACAATCTGACTTAATTAGTTTTCCAAATGACAAAAGACATGAAATTATTCCAATTCCATGGCATTTTCATTTGACTCTCCTGGACCTTCAACAGACATTGCTAGCTTTCTTTTCATAATCCTCTCACTTGGAGGCCTCTTGTTCACCAACCTAGGACTCTTTCTTTCTGATTCTTGACTGTTCATGGGAGTTTTTCTTTTTGGTGTTGATTGTTTCTGCTGTTGGGTTTCTGCTTGTTTCCCTTTAGCAACCTCTGCTTGTTTCTGCTTCAAATTTTCTATCGCACTTGGTGGTGTAACACCAGGTGGCCAAATAGGAACTGGCACTCCATATAAGAATTACAGATAATTAATGACTTTATCAATATAAAGTTCATGTTTGACAAATTGCTAAATGGTAAGTACCTTTGACCCCCAACATATTGCTAAATCCAGTGCTTGATACACCTAGACCAACACCTGATTTGGTTGCAGCAGTACATGATCCTATAACAAAATTACCTTGACTAGCACTTGGTTCAGACATCTTCTTTTTGGGACTTAGTACCTTATCCACATATATTTGACTTTTGGTCCACATTCTTCCTGAAGGAGGGATTGCAGTTTGGTTTTGACTTGAAAAACCACCTTCTCTCTGACTGGCTTTACTCACATGGTCACTGGCTTCACCCACATTGGTTTGTCTCTGACTGCCTTGACCCACATTGGTTTGTCCCTGACTGCTTTGACCCACATTGGTTTGTCCCTGACTGCCTTGACCCACATTTTCACTGCCTTGACCCACATTCTTCTTTGGTGGTCTACCCATCTTTGCATAAACCTTTTCCTTTGGTTTCTCCACTGGTTCATTTGTACATCCCTTCTTGTTATGACCAGTTTGCAAGCATCTCTGACAAGTCATCTTGACTCCATGTTTAGTTACATACCTCCTAGTTCCATTGGTTGTTACATGGCTCTCATGAGCTGCCCTAATTCGCTTCTTCTTTGGCCTTCCTGGCATGACCCTTGGTCTGGGTGGTAGAGGTTTGTTACCCATGTTCTCTTCCCAAGTTGTCATGCCACCAACTGCATGCATGTGAAAGTCATAAGTTTGGGTGTACAATGTTTTTGTGAACCAATTAGGGACATAGTCTTCCACATTCTTTGACATCTTGAATATCACAGATACTGCATGAGGACATGGTAAGCCAGTAAGCTCCCACATTCTACAGCTGCATGTTCTTCTTGCTTCATTTACTTTGAAACCTTCATTTCCCTGCCTGACTTCCCATTCATCCAACCCACAGTGGAAAGGCTTCCAAAACCTTCAATAAAGACATGACATAAGGGTACAAAAAGAAAAAATTAAAATAATAAATAAATGTACCTTTGTTGATCCTTGCACCAGTCAAGTCTTTTGATTATTGATGGACATATCTCAGTCTGCCACCTTGCAGCCAATCTCCTTAGTGTATTCATCCTCTCCAAAACAATGGTTCTAATAGCTTCTAACATTGTAATTATTGGCTTGTTTCTTACCAGTACAATTACATAGTTAAAGCATTCAGAAAAACCATTTTCTACATTTTCACAACCCCTGTTCAGTTCAAAAAAAGCTCTTGACCAAGTTCTGGGGTTCTTGTTGATCAAATACTGGGCTGCATTGGGGTTAGCATCTCTGATTTGTTTCATGACTCTTTCAAAAAGTTGAGGATATGATGCTTTAGAAGCAGCCCAAAACAATCCTTGCAAATAAGCACCAGTAAAATGTTTCCTAAAACCTTCATATATATGTCTTGCACACTGTCTATGTTCAGACATAGGCAACACATCCTTAACTGCTTCAATTAAGCCCTAGTGAACAATAAATTTACAGTGTAAATACATAAACCAGATGACAGGGTGTACAGAAATAAACCAAATGACAGTGGAAAAAGATACTTACTTTGTGTTGGTCAGATATGAGGGTAATACCAGTTCCTTCTCCAAGTTCAAGATCATCAGCCAATAACTCCATAAACCATTTCCAGTTTTCCTTATTCTCAACAGTGACAACTGCCCAAGCTATGGGATAGATGTGGTTGTTACCATCCCTCCCTATGGCACTCAGAAGCTCACCTTGGTTAGGCTTTTTCAAAAAACAACCATCAAGGGCAATTACTCTTCTACAACCATACTTCCAACCTCTCTTCAGTGCATCAAAACATACATACATCTTGTCAAAGTAAACCTTTTCATCTGGATCCCTTGTAACTGCTATCTTAACAGTTGATCCAGGATTAGACTTCAATAACTCACCTGCATATGATCTAAGCATTCCATAGTGTTCCTCTAGTGACTTTTCATACTCATTTAGTGCATACAGTTTTGCATTCCTACACTGAACTGAGGTAACTTGGCACTTGTACTTTCTCATCACCATGTCAGCTATGGTAACTAACTTAATTTCAGGGTTTGCCCTTATCCTATCACCAAACCTCTTCCCTATCCACTTATAATTAACCAAAGATCCAAACCTGAAATTTCTCACACAAGTGTGTACATCATTTAATGACACAATCAGAAATGAATCCTCACCATCCATTTTTTTTGCATAGCATCTCCAAGGACACTTTGGTTCCTCACCTCTTTCTACTGCAGGATACCTATTTTGTTTCCTTAGTTTCCCCTCTTCAGGCTTCTTTAGTGATGGAGGCCTCTGCCCACACCTTGCCACACACTTCTTTTGGGTTGATTTTTCAAACCAAATAGAGAAACCATTTGCAAGAGCAAAATATGTCATCATTTCTCTAAATTGGTGATGGTCAATGTACCTTTCACCAACAATGGGTTGTTTCTTCCTCCAGTGAATACTAGGTTCATGGAGTGGCCATTTCTCAACTTTATGTATGGATTTAAATGGATCCTCATCCTCAAATTCACTCCCTTTCAGCTTGTCTAACAACTCCTTCATAAAATCCTCATGTTCAGCCACTGCATCATTAAGGTCAGGATTGGAATGGTTAACATTAGGATTTGGATCACCTAGTTTTGGCTGCCTTTTCTGCTTAGGTTTATTCTTTTCAGCTTGTTTCATTAACCTAAACTCTCTCAACTCATCCTCCCCTTCAGACAAATATTCAACTGAGTTGGCTTCACTTTCAGTATCACTCTCAGATGG
>CM067167.1:37794384-37809384 GCA_034093135.1 Erigeron breviscapus
CATATTATTGAAACATCATCAGATCAGATGATTAATATATCACAAGTTCACAACATTAGATGAGGGCTATCATTCTTAATCAAGTAATATATATTATTAAGCTAACACCCCTAAGCTGCCATTGTTCCGAAAGATTCATGGTATGTGTTGTTATTACAAATTATTTATTTTTCTCTATATATTTTTATGAAATTTACTTTTCTTGATTTTCATCATGAATTTGCGCAATATAAGCAAACAAATTTTAGTACTTTTTTGTTCCAATATATATTGGCATTTCCATGTCGAACCTATTAAAAGATTTATAATTTTGCTATGTCATTTTATATCAATAATTCATATCACAAAAACTTTTTATGCACCTATTAAACCTTCTTAGTTATGTAATAGTGATTTGATACGATGACAATTTACGATGCCTTATTTATAAGGTTGAAACTTGCGGTGTGCATTCAAATGTGGTCACTACTAAGAAACTTTACAGGATGATGTATTTCACTAAAATATGGTTGCACTAAAGTTAACTATTTATATGCAAGTAAATCCATTTTTTTTTAATTATACAAGATACAAAATGCTAACAATTTTCTTTTATTTTTTTGATACACTATAGAACTTACGGTAGGTCATAAAATGACATTATATATATATAGACTTTCCTTATTTTGAAAACCATTTTTTTTGCAAGAACCATGAGAACTCTCAAATTATATATTGGATCACATGTTTTTTTTGTTCATTCACATGTGAAATGATATAAAAAAGTATGTTGTAAAAAAAACTTTTTTAAAAAACCTTCAAAATAGCCTTTTGTGAACTTGTGAATGAATATGTTCACGTTTTCATTCACATGTTAACAAACGGGTATATATAAGGTTTTGAAAAAAACTTTCTTCTGCAACATATATTTTTATAACGTTTCACATGTGAATGAACAAAAAAAACATGTGATCCAAAACATAATTTAAGAGTTCTCAAGGTTTTTATAAAAAAATGGGTTCTCAAAATAAGGGTCCTATATATATATAGGGTAACACTCCGGTAAGAACTCTCTTAAAATAAGAACGGTGAGAACACTTAACATCATTTTGATGCATTAAAAGTCCATAAAACTAACATAGTGCATAACTAATTATCATTATTTAAGTGTTTAACAACACATTGATCCGTCAAAATCGGAAAAATCACGTTTTTTGTTGGATGCATCATTTTGATGAATATGCATCCAAGATGGATGCACAAAACAAAAAACATGATTTTCTCGATTTTAACAGACCAATGTGTTGTTAAACACTTAAATAATGATAATTAGTTGTACACTATGTTAGTTTTATGGACTTTTAATGCATCAAAATGAAGTTTTTAAGTGTTCTCACCGTGTTCTTATTTTAAGGGTGTTCTTATTTGATTTGCCCTTATATATATATATATAAATAGATATATCAGTTATTCTTTTTTTTAAAAGATGATATAAGCTATATATAATATATATAATAAAACATATTATATAATATATATATATATATATAATATATATATATATAATATATATATATAATATATATATATAATATATATATATAATATATATATATAATATATATATATATATATATATATATATAATATATATATATATATATATAATATATATATATATAATATATATATATAATATATATATATATATAATATATATATATAATATATATATATATAATATATATATATATAATATATATATATAATATATATATATATATATAATATATATATATATATAATATATATATATATAATATATATATATAATATATATATATATATATATAATATATATATATATATAATATATATATATATATATATATATATAATGTTATGAAATACGTCAGTCGGTATCTATGAGTAAATCGTATTGGTTGTATTTAACTTCGACCTTTTGTTGTTTGAAACAATATCATCAACTAAGTTTGAAGAATTATATATAACAACTATATATACATGGACAGAGACACTATGGGGTAGTGGGGTCAGCTGCCCCCACTTCAAATTTAGTACAATGTACTTTTATAAAATTTAAATGGTATATTTGTAAAAGAAATTCTAAAAAAAAAATAGTAGAAAGACATACAAATGTTACATTCATTGTCATAAGTTTATTATTTGGAAGTCATTAGTTATCAAAACATTAGTTTTGATGTGGATATCTCCATTGAGAGAATAAAAAACTTAAGATGTTTAAATTTTTAATAAAATAATGAAGAAAGGTTAAAGAAAAAGCTTTCTTTGTTTGGATATGTAAATGTGTAATTACATTAAAGTGTAGTTGTTTGTGAAAAATTATTTTTTTCAAATTATTATATATATTTATCACAAACAACTAATTATAATAATCATAATAGTTATGTAGGAAAGATATATATACAAGCTAATTATTTCATAAAAAATATATTTTTCGGGTTTTTGCATTATGATTGAATACGTTTTCATTTAATAAGACCTTGTCTGACACATGTAGTCTGTGGTCTTTATTTATTAAAAAAAATCTGGTATTTTTAAATATGCGTGTTACACCTGGTGCGGGGAACGGATTTTTTTTAGGGTCCATTTTATATTCTCGAGCTAGGGCCCATTTTTTTTTACATTCTCGGATACGACTGCTATATGTATGACAAACAACTTTTAAATTGACCCCTCACAAAAAAAATTATGGCTCCGTCTCTGTATATATATAACAAAAATCAATTATAAACTAGGTGTTTTAACATCCATCTTAATTTTTAATATATATTTTAATTTTAATGTGTTTCCCGCGTATTACGCGGGTTAATAATCTAGTCTTCTATACAAATAGACTTATGGAAATGTTGAGTCATGATCTTTAGTTCTAGTAATCATTATAAGATGTTGTTAGTGGTGAGAGCCCCATGATACTACTCCTTTGAACCAACTTAGTGTGAAGTCATTGAGCTATTCAGATAAAATAAAACAATTCATTAGAGCATCCCCAATGCCCTCGTGCGGGGGGTTCGTCCGAGGGCCTCGGACGAGTCCACACCGTTGGGTGGGACTCGTCCCTGGCTCGTTCGGGGCACTCGTCCGAGGGGCTCGTTCCTGCAGGGACGAGTCGCTTCCTTCCATTTTTTTTTTTTTTTTTTTTTTAAATGCAACGGCTATATCTCAAGGAAAAAGACAAAACATTTGAAGTTTCAAAAGTTGGCAAAACAGGTCCCTCTAACGGCCTGTTTGACCACCTGCAGTCCAAAAAATTTACACTTTTAGTCCTTTAACGGCTAGTTTTTGAAAAAACCTATATATACACCTTCATAAGCACTAGAACACACCACACTTTCATTATTAACATATACACATAAATCATCATGAACAACCAGTTTCGTTACGCGTGGTGATCACGGTCATCCAACCATCATGCTTGAAGCGGTAGCTTCGTACGATAGGTGGATTTGGCATGCCTTTTTCGGCACAGCTGGTTCGAACAACGATATAAATGTTCTCAACCAGTCGCCCTTATTTAGGGAAATCATAGAAGATCGTGCGCCTGATAGCTCGTTCACTGTTAATGGCACCCACTACAAAAAAGGTTACTATCTCGCCGACGGCATTTATCCCGAATGGTCGACTTTTGTAAAGTCGTATTCATGCCCTCAAGATGAGAAGCGGAAGAAATTTAAAAAGTATCAAGAAAGTGCTCGGAAAGATGTCGAGCGTGCCTTTGGAGGACTTCAAAATTCATGGCACATTCTAAGCCAACCAGCAAGATCAAAAAGCGTGAATCGAATAACTCGAACAATGTACGCGTGTGTTATATTGCATAACATGAAGGTTGAAGACGCGGGGTACGCCATAAGCTCACTCGAGGATGGAGACGATAATGATCCAATCGTCTTACCTGAGCGTACGTTCCAGGAAAGGATGGCAGTTCACCAACGAACCGGCAAGGAGCTTCGAGATCGCACTGTGCATCATGCTCTTCGTCATGATCTTACGGAGCATATATGGCGCCTCCCGGCTTAATGTGTGTTTTTTTAAAATAAAGTATTGTAATGTTTTTTTTTAATGTGTGTTTTCTTTATTTTTAATAAGTATTGTAATGTTTTTATTTTTAATGAAGTGTTTCTTATTTGTGTATGTTTTAGTTTGTTATTAATTTTGAAGGGTTAAAAGTGTCAAGTTTGGATAAAAGGGTATAATTAAATAATTGGTGGGTCCAAGACTAGTCCTTGAGGGATGAGTGCATTGGGTGTATTTTGGGGGGATTAGTCCTTGGAGTGTTTTTTGCTGATGTGGCGCTGACAGGGACTAGTCTTTGGTGGATGAGTCCTGGGCATTGGGTACCCTCTTAAGGGCAGCTAAAACAAAATCAAATGTTATGCAATATTGTAAAATACCAATTGTTAGATGCCGGTTGAAACAATAACAAACTATTACTACCAATTGTTGAAGACTTCAACACATACTGAAGCTGCACCTTCTCGAAACCAAATAAACTCCAACTCAGATTTCTTTTATGATGATTACCCCCTTTTGTGTTTACAGTAGCTCGTATAAAAGTAATGTATATATACCTAAAACATACTCCTATTTATCCTCCTAACAACAAGATCATGACACATGTGAAATCAAGATATGTGAAGAAAGAGAATAATTGGATTACACATATGTGGTTCTATGAAGATTATTAGGGTGATTTTTGAATTATATATAAATTTCTATTTTGTAATCTTCCAGAATCATTCTGTTTGTTGTAAGTATCACAAACCACGTGTATTACCATGGCTAGCATATCGAAGAATATTACAACACCCAATCCGTTTATGGAATCTCTACGACCACCAATTCTAATCGTATAGTTAAAAAGTGAAACAGGATCAGTGTTAAGCTAGGAGCTTTCTCACAGACATACACAAAGGGTGTTTGTCACAAACTATATGAGCTTAAGTTTTTCATGAAATTGCAGGAGAAATAGTATTAGCTGACATCAAGTTGTTCCTATTCCACCTTAGTCTAAACATTTGATTGTGTGTTTTATTTGCACTTGATGTTAGGTGCCATAGAGATCTGTTGTGACTATTTTCAAAAAGAATAACAAGAATTCAAGATATACCACCAATTGATAGGAAGAAGATGAAACAAATAACATAACAAAAGTTTAGAGTGGTCTGATAATCCTTTAGCTAAGGTCCTTTCTGTGAAGAGTGTGATATGGAATTGTTGAACATGGCTTGTGATTATGTCAATTCAAATGCAAAAGTTCAACATTACTGGTTCAGATTATTATGAGTATGCTACTTTTCTAACAAGCTTTTGAGTTTTGAATAGGTAAATTTAGTAGTTTATTTCTCGCTGTACACATTATAATAAACATAGATCATCACGAATGAGTTTATTCTGCAACTAACTTACAACAAATTGCCAATGTATGCAATTCTTTTAATGTTTTTATCTGTGAAACATCTATTAGTTGCTAGTATTTCAACTGGGTTTTATACTAAATTGTGTTATGTATACATGGCTCATATCATGTACTTGGTATGTGTGTACATGTGTTTTCTTTGCTGCCAAGTCCTAGAGTCAGTATGTGCATATTTTCAAAACGGGCCCTTTTGACCCGGGTCCATTTTGAGTAAAGCTATTTTGAAAACGGCCCGTTTGGACCCGGGTCCATTTTGACCCGACCCGTTTTGACCTGATCCGTTTTGACCCGACCCGTTTTGACCCATTTTCAAAACAACCCGTATTGACCCGGCATTGACCCGGACCCGTTTTGACCTGACCCGACCCGACCCGCACATTTTGCCACCTCTAATACTAATTAAAATGCAGTCACCCGCTTTGGGTCTGGTTAGGTTGCTATGGGCTTTTTCTTTCCTTCCAAGGCAATATGACTATATATATAATTAGGAAAATGATTGATATGCCTAAATAATAAGCCTAAAGATGTGCCTAAAAATCTAGTGATGACAAATGGCATGATTAAAGGTGGAGATTAAGATAGAGAATGAGTGACATCCATATGTCATCTATTGAATGTTTTAGGCATATTTTTAGGCCTATATTTTAGACATATATATCATTACCCATATAATTATATTTGCATAATAGCACCACCTCAAATCAAGGTGGGTCAAGTACAAAGGAATGTTCTTTTATTGATCGAACAAAGGAATGCACCAACAAAGCAACAAGTATGTATATCTAATTAGAAAAGAAAAAAAAAATCATGTAAAAATTTGCAAGTGTAATGTAGTAATTTGATACAAACCATTACGCGTACTGAAGAAACATCCTTTAAACGATCATTGATTGGATGGGCATAAAAAGTTGACTACCATGATCAAATGTACACCTGGAAGCACTACAGCTAATGAGAACCTAGCAAATTAATTAAAGCTTGACTTCCACTACACGGTTGACTTTTTTAGTGCAAATCATAATCATTCAAAATTTGGATCTAAGTTTGTCGTTTTGATATAAACTGACCAAAGGATATTCAAATCAAACCCGCGATGGATGGACAAATTACCAAATTAGTGAATCGCCATTGTGTAATGATTGACTACCAATACTTTATTTAGATAGTAAAAAATAATCCCTTCAAAACAGATACGAGTAATACGTTCTTTAAGAAGACAAATAATCATTGAATGGAGAAATGATCCGTCTTATCGCATAAGGAAGGCGTGCATATCAATGATTTCATTTTACATCTACATAGAATTGTGTGCGGTTGCTAACTACTAACTCGCTGTTCAAAAAAAATAAAAAAAATAAAAAAATTATGTAAGATGGGTATTGCTAACTGCACCGATCATATCCTTCCATGTGTTAATATTTACTTCTACGTTTTACCGGTAATAATGTCCATATATAATAGTACTGTTAGTCCACATAGTTGAGTCTACTGTCTAGTCATGCCTGGCTTAGTATAATTGTCTCATTTGGGACATAATCAATTTGTCTCAATGTATATAAACTTTGTTTTATGTGTGTCATGGTCTTCCAATGAAATTTAATGTAAAGATTTGATTTTGGTATGCCTTTTGGATGTTTATACAATTTATTGCCTTAATTTTACGTGGAATGAAATTCAACAAATGATAATATAAAAATAAAATCAATTTCACTATTGTAAATTTAGAGGACCATCATACCAAGGTGGTGTGCAGTCATTGACACATTAATAACACTTTACAATCACCCATTAACCACACTACATCCTGTAATGATAACCTTGAAAGCCAAACCTTACGATATCCCAATAGCCAACTAAGCAAAAATCAAACAAACAAAAATAGCAAACCAAAGACGACCAAACCGGTATGTTCCCAACCATCTTGATCTAAGACCTAGACGATACCACCACTTTGACGTCGTAGGCCACGACACTAACGGCACCACCATTCATTATTTCGTAGAAATCAAACTAATTGGTGTACATTTATGTATGTCATGGTATGAGAAAACTATTGATTAGAAAAATCAATTCCATGGTTAGAAAAATAAACCAATGGGTCATGGTAGAAAAGTTGAAATCAAATTCGTGATACATCTGTGATCTGTCATTTAACATGAAAGTTATTATGAAAAGAATAAAGTTCGTTGGATAATTACAAGATATAATATTTACTTTGATTTAAGATAGGAAAAGTCAAAACTTCCATGAGGGGAATAAATAAGAAATGGTTATGAAGACGACAGTGATGAGACTCATGTGCTATCTTTCTTCGGTCCTTCCAACTCCCTTCACGTGAAAAGAATTATACAACCCCCCGCGTTTCTTCACGTACATACAATCAATTGCTAATATATACATGTACGTATATAATATACGAGTATATATCACATGATATATGGATACAAATTTTTCTATTTATGTGGTAATGACATAGGGTAAAATGAAAAGTTAAAGGTAGAAGGAATCGTTTTTGAAACATGTCATAATCTCAATAAGTATAACGATGATTGAGTATAAATAAAGGGCAGAAGAGCTTACCACATCTTACGGTTCTTAGGGCATCTCCAATGGTCAAGTCTTTCATAAAAACTTTTTATAAAAAAGCTATTGAAAAAGCTTTTACTCTAATGGTAAAAACTAAAAAACCTCAAAATCCATTAAATTTCAATTAAATATTGATCAATAGCTTGAAGTTTCTCAACCTTTTCAACAAAAAAGTCTTTCATCCCAATGGAAAAAAGCTTTTGAAAGACTTTTTTTTGCAAAAAAAGCTATTGATCAACTTCCCATTGGAAACTCCACATTGGAAATGCTCTTATTAGCTCAATTTCAACTCATTATTAAAAATTAAATCTAATGTTCACTAATTCAATTTGATAATTAACATTTTTAAATGAGTCATAAATACATAATTTTATCTTTAAAGAAAATCTGACTTTATTAAATACAACATATAATGTCGAGGACATTAGTTAGCAAATCCCAATTTTTAATAGGTTTTCATAAAATTTTAAACCCATACGCTATTTGAATTAGCATTTGGAAAGTAGTTATATTACCTTTTTTTGAACGGGAAATGAAAAATTACCTAAATGTCAATTAATTAACCAAACTTTATTTTTTTTGAATCAACATGTTTTTTTTCCCCAAAATCTTTAACTTATCTACTTTTGTCAAACAGATTATATTTATTTAGAAAAGACAACAAACAAATACACATAAATTTACAAAATGTTTGTTATGGAATCTAGATTTATAACATTTAAGTTAACAAGTTATCACACGTATCTATAATCTATACTGCTATATAAAGCATTAATTCTTTATCATAGTTTTTCTTCAAATTACATAATTAATGTACCTAAACTGTCTTTCACCATTCAACACACATACACGATCTACCAAAAATATGTTTAATGAAATAATTTACGATATTTATCTCTCAAATTCTAAAGTAACTAAACTACCCTTATTTGATTTATAGTCAAATAAAGTCATTTTTAGGTTGATCATTTTTGTAACATTTGTTATGTATTTAATCACGAACTAATTAATAAAAGCATCAATAATTAATTTTGGGTCAATATTTATTTGTAGCATCTGTTAAACAAATTAGGGGGGAAGGGAGTGGTGGGCGGGTTGGGCGCGGGTTGGCGTAGCCCTCCCAGGCACACCGCCGCCATGCATGCGGGTTGAAGACGGGCTCAATCTCGGAGGGCTTTAAGCTGGTGGCGGGCTGGATGGAATTGTAACGTTGGAGCGTGTGGGGGTGAGGTGGGACCTACTTCTTTTGACCGTTGAACATTAAAAAAAAAAAAAAAATTCCCCCTAAATGCCATATAGCCGTTGCATTGTTAAAAAAAAAATACCCCCTAAAAGAAATTTCCAAAGCAGACGGATAAAACAAAATGGATGCACGATGAAGAGGTGGCGTTGGCAAAAGCGTGGGTTCATATTTCAACATGTAGACAAGTCGGTAACGAACAAGGACGGGATAGGTTTTGGCAACGAATCTTGGAGCATTTCTCAAAGGAGTTGGGTGGTACAATTCGATCTAAGGATAGCCTCAACACCAAATGGGGCACAATGAATACTACAATATCAACGTTCAACGGATGTTACATCCAAGCGGTATTTATATACTTTATTTACGATTATTTATCTTATTTATATACTTTATTTACGTATATTTATGTTATTAATATACTTTATATACTTTATTTATGTTATTTATATAACTAGTAAGGTTTGGGCCCCGCTTTGCGGGGCTCTAATTGTCATGTTGATACAGTTTCGTTATGCTAGTCTACTTGCGTTGAACCAACTTAATAATTCAAAAGATAAAAGTATGAAAAACCAAGAAATAACTTGAAGAAAACAAATAATGTTTGTGCGAGAAAACTAAGAAAACCGAATCAAAAAGTTTGCAATATCTAATACATACTTTTAGTTTGTGCAATAAAACCAAAAAAAACAAAGGAAAAACAAAATATTGAGTAAAAGTTTTCAATATATTAGTTGAGAACACAAAAGCAAAAAAACTATGAAAAATACCGAAAGAAAAAACTCCAAACGGGATACGATATGGCAAAATCTAAATAGTGATGCGGGGTATAAGATGTACCAATAAAAGAGAACACAAAAGGAAAAAATTGTGCAAGAAACCAAGAAAAACCAAAAGGAAAAAAAACTCGAACGGAATCCGATATGACAAAATTCGAGTAGAAACGCGGGGTGTAGGTGGACCAATAGAACAGTGCCACGTGGCGGTTTGCAATATCTAATACATACTTTTAGTTTGTGCAATAAAACCAAAAAAAACAAAGGAAAAACAAAATGTTAAGTAAAAGTTTTCAATATATTAGTTGAGAACACAAAAGCAAAAAAACTATGAAAAATACCGAAAGAAAAAACTCCAAACGGGATACGATATGACAAAATCTAAATAGTGATGCGGGGTATAAGATGTACCAATAAAAGAGAACACAAAAGAAAAAAATTGTGCAAGAAACCAAGAAAAACCAAAAGGAAAAAAAAACTCGAACGGAATCCGATATGGCAAAATTCGAGTAGAAACGCGGGGTTTAAGTGGACCAATAGAACAGTGCCACGTGGCACTGTTCATTAGCCTCACGTTTAATAACACAAAAGCAAAAAAAACTATAAAAATATCGAAAGAAAAACTCCAAACGGGATACGATATGGCAAAATCTAAATAGTGATGCGGGGTATAAGATGAACCAATAGAAAAGAACACAAAAGCAAAAAAATTGTGCAAGAAACCAAGAAAAACCGAAAGAAAAAAAACTCGAACGAAATCCGATATGGCAAAATCCGAATAAAAACATGGGGTGTAGGTGGACCAATAGAACAGTGCCACGTGGCGGTGGCACTGTTCATTAGCCTCACCTTTAATGATTATACAACTAGTGGGTCTATAAGCCCGCGATGCGGGCTTCAACTATCGTATTTACGTGCACAATTACATTCAAATGTTTGCGATATACAATTAAAAAATTAAGCATGTTAACAGACAACTAAAAATATTAAAAAGAACATAAATATATGTCTACATTTGTTATATCAAACATAAATAAATATGATAAACCCGGTTAAAAGTTTGCATATTAAACACATATGTTTTATTTAATTAAAAAAAAAAAGCAAACTGACAGACAGTTGCGCAAAAAAAACCAAAAATGATTGCAACGTGGTAAAATCCGAAAGGTAATACAGGGTGAGACGTAAAAAATGAAATGTAAAAAAAACCCATTAAAAGGCACTAAAAGAACCCTGCTTAAAATTTTGTCATATTAAATACATATATTTATTTTTTAAAAGAATATAAGAAACAAAGCAAATAAAACCATCATAAAAATATGGATGAGCCAAATCAAACATAAAGATAGACGAAATATAAAAATACGTTAAATAAAAACAATATGACAAACCCGCTAAAAAGTTTGACATATTAAATATATACGTTTAAAAAAAAAAGTAAGCAAGTAGCAGACAGCTACGCAGCTACCTGTCAGCCTGCTTCACTGTTCATTATTTCATTCCACTTAATAGAGGTATATAATTTATTTACGTTTATATATTATTTATATATTTTATTTACGTTTATTTATGTTATTATATACTTTATATACTTTATTTATGTTATTTATATACTTTATTTACGTTTATTTATGTTATTAATGGTAGGACGGTGTAAGGAATAGTGGATGTGATGATTTGAATGTGATGACTGAAGCGTTGAAGGACTATAAAACAAGAACCGGTAAAGAGTTCACCCATATTGGAGCTTGGAAGGTTGTGAAAGACGAAGCGAAGTGGAAGGAAACACCGCAAGTTGGGCAAACATCTTCGGCCCATTCGGATAAGCGAAGAAAGTCGTCAGAGGGAGGCAATTATGAGTCGCCTAGTAACAACGACGATGCTACTGTGTTGCCGGATTTGAACGAGTCAAGCACTCCTAGTAGTCGGCCAATAAAGGGCCGAAAAAATGTTGTACGTGCGTCGTCGTCAAAGGGAGATGGTTTTACGGCTTTTACGGAGGAGTATGCGGAAAAGAAAAAAAACTTCAAACGGGATACGATATGGCAAAATCTAAATAGTGATGCGGGGTATAAGATGAACCAATAGAAAAGAACACAAAAGCAAAAAAAAACAACATATGGAGGAAGCCAATATGAAGAAGCAAGCACTATTGGACTTACAACTCGAGCATCAAAGTAACAAGAGCATGAGGAGTGATTTCAAGTTTTTCAACAACCCACACGCACACATCACCGATCAAAAAATGTTAGCGTGGGTGCTTGAGCAAAAACGTTCGATTGCGGCGAAGTATGGATGGGAGTTTGATGAGTGATTTTTATGTTTTCAATCTATCTACTTAGTTATCGTTTATTTTCTTAAGCATGTGTCGAACCTTTTTTTATTTTATTTGTTTAAGTATGTAATGAACCTTGTTTTATTTTAGTAGTTGATGTATGGTTTATGTTTTATTTATATTGTTTTGTTAAAAAAATGTTTGATTAAATTAAATGAAAAAGAAAAAAATAATAATTTGGGAGGGTTGAGAAAGTGATGAATGCCATGAAAAATGGTTGGGATGGTTGATTGGGAGGGTTGAAAAGGAAAAATGAGTTGGAGGAATTTAATTGGTGGGATTTGAGAGGATTGGGATTTTAAGCCACACCACTCCCTTCCCCCAAAGCTAGCCAACTTAGGTGCGATCGATAGAAAGTGTTTGCATTTGTGAGATAAAATGATAATAATTTGTAAAGCTTAAAGCTAAATTTATTTTGAATAATACTACAACTTATAACTATTTATACATCTTTATTGGATGAATAAAAATATAATTCTTCATTTTTCTATTTTTTTTCCCATTCACATTATTATTCTTTCGTTATTAGTTTTATAACAAATGTCTGCTCTAAGGTATGACCCATTTTAGTACCGAAATTCATGCGAAACAAATTATACACGCATTGCTGATGAATTGTATATTATTGTTTCGTTTTTTCAATAAAGAAGCTAGGATTTTCTTACATTCTACAGCACAAGTCTAATGAATAGACCTTACGTTAGTATTTATAGATTATATACTCCTACCCATAATACTAATCATTTTTTGAATTATTATACGATTGCTTATTAAATTAAAAACAAATAAATTAACTGCCCGGATTAAATATGGACCCACAAAGCTCGTCTTTCAGACGATTGAAACTGCCGCAACAAAATGACGTACACGTGCCAACAATGTCGATTAAGCAACGGCCGTCGCCCACAATGACAAAAACCGACGAGCATAGACTGGCTAGTGTATTTTCTTCTATTGATTTCATCAATCAATCGATGATTTAAAACATTGACACTTTTACGAATAATAAGTTACTATAATTATAAGGGCATTTTTTTAAAGGTAATTATAAGCATAGTTGGATGCAATAAAATAGTACGTCTCGAACATACATACTAGAACCAATCATCAATAGATAGATTGGTTTAAGAATAAGAGTTCTTGGGTTCAAATCTTGGTGTGAGCAAAATGATCTAGGAATAGAAACATGGATTTTTTCCAGCATTAGTTTCCTCTAGATTGGACTTGAGTATATAAAGAGACATGCTGCTGAGCCCAAATTTACCGTAAAAAGAAAAAACATACATACTAGACACGCTTTATAATTAATTTTGACTTTCGAATCCTCACCTCCTCTTTAATTTAATCCCTTCCCTCCCTCCATCCCACAAGACGCAACTCGCACCGCTATCACACTTCACTTTATTTTTCCATCTACTTTCTTCATTAGTTTGCTTCTCAAAATATTATAAACATTACTTATATATCTTTGTATAATAATTAATCAACGGCGAAGATAATGCCACTAAATTTTGCGATATATATTGCACTTGGTGTAGTTGTCATTGCCATTGCCAGAGCCGAAGATCCATACAGATTTTTCGATTGGAATGTCACCTATGGCAATATCTATCCGCTTGGTGTTCGCCAACAGGTTGATATATAACTCTTCTTATTAATGTACTTTTTAGTAATTTTTGTGTATATGTAGGCATTGTATATTCTATTTGGTTTCAATCTTAAATGTACCACATTGTATGGTAAACTATATTATTTGTTTTGTTTAACTTTCAAGCTACATTTAGTTCTTGTATACGCATTTTTAAAGACGGCCCTGGATCTGCATTGTGGTATTACTTAATTACACCTATATATAACGATATATGTATGTGTATATATATGAATTTTCAGGGAATTTTGATCAATGGACAGTTTCCTGGACCTGATATTTATTCTGTTACGAATGACAATCTCATAATCAACGTCATCAATAGCTTAGACGAGCCATTCCTTATCTCATGGTAAGTGATCATCATACTCGATCACCTAATTAGTATTTTTTGGCCTGGTAATATGTGAAGTAACTTTTACAAAAGTTGTTCAAATTACACTAATTAATATTGACAACTGTGTATATAGCTATATATGTGAAAACTATATATGTGTCATATATATGCATCTCATGATGCCAATGTGCTACTTTTGGCAAGTTTTGATTATAATGAATTCTCATTATTATGGAAAATGTTTCAATGCATATCTTGTGGAAAATTAAATTATTTGTTTTGATGATGACGATTTCTTAATATTTAAGTCAAACAGTTATTACTATACATCGAGTTTGGACTTTTTCTAAGAGTCTTGAAACACGATTTTTGGTCATTTAAATATGAAATTGTAATTGATTTATATATTAAGAAAAATGATTTGTATAATTAACACAATGTTGTAACTTTTGTGTATTAAAAATTGATTTGTATAACAAATGCTTGGTGTAACTTATAAGTTTGTGATTGTTGTAGATTGTATTCACTAGCCTTTGCTAGTTAGTATTGCTAATAAAATTTTACTGTTCCAGCAAAAAAAACAAAATGTTATTCTAGTGATGCACATTATACTTTTGACACACTACATAGTACATACAAAA
>CM067167.1:37814384-37964384 GCA_034093135.1 Erigeron breviscapus
AGTTTAAAATGAAAACCCAACGGTTGCCCAACACAAAACAACCGTTCAACAATACTACACAAATTCGACATCAAGTACGAAATGTAAATAAATGTCTAAAGAGACTATCGTCTATGGGTAGCTAAGTCCTCCTGCATGCATCTACCCAATTCTCACTCTTATTCCTGCATCAACTAATCCTTCAAGCTAAACCTGAGGGAACAACCACATTTAAGAAACAAGTGTTAGCTAACGAATTAGCTAAGTAAGATAACACTATGTTATTAAAGCATTTGTCCAATTAAAACAATCTTCATTATTAGACAAGTTTATTTAGGCACAACACACATCACACGTTCACACATAACTGCATATTAGGGTGAATCCCCTAAATGTGCCTATCCTTCATTTTATTCACACATTATCACACATATCTTCGTTAACTACATATAAGTGTAACATAAGTCACACCCGACTAGATGCTTCACCATAAGGCTAGTCATACTTCGTCGTTAAGGAATGGCAAGCCAATCCAAGAGTAATCCGTATGTGTAGGTTGGTCAAAACCCTCGTATTACTCGCCCTGCATTATAATGACCATGTTGCAAGGAGCCACCCAAGCAACAACTACGTCAACGCACTCGTCCGGCTAAGACTAGTACGGGTTAAGCTTAACACTTTCCCTGCATTATATTTACGAGCTCGGTTTCACACATATGGTTTAGGTAACACACATTCCTAAACCGTCACACACATATAGTCTAGGTAACACACATTCCTAGACATTCACACACTTTATCTTCATTACGTTTGGATCCTTAAACGTGCAAGTGACATGGCAACCTAATAAGTCTAGTGAGCTAGGTGTACAAGCCATGTAAGCATGCATATATCACACATCAACTTCATTTCTACGTTTCATGCATAATGAGATACTTCGTAACACTACATAAACTGCATAACAATACACTACATTAAGCAATACTTCATTTCACTACATTAGGGACTGCATTTCAGGGTCTCATGGTCAACTACATAACCCATAATACCTCTCGTGTAACCCCATATGCCCACATGCAATATAAAGATACCAAATAGAAGTATTTATGATTTGAAACCAGCTTTTCGTTGAATCCCCAGCGTGTCAAAGTAGTGTATCTTACCTCGGCGTAGTCCACAACAATCAACAACTAGTCACTGTGTAAAGTAACTATGCTCGTCTACCTATAATTAGTAAACGATCATTAGACAAGCTACATACTCACGTCATTAAGGCCAATAACTAGACCCACACACTTTAAAGACTCACTTAAGATTCAGGTCTAATCTACACGTCAAATGTCGTTATGGTTCAAAAGTATAACTTTTCTGAAAATAGTTGAGTTGCGCCGCAACTCACACCTATCGTTGCGCTGCAACTTATCTTTCTGGAAACCAGTTGCGCCGCAACTGGCCCCGATTCTGCACAAGTTTGATCGACTTCATCCCAAACCAGGTCCAAATCATTCTAAATCAAATACAAGACTTTTATACCTCAAAATCCTTCATATTCAAATCATTATAAGGCATTTCAATCATTACTTACACCATATATGACTTTAATCCATCAAAACCACCATTAATCTTCATTAAACGATTCCCCGATAACCCAATAATTATTCCTAATGACTCATATAATCAAAAGGACCAGAAATCAATGATTTAATACCTGATCTACCTGTAGATGACAATAGGGATGCAAAACACTTGACAAAACACACTCGAATCACACGTTGGAAGGCTTTTCGGCTTGCAATTGGATGGAGGAATGCTATGGGAAGGCTTAGGGCTTGTTTAGAGAGTGTTATGGCTGCAAAATATGATCTAAAGACAACCCCTAATTCCTTAATCCCGTTTTTGACTTTGCCTCCATGTCAAAACTAGCCCCTAAGCTTCCTAATGCTTCATTATTGGTCACAAACTACTACCATATACATCATTAATCCTTCATTAAATGTCACCACATGGACATTAACCTTCATATTACACACATTTATACTACATTAACATTTAGGCTTTCAAGCCTCACACATTAATTACGCATATGCATAAAATCTAAAATAGACTTAACGACACACACGATATTGACTTAACGACATTAGTCAACTAGTAAAGAAAAGTTTGGGATGTTACAAAAATGGAATAAATGCAATACACAACTTTAACTTTTAATGAAAAATAAAAATAAAAATAATATTACAATTATAGTAACATTAAAAAAAAATAATTAACATTGTACCTTTCGTTATTGGCAAAGCTTATCGAGTGAGCTCAAATTATGTAATTAAAAGAATTTTAACTAAAAATATAATAGACTAGTTTAAACCCCGTGCAACTTTATATCTTATTTCACACTAATTTATCATAATTTATATACAATACAAATAGTCGTGGAAATTAGGTGAATGATTCAATGATTACATATTAAAAGTAGACGTTGATATAGATAAAAGCACAAAAACCTCGTTAATCTCGTTACGAGTATGTTCACTTTGATCGAGGTTTTTCCATTACAATGTCAACCGGATCATATTATAAGTTAGTCAATTGAGGTCTGTCGCTTTTTTCCAAATGTAATGAATCTGTATGACATACAAATAACTTATAAATGCGGGTACTATATTGATGTCATGTCGTTGTCACTATACGCATGTAAATGGTTATAAACATTAAATCATTATGTAGTAACACTGAATATGTTGTGTAAGTTAATTCATCAATTTAATGTAATTTTTGAAATTATACATTCTCAGGTAAAAAGATTTTAAGTAATATTTAATACACATTAAATAATTAAAAATAACAAAGATGAGGCGATCTCATACGAAAAACAATTACATATTGTTTTAGTTTTCAAATATGTTGATTTAGAAATTTTGATTAATACCAATTTAACGTATATACAAAAAAGGAATAAAAAGTAAATTCTAATATACTATAATTATGATTTGTGATAATGTGTTATGTGCTAAAAGTGTAAGTATCTTCAATTATTAAAATAGTTGATCAAATTGAATGAAAAATAGAACATACCATGTAACTAAAATTATGTTTTAATCTTATAAATAGGACATGTCAACCAATAGAAATTCTAAATTAAACCAAAAAAGATATGTAAATTATTACGTGGGGATTTAATATATAAGAGTAATTTATATTATATTAAATTGAAACTATAAATGATACGAAAAGATATACGAGTATAAGTTAGTATTCTAGTTAGTTAATTTAATAAGCTATCCAATGGTGCTTTTAAATGATACATAGAGTTTAAAAATGGAATCCTTGATAGTAAGAAATAATTACGGTGGGTGGGCAGAAAAGTTATCAATGTCTATGTTAGAAAAACTGGCAATGTGGTGTTAATATCTCACAATCAACGCCAGATCGAAGCATGACTTAAACATTTATTTATTTAAGTTGAAAACGTAAATATTGTATATGTGTGACACATGACGTGGCACTGTCAAGTTCCTAACCGTGACACGTATGAAAAAGATGATGTGGCGAGCAAAGAGATATGCCACATAGCTTGAGATAGAGAATTATATATATAGAGAGAGATTACATAAAAAAATATTCTAATATTATTAGTTTTTGTATTTTCGTTATATATGCTATATTAAAGCTACTGTCGTATGCCTTTCATAAAAAGCTGAAACAAATTAAAATTGAGAATTAAGCTAGTAGGTGTAAAAGGTGTAATGCATGTTCTTGAGAGAGGAAAAGATAAATTAGGACCATCTCTTAAATTAAGACCATTAGAACTAAATTCCAACCATTCATTTTACAACACCATCATCTTCGACCACCACCATCACCATCTTCGACCAGCACCACCACCACCACCATCATCTCCGACCATCACCATGATCCTCCGGCGACGGCGCCCACTACCATCGCGATCTGCTATCTCTCTCTTCTCTTCTGGCCACGGCGCCGACAACGGCAAGGGCGGAGCCCGTACCGTATCCAACCACCACCATCTCTTGGATCACCGCCCATCAAATCCATACGATTCTCATATGCGTCCGGTGACAACCCCTTTAGAACGGATAAGGGCAATGCCCGTACCGTATCCACCAGAAAACGAAACTGATTCTCGCCGGAAATGTCGCCACCGTCGCCGGAGATGTCGCCGTCTGGAAAACGGGATTTGAGATTTGAGGAGAGGAAAAAAATGAATGGTTGAGATTTGGTCCTAATGGTACTAATTTAAGAGATGGTCCTAAATTAACCAGGGACGGTTCTACAATGTGGGCAGTGGGGGCAACTGCCCCCATTCCAATTTTGGTACAATGTAATTTTTTAGAGGTATATTTGAAATAAATAAATAGAAAATACAACAAATGTCACCGTCGTTGTCATAAGCTTCTTCTTTGGAAGTACGTTACTTATGTTGGAAGCATTAGTTTTGAGATAAATTCTTTATTTGTAGAGTAAAAATCTTGAGTTGTTTTAATTTTTAATAGAGTTAAAAAAGAGAGTTTGAAAAGGGGTGGAGATTCCCTTAAGTTAAAGGTTACTTGAGGGTAAAGTTGGAGGGTTAATGAAGAAAGTGTTTTCTTTGTTTGGGTAAATGTATTATACATTAATATAGTAAATCTGTATGTGAAAATGTTATTTTTTTTTCAAATTATTAATATAATAGTCATCACAATAGTCATGTAGAAAATATATGTACATGCTAAATTGTATATCATTGCTCCAAAATTGCAAAGACCAATGTTCATATAAAAGATAGATATTTCCATAACTGACACTCACATGTGCTAAACTCGGCCTTCTCACCACCGATCGTTGATAATCATACTAAACCTGACGTTAACGAAATTCTTTTAGGAGTCCATTTTTTCTACTTATGGGCCATGGCTAATTTTTTAAAATTTTTTTTCCCCTAGATCTAATAAATATAATAAACGACTCTTAAATTTGCCCCCTTACAGAAAATATTCTGGCTCCGTCCCTGAAATTAACCCACCCCTCTTGACAGATATTAAGAAATGCATGAAGTTGAATATTAGAATTCAAGTGGGAAAATGTTGCAGTATCATAGAGGGTATTTATACATGTACTTAACTTTTCAACAATACTCCTCACAATTCTAAATGGTTACAAATAAACACAATATTTATTTCTAATAAAAGCTACTATCTTATTCTTATGTAATAAAATGAAAATGGAACTTTTAGCTAGTTGACCAACATGGTTTATTGTAGTAGTCAAACTAATAAACATATTCTTAAGGAAAATGATAAATCCTCCTAAAGATTAGCCTAAAAATCCTTATAATACTATAAGAAGTTGACATGTGGTATCCACTAATTCTCTTTCATAATCTTTCCCCCTGATTTTTCCACATGTCATCATCTAATAGTTAAGAGGATTTTTAGGCTATTTTGTTAGGAGGATTAATTATTTCCCTGTTCTTAAATGTTTCTCAATAAGGACAAAATTATGGAGGACGTCAAATAGTCCAAAACTTCTTGTTATTTTTTTACTTTAAAAAGAAAATATTGGCCTATTCACATTTTTTGTTCTTAAAGTGTACTTTTCGGATTGAAAAGTCAAACTGAAATAACTTGGGCCAAAAGAACCAAAACATAGAATTTGTTCGAAATCAATCCTGCTAATACTTTGCAAGTTTGCACTGATAATTACCGAAGATATTATTATAAGGCTATAAGTGAGTTTGAGTTGAATCTTTGCACAAAGTTCGTACTATTTTAAAATGACAGAATGTCTAATGCCATATATATCTGTTTATTCAGGACTTGAAAGCGATCCTAGACCGAGGACATAAGCTCCCAAATCCTGACGGAATTCTTATCAATGGACGTGGCCCAAATGGCGCCTCATTCACAGTTCAACAAGGTAAAATTCCTGTCTACTGTGCTTTTAGCTTTCTTTCTTCCACTAACAACTCGAGATGCACATGGGTCACAGGGCCCGAAGAGCCCACTCCCATATACCGGTTAGGTTCATAGATTGTAGTTTGGTCTTATTATCTAAATGAAAACCCGACCCAAAAGAACGGCTTTTGGGCAATGCCCGTCTATGTGACCAATTCACATTAAAATTCTAATGTTGCTACTTGCTTTGAACTTGTCCATTTTAGACTTGTATACATTATACAAGGCATTTTTATTTTTTCACCAAGACTCAAATAAGTTGTTCACTTTCTTTTTTCTTTGGTAAACAGGAAAAACTTACAGGTTAAGAATATCGAACGTGGGACTACAAAACTCGCTCAATTTTCGCATTCAAAACCACAGGATGAAACTAGTCGAAGTTGAAGGAACACACACTCTCCAACAAATGTATTCTTCTATTGACATTCATTGTGGCCAATCCTACTCCGTAATCATCACAGCCGATCAACCAGGCCAAGACTACTACATTGTGGTCTCCTCCCGTTTCACGAGACAAATCCTCACCACCACTGGAGTTCTTCACTACACCAACTCTGCGGGTAAAGTCTCCGGCCCGATTCCAGGTGGACCAACCATCCAAGTTGACTGGTCCATCAACCAGGCCCGATCAATCAGAACTAATCTTACAGCAAGTGGGCCTAGGCCCAACCCACAAGGTTCATACCATTATGGTATGATCAACACTAGCAGAACCATTATCATTGAAAGCTCGGCTGCACAAATTGATGGCAAGCAAAGATACGGGCTCAACCGTGTCTCATATAAGCCCGCTGACACTCCATTGAAGCTTGCTGATTATTTCAATATTGGAGGTGTTTTCCGAGTTGGAAGCATTTCGGATAAGCCCCCCAAACGTAAGATGTACCTGGATACTGCTGTTATGGGGGCTGATTATAGGACTTTTATTGAGATTGTCTTCCAAAACCATGAGAATATTGTTCAGAGTTATCACATTGATGGCTACCAGTTCTTCGTTGTTGGGTAAGCGTGAAAGTTATTAAATCTAGTTTATTTGATTTAATGGGGAGTTTTAGCAGAACAATGTTTTTATCAGTTATAAAACATTCCACTAACTTGTTGAGACTTTATTTATCTGAAACAGAATGGATGGAGGAGTATGGAGTGAAGCTAGCAGGAAAGGTTACAATCTTCGAGATGGTGTTGCTCGCAGTACCATTCAGGTACATCTCTAGTTAAAACTTTACTAATTGGTAAGGTGTCAAAGTGGATGGGTCTGGTGGGTTGGATAACAGGTTTAAACAAGTTTTTGTATGTGAATGAAATGGGTTGGGTCGTGTTGGGTTGCCTCGAACAGCTTTTCTCAAATTATCTTTGTTAAAAATATGAGTAATTGGTACCAAATTTTACAGTTGATTATTGAGTTTAATTTATTTTTACATGTAGGTATACCCTAAATCATGGTCTGCGTTGTACATACCCCTTGATAATGTTGGAATGTGGAACGTAAGGACAGAGTTTTGGGCCCGACAATACCTCGGCCAACAGTTCTACTTACGTGTTTACACCAGCTCAGGGTCAATCAGAGATGAGTTCCCGATACCAAAGAATGCTCGCCTTTGTGGAAAGGCTAGCAACCTCCACACCCGACCTCTCTAATCTTCCACCAAAGTGAGTTAGGAAGTTGAGTTGATTTGATTTCCACATGAGATTGAAAGGAATGATTTCATGAGTTAAGACAAGTATTTGGTTTGGTTAATTATAGTTGTGGTGCTAACTAGGCACTATTATAGGATGTATTAGTACTACTCTTTATGATCTTAACTCAAGGTCAGATTATTTTTATTTTACCTTTTGTTTCCACGTACAGTAAGTGGATATTTCGTTTTACTTTTTGAATCTTTGTTTTTATTAAAAGAAATTTTATATTCTATAAAAAAATTTATTGTAATAAATCAAATGTTTGTCAGTTTGTCACTACTTACCTCTTAATCTCAAGTAGTAACCATCTATTTAGAATGTGTGTTTATAGTCCTGCAGGCATGAACAATGCTAATAAGTATTAAGAGTCTCATTAGAGCATCTAGTAATTATGCAACAATCCATCCAGAAACCCCGGATGCCGCAGCAACCACATAACTTTTCTGATACCACTTTGTGATAAAAAAACTATTATATGATTGATGGGTATTACTCGGTAATATTTTTCTTTCGGTATATACACACCATGAATATACATACATATATTTATATATTGTTACTTTTGCCTTTCATACACACTATGTAGCTCATAGAACCACAGGAGCACATAATCATTATCCACGGATCTTTTAGTAGGTCACACAGAGCTTAAAGTCGGTTGGAAGAACAGATTCCGTGTTTTGTATATGATACATAGCACCAACTTCTTGATCTTACTCTATCCATGATGCACCCAACATTTCTGCCATGAAGCTATAACAATCCACCGATTCATCAATCTGCAATCCAGGTTTCAAATTCTCATGTTCACCTCTAGTTATGTACTGTGTTTTCCTCAGGAAAGATGTAGGTATAATCTGAGCACAAAGCTGGTTAAACTAGTCGCGTACCTTTTTCTGTGTCGAGCTCCCACAACCATGTCCAGACTTGCTACTGATTCTTCCAATGATCGGGTTAATCTGTGGGCTGTACTTCACACTTGTACACAGCTCATGTTGCATGGTCTAGAACACAAATCAGTTAATCAGACAATTATAAACCTATCTAAATTTTAATCAACCTTGATTTATATTGTCACACTAAGCTTTTATAAAACTTCAAGAGCAGAAAATCTCATTTATTTGGTAGTGAAATAAAATTGGGAAGTTCAACCGAAAGGAAGCTGTTGCAAATTAGGCCCCTAATCCAAAATCATTTTATTTATAAGCTTGGGGATGGCCGAACAGCCTCGGCCTGGTATGATCTTTGGGATAATTCATGTCCTCTAATTAATGGGGTGACACCGAGAATGATTACTAATGCGGGTCTCAATCTTACATCAAGAGTTGCTGACATTATCGAGCATGGTTGTTGGACCTGGCCTACTTCCTGGAACTCTTTGTTTTAAAATGTTTTGCCTCCCATTCTGATGGTGGAGCAACCTGATGTTCTTCAATGGAAAGATAGACTTGGGAGACTAATGGATTTTTCTGTAGGTACTACTTGGGAGGACATACGACCAAGAGATATTATTGTTAACTGGTATCATCTCGTGTGGTTCAGTCAGTGCATTCCAAAACATTCTTTTTTTCTTTGGCTTGCAATAAGGAAAAAACTCAAGACGCAAGACATGCTTAGACATTGGGACTTGCAACATATGGTTTCACCTTTAGTCTTGTTATGCTCGTTTTGTCAGATGCAATCGGACTCACACTCTCACCTTTTCTTTGAATGTCCCTATGCTAGACAAGTGTGGTATGAGGTCAACATAAAAGCCGATTTGGATCAACATGCTGTGGAATGGGATGATATCATTCATGACATGATTCCATTTTCAAAGAAGAACTCTGTTTTGAATGTGATTTCAAAGCTGATTTTGGGTGCTACAGTGTACTTTTTATGGCAAGAACGGAATTCACGCTTATTCAAAAAGAGGAAGAGAACCAAAGACCATTTGGTTGAGGTAATAATTGAAACAGTTCGCCTCAAGCTGTTGTCTTTACGCTTCAAAAAGAATGCAAGGGTCGAGAGAACTATGGCTGTTTGGAGACTACCAAGATCGCTTCTTAAGAGTAGCTGATTTATAACCCCACTTGTGTGTATATTGGTCGTTAGTTGTGTTCATACCCGCGGCTAGTTAGGGCTCTAGTTTTGGGGTGGCATATCACTTCTTGGATTGATTGGCTAGTGTTTTTGCTTGTAAGTCTAGCTCGTATGGTACTCAACCATGCCACCTGATTCTTGTAACGTTTTGTTGATATATATAATTCATCCGGGTAAACAACCCTTTACCCAAAAAAATAAAAAAATTGGTGAGGATTTACTTTATTGATAGTTAATATGTGACACATACCGCTAGTAACTTCAATGTGTGTAATGGCACGACACGATCATCATGATCTGCAGTTAGCAGCATAGTAGGCGGATACTGGGTTGCCCTGATTGACGAATCTTCCCATGGTCGTTTAACATTATGCAATGGGGAGTACCTAATGAAAAAACCCATTAAAAAAAGGGTTACAATTCAACGGTTAAAGAGTGTGATCGAGATATGATCATCCCTTGAAACCGGATATTGTGAAAATAGGTTGAGAAATAACGACTCACTTGATTAGGTAATGGAAATCATTTTCTTTATCTGAGCAACCAAACTCGGGAACCCACGCATGACCTAAAGCATGAGAATCATAAATCGTGACAAACAAACAAACAAGTTTTTCTAATATGGAATGCCTGCAGGAAGAAACATGTACTCACCGATGGTAAACTTATGGTATCGTAGCATGTCCATGACCCCGGCATGAGCTAGAGCACAACCAAATAGGTCCGGTCTCTGTCACAACCATAATTCACAATTTTATGCCAGTGTATGGTTTTATAAGTGCTAGTCTAAATGGGCCGGGTCGCTATAGGTTGACCGCCACAAGTCCACAACCAGTTTTGTCTACTTTTACTAAATAAATATCATTTTAGACAACATTCATCTAATTTAAATAAATAAACTAACAAGATTTAGGAGACTGCTAACAGTAAAAATATACATTGTGCAAGTTTTAATATGTTTGACACTTTGACCCATTTGATACTATAAGGAAATTTACCTGATTGATGCAAGCACTGATGAGGGTACCGCCATTGCTACCACCTTCAATGCATAACTTACTGGAGTTGGTGTAACCTGCCGAAACAAGGTACTCTGCAGTTGAAATGAAGTCATCAAAACTATTTTGCTTGTTTGCAAGTGAACCAGCTTGGTGCCATTCTTTGCCATACTCTCCACCACCACGAATATTTGCTACACAAAATACAACACCTAGATTTTGTGCCAGAACAACACGAGTAACATTAAAAGATGGTGTTAAACTAACACCATATCCACCATATCCGTACAATAAACAAGGGTGCGATCCATCTAAATCTATATCCTTTCTAGCCATGATAAATACTGGAACGCGAGTTCCATCCTTACTAGGCACAAACACCTGAAAAATCCAAAAAGTATAAAATGTAATTCTATCTTTAAATTCATTGAAAAACTAATAGCTAAAAGCCCTACCTGCTTGGCTTGGTACTCTGCTTGACTGAATCCTGGAACAACAATTTCGCGTAAAACTTTCATGTCTGGAACGCTGGTTTTTAAATCAAACTGATATACCAAACCCGGGTTGATAAAACTGCTAAGCTTGACGAAAAACACATTGTCTTGGCGCCGAGCACTAATGTAGTCAACACTACCGATATCAATGGGCAACGTATGCAACAAGTTTCCATTCTCCAAGTCTCTTATTTGTAAAACATGTTTACAATCACTCAAATGACTCACAATCATTTGGTTTTTGTTTATGGCTAGAACCGACTCAATCACATCTATTTCGGATTCTTGAAGGATCTCGGTCCAAACACTCGGTTTTTTGAGGTCTACTCGAACTAACTTGTTTCTAGGAGCATCCTTGTTGGTCAAAAACGTAAAATGTGTATCATCATTCGCTATGACTTCATAATTTGCCTCAAAATCGTCAATCACCTTCACAAAAGGAAGAATGCCTTTTCCTATATGACCTTCAAGACCATTTGGTAAATTGGATAGATCATAACAATAAAATTTGTTGAGACGTGCCGCACCTTTACATATATTCATAAGAAGATACTGCAAAAGATACAAATATAACTCAAATTAAATAATTGCTTTTAGTTTTTAAACTAAAACAAGCTAATGAAATGTATAGAATGTTAAACACAAATATCATATATATGAGAACCTTTCCATCATCTGCAAGTCTTGCTTCAAGAATATGTGTCGGGTTTTCAAGATTATTCCAACATAAGATATCTTCTGATTGTTTCGTCCCTAAGAAATGATAGTAAAGTTGATGGTTATGGTTAACGTTCACTTCTGTACCAGCATCCACGTTTTCACTCTCCCTAAATAAATCAAATGAATGTCACACAACATTGATAAATATTCAGACTATGGTTTAAGAAAAGTAGTTATACCCAAAACATAATAATTAATGAACAAGTTTAAGTACTTAGGGGCAGGAAATCGGCAGTAGAAAAATCCTTTATTGTCATGAGTCCAACTCATCCCTGTAAACTTGACCTGCAATATGAGAATATTGAAAGTGATTACAAAATTTTATTTTATAAGTATATTGTTAAATGTTCTTTGTAACATTAAATAGATGATTGCTTGTCGATACACAAATGTAATCTAAGACATACTCACATACCCAAGAAAGTTCATCCGGCTTGATAGTCTTGTCATCCACATGCATAACTCGTATGGTTAACCAATCGCTTCCACTCGAGCTTAGACCATAAGCCAGGTATTTTGCATCATGGCTAAGTTCATAAACTCGTAACGCCACTGTCCCATCCTCACTTAGACCATTTGGATCTAGCAACACCTCACCTTCTTGATCCAAACTATCCTGAAAATTTCAAAAGTTATACATAAACTGTTGAATTTTGAGTATATATGGTTTAATTGTAAGAGAGAAGTACATGAAATATGTTAAACTTGTCCCCCAATATGATATTTGTATGCATGAATACTTACTCCCATGTTACTCTATGTCTTAAACTATGTAAACGTATGTTTTTCGGTTGTTGATCTCACAGCTTGTATGGCTCTCATCTCCCAAATTTTATATGATATTTATCCCAGTTACGAGTATAACTTATTAGTATTTGGGCTTAGATTTGATGCTGTTAAAAGCACCATTCTTGGGTGTTATTACCTTAGAAAAGGTTTTAAAAGATTACAATTTCATCTCATAAAGTTTTTTTTACCTGATGACACATTGACACTCCATTGATATATATTTGGGACTTTTTGGATATGGTCTTAGGCCCACAAGAATAGACTGGCCCAATAACTTTAAAATTTGACAAACTTGGTACTCCCTCCGTCCCATTATATGTGTCTTACTTTGAATTTTCAAAGTCTTCGTTTTATAACTTTGACCATATATATTTCTAATTGTGTTATATAATAGTCGATGAAAGTTATATCAATGCAAGCATATCTAAAACTCAATCAATTCATATAAATTTCATCAAGTATCGTATAACACAAACAATTATATTTAAGGTCAAAGTTGCATTAAAAAGACTTTGAAAATTCAAAAGTAGACACTTCTAGTGGGACGGAGGGGGTATTATAAATAGGAAACCAAATATTTTATCAAATAAAATAACAGTTTATGTTTTAAACCTCGTAGTCAGGATTACATGTAGAGCTTCACCATTAATTGTATCATTGTATGGTGAGTTGTCCCTGCCTTATACCATAAATTATCACACTTTTTTAACACAAAAAAAAATATAAAAAAAAATAATAATAAAAAATGTCAGCAGTCGGCTAAGGGTCGTCGTTCTCTATATATTACTATCACGTAAATCACCTGGACACAATTCTAAGATTTGTTTTGATTATTTGCTGTAGATCTAACTTTTTAAGGTCTCAATAAAGTAGTTACACAATTAGCATTTTAACAATTTTGTATGATGAGAATGGTGATATTTATTCCAAATATGGAATACATATAACATTTGCATACCTGCATATAGAGAATTGGATGAGGGCAGAGACCCGGATTATGGAAATAAAAATACTTATTTCCTTTTCGGAATGGACACCCATATCGCGGGTAATCAAATGACTTGGTGAGCTTGTCACGAAGCTTGTCCCTCGAATCGCAATCCTTAAGCACTGATTCCGTCAGTTTCATTTGCTTTTCCACAAATTCTTTCACTTCCTTGGAATCAGGATCTTCAAGCCTATATATTCATTATTATAATTCGCATAATATAATTTACAAAATTAAAGAAAAACAAAGAATGCACTCATAATTTTAATTAGTTGTTTACTATTTTTTCCCCTATTCATTTAAGTGTTGTATTTGGAGGGAAATCAACTATTACACTTTTTTCATTATAAGAGCACCCGGTATACGGAACTATTTGGGCTGTTATCGTGGTCATGAGGTGCCAGGCAACCCATTCCTGAAATTATTTCAAGTCAAACTTACAAAAGAAAGACTTTGAAAAGTCAAAACATATGCCTATATTGCGAAGAAATTTTTATACAAAAATTCTAACTAAGTGATCAAGTGAGAAGCAAAACAAGGGTGAGAACCACTAAAAAATCATCTCCAAGGGCGTAGCCCTTGAGTTAAGGGTTACGCCCGTACCGTATCCAACCGCCACCATCTCTTGGATCGCTGCCCATCAAATCCATATCATTCCCATATGCGTCCGGTGACAACCCCTTTAGAACGAATAAGGGCAACGCCCGTACCGTATCCATACGTTTTCAACACGTAACCCATATGATTTTCTTTTTAATAAATTTTTTTTTTTTTTGGAATGGTTTTTTAAAAAATAAAAAATAAACAAATCAAAATTCAAAGTTTAAAAATTAAAAAATTAAAAAACCACACCAAAAAGGGAAAAGAGCAATGTTTTAAGAAACGGTATTTTAGTCATACCGGTGTGGAAAAATTTTCCGGTATTACTGGAAACACCGGACGGTACGACTATTTTAATTTATTTTATATTTTTTTTATAAAAATCCTACAAAACTTGTTACACTTTAACGAAAATAGTCAAAATACAATTATAATTAACTCAAAAATAATATCAAATAGGTATTTCATAACAAAATATAAGTTTTAAAGTTCACAAATAACAAAAAATAACATTAAAATATCATAAAAATAATTTTAAAAAAAATTCAAAAAGAAAAAAAACCCGGAAATACCGAAACGGTAAGGGTGGACGGAGTGCGTAGGGGAGGGGATAGGTACCGGTTCGGTACCTAATTGAACACCGCTCCGTGGTACCGGTACCTAATAGGCGGGGAGTAGGGTAGGGAGGGTGGTGCCCGGGTCTGTCTCCACCGTTGTATTTCTTTTTTCTTTTTTTTGTATTTTGTTGTCTTTTGTCTTTATTTGAGTGGGAAGAGGTGGGGAGGAGTGGGGAGGTACTCCGTGCAAGTGGGGAAAAGGTGGGGAGGAGTGGGGAGGTACTCCCCCACCCTCATACCGGAAAATACCGGGAATACCGGGAATACTGGCCGGTATTGAATAGTGAAAATACCGGAAAAATACCGGGCTTAAAACACCGGAGTACCTCCGGTACCGGTAATACAGGCCAATATATACCGGTATTTAAAACATTGAAAAAGAGATAGGGAAAATGGTTGTTCTCACAGTTCTCACCCTTATTTTGGTTATCACGTTAACCCTAACCATATATATAAAAAATATTCCAACCTATGTACAAGGTACTCCCAGTATCCACTCCTAAACCAATTTATGCCCGAAGTACAACCTCATAAGTTTTGAAACATTGTTGAAAAATCAGGGGTTTTCATATAATATTCGCACACATTCGATATTAAGAAGGCTACATACAAAGGAAATAGATATATTTTGGCATGTGCAGACGTGCAGTGCTTAGAATATCAAACAATGGAAACAAAAATAAAAGTGTCAAATTAAGACCAACTTACCATCGATAGGGATCAGAAATGGAAACGCCATGGTAGTTATCGACCACAGTCATATCTCGACGAGCAACCGGGTATTGCAATGGCCTCCTCACAACACATTCCGAACCCATAATTTGAAGGTATATATGTTTTGGACAATTTCTTGGGGCCTGTCATTATATATATGGTGCGATATATATGTATAGAATCTAGCTAAAAGTGGAAAATGGGTGAAAATGTGTTTAGATGAGAACACCATGGTTTTGTTTCGTGAGGTTAATAGTGTTTGTTCCAAAAATTTTAGTCTTGATGCTTTCTTGAAAACGTATAAATGTTGACATTTTGTTTTAGAGTGACTTCATTCTATTTTTCGGAGAACACGTTCATTATTCCCAGCGCATTTTTTGCTAAGTCCAGGAAAGAAAAACTCAAATTGACAATTTTGCCCCCATGCCTATACATTTTTGCATTTTTTTTATCATCTCGATTTTCGGTATGAATTTTTAGTTTAGCTTGAACTTTGGTTCACTTACGTATAAGGTAGTTCACTTACGTATGAGGACTAAGGTGTTTGAAATTGAACTTGTTAGAAAGATTTTAATATTATGATCGCTTTTCGAAATTCAAATCAGAGTGTCAAAAGTTTGTTAATTTCTATTACATGCTTCGCAAATGAGGATGAATGTTTTAAAATTTGATATTTTAGTCGTACCGGAATGCTATCTGTTACCGGTTTTACTGGTATTATCGGTTTTATCAGTCGGTATTACCGATATAATTATAATATATATATATATATATATATATATATTAATAAAAATGTCAGAAAACTTGTTACCATTTAACGAAGATAATTAAATACAATTACAATTAACTTTAAAATAATAACAAATAGATATTTCATAACAAAATAAAAAATTTAAAGTTCACAAACAACAAAATATAACATTAAAGTATGATAAAAATAATTCTGAAAAAACTTTCGGAAAAAAAAAAGAAGTGACTAGTGTTATTGGAAAAACCGACAGTAAGGAATAGTTAAAATGCCGAAAAAAACCGATAGTCATATTAGACGACCGACCAGTGTCTGGTATTACCAGCCGGTACGATCTGGAGAGAAAAATTCACCCAGACCCATCATGTGTGGAAACAAGGCCGGCTTAGATGGTGGCCGACCGGCCGAGGCCCGATTTTTAAGAGGGTCCGATTTTTTTATTTTTAATGTTATATATATTAAAAGTTATGTATTCGTATATGTAATTAACTAAGTCCATTATAAATTCTAACAATAATCTAAAATTAAAGCACAAAAACTACTTACATACTTTTGTGGATAGACTAAAGGTTATTCAGTACGTTATTTCAGAACTGGCAGTCAAGCCGCCGTGACATTGTCACTTCATTGTCTACCGTTTTTTTTTTTGACAACGTAAGTAGTCATTTTTCTCATTTATTGTAAACAATACATGTATATATTAGGAGGAATGTGAATATGTGGTTGTCATGTACCTAAACTTAGGTATAAAATCCTCGCATCTTAATTTTTAATTCATAAAAATATAGAGCTCAATCATTTATTCATTATACAAAAAATATTAATTAAATTAGTATGGTAGGTGTTTTATACCTAAGTTTAGGTAGATGACAATCACATATTCACTTTCTCATATATTATTTTAAAAAAATAGCATAGCAGTTTCTTGCTTATCATTTTTCTAAATTTTTTATATTATTTTGAACATATTGAAATTTTATTTATGTTTTAGATTTAGATTTTAGATTTTACTTATTTAAGCATAATCTTAAATTGTTAATTTTAAAATTCAGATTTAATTATTAGATTATTAATCGTCTCACAGATTAATTTTTGATTGTTAGTTTATTTAATATAATTTGTTACACTTAGCTTAGGAGCCTTTTTTTTCCTCAGACTAGGTCCATAAATCCTCAAAGACGGCACTGAGGATATAATAGTAATTTTAGCTTCATGTTTATTTGATTGGTCAAGTCTCAAAGAGATTCTATAAGAATTACAAACCTTAAACTGCAATTACCCCGGGTAGAGAAGGTGATTTAACCTAGGGAAAAGAATTCCGGAGTGTATGTAACTTGTCATCTTTTACTATTGTATGTATGCAACAAAAATTTTAAACGTTTTATGGAAGCAACCTGCTAAACTGTTCGGATAGTGTAAGTCACCGGCTGGGTCAAAATTTTAGCCGGTCATTGATAGAGCCACGTCATATATTTTATTTCTTAAAAAAAAACACATAATATCATAACATAAAAGAGTCTGTGACTTCATTCTTGGACAAATTCTTCCCCCATGTCTTTAAAAACTAAAAACCTCCAGCCATCCAATTCCACTGATTCAAATGGCAGCAACAAGTTCAACAGTTTCACGTTGACCATGTTCACGTCTTCCTTATACTTGGCTGCCGTCGCCGTCCTCCTCCGTGAAGCCACCATCAGATCTGAACTATATCTATGTATTTAGTATTTCCATTGCTGCTTGTGTGGATTTTTTGGATTTAAATAGATTCGTTGTCACTGAAAACCTTTATAGGATTTGTGATACTGATTCGTTGTCACTGAAGCCACCGGCGACGGGACTGGTGGTGGTGGTTGAAAGCTACAGCGGCGGCGACTATGGCGGTCGGCCATCCATTACTGTAACACCCCAAGCCGAGGCTCGGAATATCACGGAAATCACATAGCACCAGGTGGAATTACAATAGAACAAACTAAATGCAATAAGAGGATTCAGTGAATCCATACAAACCGATAAACAAGTAACAAAATACAACCGGAGCAAGTAAACATCAAGATTACAACCGACAACAAAAGAAGGCTATCAATCCTAAATACAATGCAACATAAGGCAAATGGATCCTTGATCCATATCAGTCCAGTCCGGGTTCAACAGTAAGCAAACATTCAAACTCCACGTCCTGAATAACCTGGTTACCTGAAAAGTGTACTAAGCATAGTCAACACAAGGTTGGTGAGTTCGTAGTAATGGTTCGCAAAGAACCAACATCAATAATCACAATATAAGAATAGAGGCTAGACATGACTTACAGTGAGCCTCTACACAACACAACATCGCCCAACAACAAGATTACACAAGACAAGTAAATGTGTAAATAAGGAATGCATAAATGATATGAGTATCAATGCAAATGCCGGAATGCATGAATAAGCCAATATGCCTATCCTGAGCGTGACCTTCAATCACGTATGCAACGATACCCTTCTGCCATCGCAATGGACAAGGCTGTATCTCAAAAACATCGAGATATATATGTCTATATACTCGGGGTCAGGAACTACATCCAAAATGGGTGCATACATCTATGCACCAGGATGCCGGCAAATCCCCTGCCGAGGGTCCAACAATAATGTATGCAATGCTTACAATCAAATGTAAATGCATAAATCATAAACCAACGATCGATATACGATGAATATGAATCAATAATCAATATTCGCCAAACCTGAGCCATCAATCAATAATCGTCAATCATAAACCAATAATCACCATTCATCAACATCAGCCATTAATACTTAACCAAAATATTAACCAAGTCAATCAACATATGATGAACCATAAACTAATAATCAATAATCGTCAATCTTAACCCACTAATCAACATTCGACAACCATAAGCCACCAACCACAATTTAAACCAACTATACGTACATATACTTCAGAGGATTCTACTTCCTTCGAGTTTCAGATGCTTATATATAGGGTCACCCGCAGCCTTCCCACCACATCTAAAACCCGACGAAGGCATAACCGACTTTCATGTATGTACATCTATCCTAAAATTACTAGATACTTAACAAATATAAACTAAGTCCTTCGAACGTGAAAATCATCTCAACAATTCAATACTCCAACCAATTTAACCAATCAAACGAAAGGAAACATCACACCAATCCACAACTAAAACAATCAATCAATCAATCAAACAATAAATTCAAGTAAACACACCAGGTTTACACTTTTCAGCCCGGATCTCAAGTGAGTAGGGAGATACGAAACTCACCTTGATCGGCAAAGAAGCTTAAGTCGAGTTAATAAAAGATTAATAACGAGTAATAGGATCCGCACGGCCACAACCTATAAATATACATCATAATACCATAATGTCAACTATATAATCTTAAACAAGTTGGGTTAGCACAATTAGGCCAAATCGCAAACCCTAAACGCCTTTACAACTTAAACGAGTAAGAACAAGACACTTTGACTCGACACTTTTTGAAATGGAAGAAGGTTCATATAAAACGAGTGTCATAACATGAAACTAGACTCTCTTACGATTCTAACAATAGGTCATATGACTCGATTGGACTTACGGATCAAAAGTTATTAACGTTTGAAAAACGACGCGCAATATTTCACAGTGACTAACCACTGCGCCGCAGTGAGCCATGGTCAAGCTCACTGCGCCGCAGTGGGCTGACCAAGTCACGACCAGACCCTAGCCACTGCGCCGCAGTGGGCTAGGCCCAAGCCACTGCGCCGCAGTGGCTCCTCACTGGACCAGAACATGAGCAGCAGCAGCAACATGCTGAAACCCTAAACCAAAACCCTTAAACTCGATCCAAACCAACCCAAATCGATTTGTAAAGCCTTGTAACTTGATTTGAAGCATAAATAAACACCATTAACCATAAATAAACATACCCCAATCCACAAATTCGACCCAAAACATCAAAATCACCTCAAATCGTTCCAACCCTAAACGAAACCCTAGTTTGGCCTAAATCGTCTTTCGACTCGATTCAAGACTTGAAATTGTTCAAGATGACTAGAAATGCATAAACAAACATAAATAGAAGTAAATGGGATGAATTTGACTTACCAAAACCTTCACCTAGTCTCTAACCCGAATTTGACCCGAAATGGCTAGAAATCTTGCACTTTGAAACCCAAATTTTTGATATGTTGTTAAGATGAGGTTGATGATGAAAACCCCAAACAAAATCTTGCTTAATTTCCAATGTATGAGATAGAAATCTAGAGAGAGAGAGATATATGTGTTTGTGTGTGTTTCTTGGAGGAGAAAAGAGAGAAAGAGAGAGAGAAAAGATAGATAGATAAGAAATGAAAGGGAAGGAAAGGGATAAGGAGGGGGGATTTGGGTCTTGGGTGGCTGGTGGGTCTTGGACTACCCACGGGCCGACCCGCTTCCCTTCACAAGTCACTACACAATAGCTACACATTTAAATACCGATCAACACATATCATCGACCCGAATATACCACATTGTCATTTAACTCACAAAACGACCCCAAAACTTCCTTAACTTAAATTGTTAGTCAAATTGCACGTAAAGTCAAACGGTCAAAATTTACGGATGTTACAATTACCACCGGAAATCCGGTTTGGAGATTGGATTGATAATTTTGGTTTTGTATGTTTATTTTGAAAGATAAGAATGGTGGAGATAGGAAGATAGCTTGATATATACCTGATGCTCGATATATAGGTATATGTATATTATTGTGTTTGATTTTTTAAAAATAGGTTTTGTATGGTTTTCTACACCTGCAAGATTTATTGAATAAATTTTGGTTGTAATCTTAATTTTACTTTTGGTTTATTTAGGATTTGATTTGATTTTACAAGTTGTTATTTGGAATATAATTGTTCCTGATGAGATCTAGTGATAATATATCTATATTTTTATATACGCAGATATATAATTTTGGTTGTGAATCTGATAATAGCAAATGTAAAATAGCAAATTTAATTATATTTTTCTATCATAAAATAGCAAATGTAACCGGCTAACCATCAAGCAGGTTACCAGTTACACGATTCGTTCAAATTTGAGAGATACTTTCATAAAACGTTCAAATTTGAGAGATACTTTCATAAAACGTTCAAAATTTTTGATGCATACATACAATAGTAAAAGATGACAAGTTACATACACTCCGGGATTCTTTTCCCTTTAACCTAGGTAGTGTTTAATAATGACTCAATGAATTTTATACAAAAATCTTTTAATTGGTGGTATAAATATGTTTGTTTTTGATTTAAATAAAAAGTCTTGACTTTAATTATAAAAAAAAATTTAAAAATTTTACATGAACTTTTCAAGTTTTCCAAATTTTATTCTTTCATAACTATTTTATCATCTTTACTCTCCCCTATCCTTAAAATTATAAAAGGATATTGTAGTAATTTAAACTATTCATTCGGTTCATTCAGCCGCATAATAAACAAGAATTACTGGTTTAGCGGAAACACAAATTATATTCAAACAGAACTTAATTGAAAAAGAAAAAAAACAACTGAACAAGCCCTTAATGCATGATCCTTCCAAGCGTTAGTTTCAAGTATGAAAACCACAAGAAGGTTCCAAAGTAGAGACAATCGATGCAATATTTGAAAGTTAAGACCAAAAGTTGTTTAACTTATAAACCACATGGACCATATGTATTATGTGTAGTTGAAAATTTCAAGGCCACAATTACAAGTGGATGTACCTAGGATATGTCATATCTCATATGTGTAACAATATCCATGGTTACACATAACAGTGTCACACAAGTTAGTTCACTGTTGCAGGAACCCAAAGATTTCAATAGTGAGAGAGTGAGACTGAGACACGGTCCACACCCAAGAATAAAATGTGACTTCCAATATAGCTGATCTCTAGATTCTCCACAAAGTCTTTTTTGTTTGTTTAAAATTGGGTTATTGTCCAATTTGACTGAAAGACATTAGTCTTACAAATAATTTACAAACAAAAAATTACAAATGCATCTTCAACTAATCACATGAAGTCTTTTGTCTCTCTTTTATTTCTTCCTTTTAATTATTTGCTTCATGTCACATACTACTTATGTTTGTAAACTCTTATTTGTAAATTGTTTGTAAGTCTAGCACATATTATGTCCTTGATAATTACCATTATCTATACTCCTTTATAACAAGAGAAAATCGCGCCATTAGCCAAATTTTATTGCGATTATACCAAATTAGCCAAGTTTTTTTGGATTTTCACAAAATAACCAACAAAATCGCAATAAAATGACAAAATCGCAATGAGATCTTCAAAATCGCAACGAGAACTTCAAAATCGCAACGAGATTTTGCATAATCGCAACGAGATTCTGAGAATCGCAATGCGATTCTGATAATCTCTATGCGATTCTGATAATCTTGTAGAGATTCTGCAGAAGAATCTCATAGAGATTATGCAGAAGAATTGCATTGCGATTCTCAGGATCTCGTTGCGATTCTTCATAATCTCATTGCGATTCTGTTAATCTTATTGCGATTTTGATGTTCTCATTGCGATTTTGAAGATCTCATTGCGATTTTTTCAGTTTATTGCGATTTTGTTGGCTATTTTGTGAAAATCCAAAAAAGCTTGGCTAATCTGGTATAATCGCAAAGAAATTTGGCTAATCATGTCATTTTTTCTTATAATAATTATCAACCCTCCTATTTTTGGAAAGTGTTAGAAAATGGTTAGATGAAAAAGTACTAAATTACCCTTAATAAACACCATCTATGAAAAGGGTTATTAGAGATTACCAAATTTGCTCTTAATGAATTAATTTACACTTTAGAACCTTATCTTGCTAATTTACACTCTAAGTCCTTATCTTTTAAAATATTTTCACTATCACCATTACATCAACTTACACAGTTACACCACTCGACACCAATTGTCGATGTCATCACCATCCGTCACCGACACCACTAAACTGTCGTCGCCGTTACCGCCGCCGCATTGCGCGGGTACCATGCTAGTTATTACTTATCAGTTCAAATTGGTGTTAAATGATAGGCTACAATTGATATCTTACGGATTAAAGGTTTCATTTATTATACATATCGTGTAATATTTTTTAATTTTGTGAATTATACAAATTGTTCAGAGGCACTCCCGGTTTTACCCAAGGTCTTGAGTTCGATCCTTAGGGATAGCAAAACCTTGGGGTTTTTCCCTCTGAATACTTGTCACGGCTCATGGTTAACATCCCGTTGTCTAGAGTACGTGCAAGGCTTCACCATTATACGGTGAGATTTTCCTGATGTCGTATACCGACTGAATGTTCGAAAAAAAGAATTGAGATGGAAAAAATAATAATTTTACTATTGATAAGCGCATTTCTTCGAGATATAAAATAATTTAGACCGTCTTGTTAATTTACTGACATAAGGCCGTTTTGTTAATTTTCGAACTGCATTGTTAGCTTTAACCTTTTAAATAATAATATAATGTAATTAATTTTTCCATGTCGACCAAAATTAAACGTGTAACTTAAATGATTATAATTGTAATTGAATAGAAACTTCAATATGACCCACCAAGATGAAAATTCCGATCAGTATTTTTATAAGTTCATTAAGTGTATACCGAAATATATGAAGAGTGTTTATGCTTCTAGTACTTATAAGTTATTATAACCCTATACTAGTAAAAATTGTGTTGAAAGGAGTTAGATATCTTTATAATCATTTGAAAACTAAAATTTTCGTGAAAATTAGAAAAATGGTCAAAACACACTGTGATATAAATTTAACACAATGTGTTTTTAATGTGTTTTTAGAAAACACATTGTGTTAAGTTCATATCACAGTGCGTTTGAACAGTTTTTTGATTTTCACGCGCTATAAAAAACACAATGTGATTTAAAACTTAACACAATGTGTTTTTAGAAAAACACAATAAAAACACAATGTGTTTTTAGAAAACACAATAAAAACACATTGTGTTAGGTTCAGATCACAGTGTGTTTTGACCAGTTTTCTAGTTTTCACATAAATTTTAGTTTTTAAATGAACATTTCATTTAGCTGCCTATTAGCCTCTTTTTCATATAAATGGTTTTTTTAACAATAAAAACACATTGTGTTAGGTTCAGATCACAGTGTGTTTTGGCCAGTTTTCTAGTTTTCACATAAATTTTAGTTTTTAAATGAACATTTCATTTAGCTGCCTATTAGCCTCTTTTTCATATAAATGTTTTTTTTTTTTTTGTCTTATGGAGAAACCTAAACAAATAGAAAGGTTTCTTCCGTTGTATACATATGTTGATAACATACAACAAACGGTTAAATAAAATCTTCATAATATTGCACCATATAGACAAGATGAAAAGCCAATTAAGATCTCATGATATATTACAAAAATTTACCAAAAAAACCTTCATAGTTCAATCGGTTAAATTTAATTTTTTGAAAACACAACACGTTACATGTGAAATTGATTGTATCGTTATTACTTAATAGAAAGAAAGGTGGCACCGTGGCACTAGTGTGGTACCACCACTACCACCGTCACTATTGAAAGAAGGAAAATATAACTTAAACTAAAGGAAATCTAAATATAAAGAAAGAAGGTTTTTTTTGTGTGGCTGGAGGATAACTATAGTTAGAGGTGGGCAAAAAAACCGGTTCAGGAACCGGTTCAGATTATCTAGGATCTGGAACCGATTGGAACCGGTTCCGGTTCCTCAAGAACCGACGGTCCGGGACCGATTCCACTTTCGGATCCAAAAATCGGTTCCTTCCCGGTTCCGAACCGAAAAAAAACGGGAAAAAACCGAAAAAACATGGTCAAACGTTGACCAAGAACCGGTTCCAGTCAACGTTGACTGGAACTGGTTCCGGTTCCACCGGTTCGGTTCGTTTGCCCACGACTGAGTATAGTGGATCGAGAAATTTATTAAATTAGGGACTAAAAAGATATTAACCATAAAAGTATATAGAAATTCAGGGTCTAATGAACCCTTTAAATTCAAATTGTATACAGAATAAAAAAAATTCTATTTAACAAAATTGGGTGACAGGGGGGTGGTGACCACCTAGTATTACATTGGGTTATTTGGGTCCGTCAATAACGTTGACGAACCTTTCTGACTTGAATGTATGTGGTCTAACTGATATATTTTATTTAAATTTATGACAATTTTGTAAGTTATCTCCAAGAAAATTTTTGATCGGCAATGGTTTTCGAAAAACATCTTTACCATTATATTGTGGTTATATATAAACAAAAAAAATGTATAAATAGGGATGGTAATGGGGTGGATATCATCAGAGATCTCAATTCCCATCCCCATACCTGATTCCCGCTTGTAATCTATATCTCTATCCCCGTCAGGGAATTAAATTACATCCCCATACCCGTCCCCGTGGGGTATCGGGGATTCTCATCAGGTAGTCTAAGATTTTTTATTTTTTTTTTGAATAAACATAAATGCATAAAAATAAAAAATGGCTAAAAGAATGTGTAATTCAGCTTTTTCTTTTTTATAAAATATTAAAATAATTTTATATACACACCAATATTTATGTTAAGTAATTAATAAAGAAATTGTGATACATAAAAGTTTTAGTAAAGTAGTTTTAAACTTAGAATGATTTTAGCAATTAAAATATTTAATGTGATTATATTTAAATAATATAAAATTTTTTAGAATCGGGTATTGAGATCAGGGATTTATGGTTTCCCATCCTCGTCCCTATCCCATTGGGGAATGAAATTACATCCTCTACCCGTCCCCATCCCCGGTCAACTTGATTCCCCGGTCCAAAGGTTCGGGTATCGGGTTCACCATGGGTATTATTGTCATCCCTATCTATGTTATCTAATACTATCTTATAAAGCATTTTGCCCTTTTTTAAAATCTCAAAAGATGATTTGAACTACCTAAATTACCCCTCTTCTTTATTCATTAATTTAAACATCTCTACCTAATATACCTATAATACCCTTAAATCTCAACCATTCATTTTTATCTCTCTCCTCAAATCTCAACCACTCATTTTTTTTTCTCTCCTCCATAAATCATTTTATTTCTTTAATTCATTCAAAATCTTTTATCTCAAAAACCGTATATCGATAAATTATAAAAATTGTATGGGTGTTCTTAAAATTTTATGCTCTTTCATTAGAGATGTCATTCGATATACTTTCGACGAATTTTTAAATCTGAGGGCGGAGCCCGTACGGCTAAGACATTTGGCTATCATACTCTATGACTTGACCTATCACCCCTACCATCTCACCGCCGCAACGCGCGGGCACTATCTCTCGTTTTATAAAAATAACAACACTTTATTTTTGAAAGTTTTAAAAAATATGTAATATTTTTAATTAGCATCCTTAAAATATTTTCATTACATCACTACTGTCTTAACATTAATAATCCTTTATTTTTTAAAATATTTTCATTAACATTTACATCAATTATCTACACTACTCATGCCGCCTCCACCAACAACAGTCGTCTCCAACGCCAATCCACCACGCTGTCACCACCACGACCACCAACATATTAAGCGGGTAACGTGCAATTGTATAAACATATATAAATCCCCGGCAAGTTGGGGGCCACCATCCCAACACCATGTTGACGTTACGATACACACATAACTGTAAAGATCAATAAAAGAACAAACCAACACTCCTTTAACTCACTTTAACGCTTTTCCTTTTTGTTGTTGTGTTTTTTTTCTTTCTTCTTCTCACTCTCTGATCATCACTCACATTCCAATCAACAAAATCATTGTTTTTAGTATCTATGTATCTATCATCAATGGAAAACTTATCATCAGGAGATGAATCTGATCATCATCATCACCAATGCTACAATAAGTTTGAGGATTATAGTGTTAGTGCTGATGTTAGTGAATCCGAAAGTTGTGGAAATTCTTCTTTTGATTCTCCGGTTGCTTCCACTTCTCGTAGTACGCCTCATTTCACCTCCTCTTTCCCAGACATTTCTCCGGCTAAACCCGGAGGAATGTACACTGGGAAAGCAGAGAATGACAACTTATCTGGTAATTCATGTCTTTTTTGGTATATATATATATATATATACTAGTAATTAACTATTACTCGTACTACTTGTTGACAAGTTAGATAATAGAAAAAACTAACGGGCTTCTAGCTTAGCAGTATTCAATGTGTATGTAAGCAGAGCCAGGATTTTCATTAGTTTTCATGATACTAACAAACGTAAAATAAAACTACAAAATTAAGTTACTCGTGTGGGATTGCCAATTAACTTTAAAACAAAATAAACACATAAAAATAGTACTAGAAATATAGAGTTTTAAAGACATTGTGGGGTTGGCATGACCACCCTTGGTCACCACAGCCACTGTCAATGTAAGTCGTTTATCGGCTAATTGGTTGTGAGTTCAAATCACAGTTTTTAATGTTAAAAGTCGTGTCATACTTGCAAAAATTGTCATCCTGAACCCGGGTGCCCAATGGGACCTCTACTTTGAGATTGGAGGTTATTTTGTTCAAAATTTTGAATTAAATGTAAATTTGGCAAATTATTGATGTGACCTCAAAAGAAGGGGAGGTAGCACTAGTTAGTCAAAAGAATGTGTTTATGTATGTCAGTATGATATAAAAAACTTTAGGCGTTACGCTTATCTTCTTTAGTCTCATTTGAGAGAGCTTTACCTGGGCTAAGTTTGTGTTGCAGTGGGATTGTTCCTTGTAGATTTAGTGACCCGACAACGGATATAAATATAGATGCAAAATTAACAACTGTGGAATTAAATATTGGTGTTTGTGTTTGTTATATATATCATGTTGTATGCAGAGGCTCGATTGATGAAAGATAGATTTTCAAAGCTGTTGCTTGGAGAAGATATGACTGGTAGAGGAAATGGAGTTTGTACTGCCCTTGCTGTCTCTAATGCAATTACACATCTCTCTGGTTTGTCTCATTTTCCAACTGCTCCTAACATTCAAAGTCAAAGTCAAAGTCAAATAATTTATAGTCACATATTTGATATGAAATGTGTTAGGTTTTGATAAAACAAAGGATACCCTGCTTAGAGAATATTGTTTTTTCTACCAAACAAAGAAAAATTAATGAATAAGTGAAGTATGTATGTAAATTTGTAGTTTCAATATGACAAAATTGACTGTTAAAAGTGGACTATTTTTGATGATGATGTTCATTTCCAGCTACTGTCTTTGGGGATTTATGGAAATTGGAACCCCTTAGCCAACAAAACAAGTCAATGTGGAGAAAAGAGATGGAATGGCTTCTATCAGTAAGTGATTCAATCGTCGAGCTTACACCATCATTTCAAGAATTCCCTGAAGGTGGCACCTTTGAGGTCATGGTGACTCGTCCACGGTCAGATTTATATGTAAATCTTCCAGCACTAAAAAGGCTAGACGCAATGCTAGTAGCTATGCTTGACGGATTCCATAATTCTGAATTTTCTTACGTTGATCGTGGGCAAGTTGAAAGACATTCTAATGCTTCGCTATCTGATAGCTCTTTGATTCAGTATGAGGAGAAATGGTGGCTGCCATTCCCAAAGGTTCCACCTAAAGGATTGTCGGAAAATACAGTTAAGAGATTGCAACAATGTCGTGAATGCAGCAATAAGATATTTAAAGCAGCTGCATCAATCAATGGCAATGTGTTGACACAGATGGAAGTTCCTAAAGTTTACTTAGAGAGCTTACCTAAGGTATAAAGTTTCATTCATCAAGTATAGCCTGATATAACTTGTAGATCAACTTATAGTGAAAGTTATTTGCAGCCTACTACTTTACAATTATAAGGTAGAGGTGGCAGAATGACTTGGTCAGGTGGATTAAGTAACGGGTCAAAATAGGCTCAAGTTGAAATGTGTTCTTTTTAGTGTCGGTTGAATCAAGGCAAAAACATGCTTTTTTAATGTATTTTGAAATTGTGACCATTGGTATGTATAGTTTATGCATCAAATATGATTACAAAACTACATTACCGCAATGGCAATCAAATATTAAGAGTCATGAGGTTGTCAGTGATAAAAGTACAATATGGGCGAAATCAACCCGTTTAACCAGTTAGGGCTAATAACCCGAATTGACACATTCATAAGTATACAAGCTGAAATTTCCACCTCTAGAGTATAAGATATAGGGTGTTAAAACTTTCAGTTATTTATTTTGTCCATGTGAGACACATTGTAACAAACTCATCCATTCACATTATCTTTAATGTTTATGAATGTGGTTGAGTTGTTATCATTCTTGCCGGCTTAAACAGAAAAATACCAATCGTAATTTATCTTGTTTGGATGTTTCAGAGTGCGAAAGTTTGTTTAGGTGAAACACTTCACCACTATATAACTACTGCGCAGTTCTCACCGGAATCCCTTTTAGATTACTTGGAGATGTCTTCAGAATGCACCACTCTTCAAATAGCAAACAGGATTGAAGCAGCCATGCATATTTGGACACAAAAATGCTTTAAGAATCATGGATCCGGAAAGCTATCATGGACGGGAGGCGTGAAGGGGCTAAGTGGCGACAAAGAAAAAAGTAAACTTTTGGCAGGAAGAGCGAACACACTTTTGAAGAACTTAAAGGTCCAATTCCCGGGCCTTCCACGGACAACGTTGGATCTTGACAAGATTCAATCTAACAAGGTATGTTTGTTGTACCAAGGTCAAAACTCAAAAGACATAATTTTGCTTAGTTGCATGGGTTTAAGGGTTTAAACCACAATACTTTTTCTCTAGATTTTTTTCCATTAAAAAGTAGTGTAGGAACAGGATCACAATATTTGTGTTTATTATAAAACTGCCTAATCTTTTCAATAAAATTATTTAGGACATGTTGCAATTCAGTGATATTTTGGGCACCTTTTGACCTGTTTGACGTCCTTGGCCCGTTTGACCATGTTTTTCTTAAGTCAATCCTTCTTATTTTACTCGTTGACCCATTCGAGAAAGAAAAAAGCCCAATTGGGACAGTTCAAAACTAAGAGAAATAAAAATGTCACTTTTTTTTAGCAGTCTTGGCTATGATCTAGGACATGATTAAAGTTTCAAACTTAACGTTTTGTAGGACGTAGGACAAGCTATACTCGAGAGTTACTCTAGGGTGATAGAAAGTTTAGCTTTCAACTTAATGGCAAGGATTGATGATCTCTTATATGTTGATGATGCTACCAAGAAACGAGTAGCAGCAGAAGCTAGAGTTGCCGCAAGTCAGCAGCTTAAAAGGTCATCGACAGTGCGTGGTAGTTCATGGTCATCTATGGTGACAGCACCGGAATTCAGTCCTTCGCCTTTGACAATTAGAACACGGGATAAGAGACGGTTTTCATATTGTTCAACTAGCAATATTGATTCAATGGAAGAAGCTTTAGAAAGATTAACATTTAACTAGTAGTCATAGTTATGAGGATATATATGTATAATAATATATTTATGTACATGAGTTAAATTGTGTAATATTATTTCTTTCATCTATGCTGACATAATGTAGCATGTTGCTGGCTTAGCTACAATGTGGCTCATAACATGCGCAATAGTGAATGATCTGATCAAATTTCAACATGAACCATCAGTACATTTTGTTTCACTCCTTCCGTCTTAATATAGTTGTCTTGCAAACAAAAACACACAATTTAAAAAATTCAGTAATTACTGAATTAATTTTCGCTTTTTTGTCAATGTCACTTTTACCCTAATTAAATCAATGGGTTGGCGGCCTATTAGTAAGGTATTTGACCTTTGGATATTTCACCAGGGTTCAAGTCATATTTTCTACATTTGTAACGATGAATTAATGGGGGTCTAAAAAAAAGGAAAATTACACTTTCGTCCTTGAACTTGGCAAGATTTGCACTTTTCGTCCCTAAAGTGAAAAATAGCAAAATAAAGTCCTAAATTTGGCACTTTTCCACTTTTGGTCATCGTGCCAAAATTGCGTTAGTTTTTCTCCGTTAAAGTTTCCCACATTCGTTTGTTTTTTTTCCACTTTTCGTCCTTCCCATTTTTTTTTTCACTTTTTTTTTATTTTGATAATTTCAAAATTGTTCATCGGTGTAAAAATCCCATTGACCAAAACCAATTCGGGTCCGGGTCGGTTTTCAAATTTGGGCACGGCATAATACGAGTGTATCCTTTTTGTGGAAAAGAAAACGAAGGGTATGGTTAGGCCCAATAATGGCTCAAATACTCTTCTCTTGGGCCAGAATTTATACAAAAAAACTTGTACATGTTGGCATATTGCAAGATGCAAGGTAGCGTTTTAGAGTAGTTCACATCTTAAGTCTGAACATGTGTTTAATAATGAAGGGAAAAAATCTTTTACATTTTCTTGGGAAAAAAATATCTATAGCACTGGACATATTGAACAAAGATATATATAATGTAGTGTTGGGTTATATAACAATTATCAAATTAAATCACAAAGCACGCAGCGGAAAATTAATCTATGTAATTAATTAATTAATCAAGAATAGAAACATGTACCTTTGATTTGAAGAAAAATAAAGTAAGAAACTTTATGAGGATTTGAAGTAAATCCCTCTACGTTTGCACACACGACACGCGGATGTACGTATGCTAGTACTTGATCACGAACCGCAAACACTTTGCTTTCTCTCTTTGATTTGTCTAACAACTAAAACCGAAAATCCCTTTGGTTTTTGGGAGGTTCGGCCGAAACAAGAAGAGAGGGGGAAGAAGAAGTGAGGAGGGCCTTTGTTTTTCCCTTTTTATAATACCTCTAAAACCCTTTTCGTATTTGATACAAATTAGGATTAGTATTTGATATAAATTAGGAAAACAAGTTAAGTTAATGAGTTAAAACTCATTAACAAAAAACCGGCCCCCTAATTCTAGAATAATCTAGAATACTTAATTTAATTATCAAATTACAATTAAGTCCTTCCTTAACTAACGCCGTTAGCTAGTAACCGTTAGTTTTTAACGACCATTCGTTAATTGAAATCGTGATCATATTAATTAAATACATTCAATATATTAATTAATATTAAATACATTTGTGTCGAGACGTGTGACCCCGTAGGCTTAAATCATTTCTGGACATACGTTCATTTCTACGTGATCATATACTTACATGTAGAAGAACCCAACATGTTCCTATGGCATTTAAGTTCGTCTGTTTTAACCAATATAATTGTCTACGCACGAATATTGGTTTCATATGTGATCGGACTCCATCGGAAAAAATTTGCTAAAAGCCCGTCACATATGCTCAACGACGTCCTATCCAACTCGAAAACTGAATTTAAGTTTAAAATCTGGTTTGAGGTTGGTTGGTTCGTAAACAAGTTCTCGAGGTCTAAACTTAATATCAAACCATGTTAACATCCTAATTGTGGGGATATTAAAATTTATTTTGTTGCAAAAGTATATATTTTTATTCAATCCAAATCATTTAAATTAGATACTATGTTTGATACTCATTACATTACGTTACATTACATTACATACTATATTAACACAATAGATTGTGAATAGTAACTCGACTGCGTGGCGAGTTACTATTCGTCCATGTGTCATATTCTGTATTAATATTCAGATTTTGCCAAATCGCATTCTGTTCGGGTTTTTTACTACGTATTATTTCTTGGTTTCTTACATATGTTCTTCTTTTGGGATTCTAGCTAATTATATTGAAATTTTTTCATCTGATCATGTTCAGATTTAAAACTACAGGTTACTTCTTGGTGTGTTACATATTTTTTCTCTTTTGGCTTTCCAAATAATATATTGAAAACTTTTATTTATTTTTTTGTAGTAGTGCCTTTGAATAAAATCTATTTCAAATGCCAAGGTTTTTATCAATGGCTGAGTTACTATTCACAGGTCACATCCCGTTTGGGTTTTTTTTACTACGTGTTACTTCTTGGTTCTTGCAAACTTAATTTTCTTTGGGTTTTCAAATAATATATTAAAATATATTTTTGTGTCGTATTACCTTTGAATAAATACATATTTTATATGTCAAAGTTTTTAACAAACATATATATATATCGACACATCACTGGTAGCTAAACATAATCACAATAATTAATACCGCGCAACGCGCAGACGAAAGCTATTGTGGTTTTGCCCTTAAATAAATATATATTTGATATGAAAAACTTTTAAACAAAACTATCCATGACAGAATGATTGTTAATTAGGCGATTGAAAGTTAAACGTAAGTACACTAAAATAACACAATCGTTTCAAAACGACAATTGAGGCCCTGCAACGCGAGGCAAGAACATTTTCTAGTTTAAATATATAGATAGATACAAAACATTATAAATATTGATTATTGTTGTTATAAAACTTCATATAGATTAGATGAGTTGTTAATAGACACCAATCAGATGACGGGTAGAGTTAGCTACTTTGGTAACGGCTCTAGCCTTTTGAGTAAATTCTACTACGCTCCATCCTTAACATGGATGATCTTAAGATTATTTGAGATAGTTGTTTAGAAGTAATACTAGTACTAATACCCGTACGCAATGCACGGATAACGATTCATAGTATTTATATATATTATTTCATTTATGAGCAACAAATAAAAAGATCAATTGCTTCCGGAGTAATATCCTTTCACATCAAGTAATATGAGAGTCAATATGAAATATTAGAAAAATAATAGTAATAATAATAATTGTGAAAAGTTGGGAAACAAATTTTTTTACCTTGCGACTTGGTGTAGGATTTTATACTTGAGTTCGTGAATGGAATAAGCTCAAAAGTGTAAGTATAAAAATTTATATTTAGGGTTTATTAGAATTTACTTAGGTTACAAATTGTTTTTATAGAGTTTAATTTAGAATTTGATTTGGAAGAAAATTCTTAGAACACGACATTCATTACAAATGGATTTATTAAATATCTTTGTTATTAATAAAATAATAGATTTATTTAAGTTACAGATATCCTAGTTCAAATACAAATAGATTAGATTAAAATAAAGATTTTATTAAATAGATTTTTTGGACACTTGTTGCTTTAATACAATGCCACGTGTCGATAAAAGAATGATAAAATCATGTTTTAGTTTATTGCTAGATAAGTTTGCTTTTAATATAAATAAAATAAAATACATGTTAAATGAATACAAAATTTATATATATATCTTTTGTTTTCTTTTTCATTTTATTCATGAAAGAGAATGTTTTCTTTATGTTTCATTTGAGGGATAGAATGGGTCACATAACAGTTGTAACAACGTCTTGTGAGTATTTGTCTTGGTGTTCTTTCAGATTCTTTCCGCGTTTGACTTACACAAGGATAAGAATGAACGTCCAAATCTGACGTGTACTAGCTGACCATCGCTGATGACTTATATCAGCGATTAAGTCTTCATCCACAAATCTTGATCCTCACAAATACTCTTTAAAGATAATAATAAATAGTCTACTATATATATTATGCATTTCATCTTTTTATACTTTAATGAATATCGATGGAACTAATTTTTCATTCTTCTGCCGGTTACAACCTATATAGTTACAATATGATGTTAACTAAAGTAAATTGTAAGTATCTCATATGTAACAAATTAAAATTATCTTATAAATCATTTACTGACACATACCCAAGGGTAACGATATAACAAGGTATAATGTACACAAGTAGTTTGTAAAGGGGTGAATACAACTTAATTAATTCGATCTTTACAAACTTTAAAGAAAATCGTTTATAGATTAATAATATATAAAGTAAGTAAGAACATAAATCAATAAAACAGTAAAGCTAATAAGTAAAGAAACTCTTCAACACCGATTTTTCAAGGTAACTCTTTATTAAGAATAAATCAATACAAACAATTACAAGGTTGTTGCGAAACAAGATAGCCTACACATATTTAAACAACCCAGCTGAAATGAAAAATTACAATCAATAAGTTTTTACTCTCAAGACTCGGTCAAAGCTGATCTTATACAGGCTAAGCTGTGTGTAAGAACAAATGAAACTTGTGTAAAGATTAATTCTCATGAATGTCATACATATGCTCCCAAGGAATGAGGTTCTATAGGCGAAGACCCTGCTTCTATTGGTGTCCAAATCAACCACGTATTTTTCTATCATTGGCTTGTTAGATATAATATTTGATCGTGCCCATTCATAGTACTTGTGGTCCCCAAGTACTGTCACGCGTCTTCTTTCAGCCAATAAGAGTATGGACACGCGTATGTAAATCAAACTACCAACCTAGATCCTAAGATCGTGTCTAGTCACGTCAGTCATCCTTATCTTCATTTCAAGTTGATTCTTCACTTGATTGTCAATTAAGTCATTTGTCAAAAACTCAATCCGCTAAGTGTTTCCAAGCTGACTGGTAATCCTAAGCTAACTTTCACTCTCAGCTTGGTCTTCTATCTTCAATCCTCCTCTTAAGACTCAACATTTACTCCCTCTAAACATTTTTTTAAAAAAAACTTGATAAACCTAAATTAGCATCTCTTTTATTCATTAATTTAAATATTTCTATCTAATATATCTATATATAATATTTAATAAAATTATTTACAACATACATTTTCAACCATTAAAATAATTACATTACCATTTACATCAACAAATTTTACATTAGTAATCACAGCGCCGTCACCGTCACTGCCTCCGCCTCTTGTTGTCGCCGTCACAACCCCGCATTGCGCAGACACGTATCTAGTAAAAACAAAACGAATATATTACGCGCATCGGATCGTCTCCATGTAAATATTGTTGCAAGTATAATATCAAATTTTCTTCACATTACAATAAACTTAGATGTTTTTTAAGCACCAACAAAATCGTCCAAGTACTTGTACGGTAAGGACTAATTAGCAAAAAACCGTTTACATTGATTATAAATCCCCGGCCCCCTAATCGATCTCCAAAAGACACGTTCTCCTATCATCTCTCTTCCATGCTAATTGTTAAAACCCAGTTGGCTATAATAAATGTAGTTGGGTGAGTCGGTTCAAAACCAATATATACATGCATTTCCTGGTAGTCGTATTTGAAGTTTTGAACACTTCGAAAATGAATGTCATTTTGGAGATATAGCACCATTTAATGATGAGTGAAGATATGGGCATAAGGTAGTAGCAAAAAGAATATGACTGAAGGATCATGAATATTGTCTGACAAATTAAATTGGTGGTACCTGCTAAAACCCTTTCATCACCCCGCCCTTCAATTTTACTCTTTTACTCTTTTACTCATCTACTCTTTCTTTCATTTATGGCGGTAGTAAAAAACCACATTTCTCGTCTTTACCAATCATTGCAGGGTTACAACTCATTATGCATACAGTACAAACATTAATACTCAATCATCAAAGCTTAAATCATCCATATTCATGGTCAACAACAAACTGACCGAGGATCATACGCTGCACCTAGCTATACCTTCTTGTATTCATTACGCATTTGATCGATGTGATAATTATTTATCACATCAAAATTTATATATTTACATATAAATCAGGTAAAAAATATGTTTAAAAATCATTCACCTATAATCAAAAAGTACGTATAAAACAAAATTAAAGTGAAAACTACGTAGCCTAAATACAAAATACATTTGAAATTGAAACATACAAACAAAAAAAATTATCAAAAAATATCGTAGTCACACGGATATTTTAGTGACCAAAAGATATACTCGTATTATAGTATCAGTTTTTAACAGTCATATTCCCAAAGAAGTTTTATAGCTAGCTAGTTAGATATCCAATGCAATTAGTTACCACATCCATCATGATTAGTTATGTATTTTCCTTTCCAAGATATACTCTGATACATATAGATTACCTTATATGAATCTGTCAAGTCAAATCAAATCAATTAAATACAGTAATAAAATTTTTATTTTGAAAGGTAAATACAGTAATAATTAAATCCCTACATACATATGGAAGGCTAATTATACTCGTATAAGTATTGCGTATGTCAAAAATTTGTTGCAGAAATATCATCATATATATAGAACCAAATTAGCTAATGATAAATGTATTTCACAATTTCCTTCAATGATATTATCATTTTTTTTATCGTAGTGGATATTAAATTGATTTACATATACATGGACATTTTTTAATTTTTGGATATAGACACAAACAGTAAACAGTTAATTCAAAATCATTTTCTAGATTATTGAAACAAACTTAAAATATAAATTAAACAAATGGTACACTACAAATAATGTTGCATTTGTCACGTTTTTATGTGTTTAAAAATATATAAAAATAAAAGTGTGTAGAAATTTATCTGCACTAAAAAGCGTGTGGAACTAAAAGTTGGACAAATTGGTCGTTACAAAATAATTATGAAAGTCCACACTAAAAAGTGTGAACTTTTAGTTCTACACACTTTTTAGTGTGGATAAATTTCTACACACTTTTAGTTCTACATATTTTTACACACATAAAAGCGTGACAAATATTTTAATTTGTTCACAGGTGTGAACAAATGCAATATTATTTGTAGTGAAAAAATCTACTGAAAAAATCATCAAATATAAATTACACATATTTTTTGATTCGACCTAGCTTTCAAATGATGTCTCGTTACCGGTCACTAGCACACGTACAAACGGTAGGAACATTATACATTTTCACTAGCACACGTACATATGTTAAACAACTAGATCTAAATTAAATCAAATACATATAGTCATATATTATTAAAAAACCAAAATGTTTTTCTTTTTATGAAGGCAAAAAAAAATATAAAAAAATAACATATATATATGTTAATCTACAATACTGTCAAGATATCAAGTTCTATGAAAAGTTCTATAATTGTATCTTTCTTGGGCTTTTCAAAATGATGTAAACTACCAATAAAAGGTTTACTACTGAAAATGCATACATATTCTGATATTCACAACTATGTTAGTCAGTTAGTGTGTGTAGTATATGTAGATAGATAAAAAAAATCTAGGGTTTATTTTGAAGTTCAAAGGGTCAAAAGAAAGGACTTAATAAAAAAAGGCAAAGTGATTTGCTTTTTGAGTTTTGATGATGATCAACTACACAAAGTTGATCTCTGCTTTTGGGAATGAATCATCACACCAGTAGTACTGCAACACACATAATACTTTCAACTATCTCTAATAGTCAAAACTTAATAAATAAATAAAAAAACATTCACACATAAAACACACACACACACACAGTATCATATGCATGCTTTTATTGAGCTCAAAAAGATGATAACAGTTCCTTTTTCTGTGAACATCAATGAAAGTTGTTGAAGGCTAAAGATTCAAGAAGGTTTTACAAAGAGATACCAACAGAGCTCCATTGACAGTATATCCACCTCCACAAACATATATATATATATGTTGCAAAATAACCAAAAAAAATTCTAAAATATTTTTCTTAGATTCTTTTCTTATCAAAACACTAGAGAAAACTACATAGATAGTTGGATTTGATCAATGAATTGGGAGGTGGACAGAATGCCAAAGAAATCTGCAGGAAACTCTTTATTAAACCATCATGAAAGAAACCCTAATACCAAAAAACACCGGAGTAAATATATGCATATATAGTCACACATAGTATGGTGAAACTACACACATATATATATATATAGATATAGAAAAAGCTGGATAGATGTTTGAGATATGAAGAGGGAGGGCAGATGGGTGATATTAATTTCAAGGTGATGATGATGATGAGAGAGAGAAGGAAAGACATGTAGAGAGAGAGAAAGGACAGCACAAGGGGAATTAGAGGGCTAAATAATTAAGAGAGGTGGATGGTAATCTTGATAAGAGTGTTGTGTGTTCTTTGCAAATTGATGTATTTGTACATAAAGCTTTGAGAATTGAACCTATATTTGGATGTGAGAATTTAGGTATTGGAAAAGGAAGTTAAGCTGTAATGTAATTATTCAACCACAAGCTCTCTGTCACACGATTATGATGAGCTAGGGGGAAATGAAACGAACAAATCATGGGTCTTTTCTTCTGCATATACTATCAATCACTCCAAAGATTCTATTTACTAGTACTACTACTACACTACATAGATTTGAGCTAGCATAGAGTATGCAATAAGATATTCATGAATCACATTGTTAAAAGGTGTAAAAAGTTACTGGTTTTATGGTCTTTATGTAATAATTAAATGGAACTCGGCACCTAAATGAAAAGTTATCGAAGGATAGAAAAGTAGAAAACGTTTTGTGGATGACTCGGTTCATGAAAACTTCACTTTGGTACGTGTTGATCCAGCTTTCGTTTTTAGTTAGTTTTTGATCGACTAATATTATGTACAAGATAAATTTCTAATCTCATGTTAACCGCCACAAACATATATATATATATATATATATATATATATATATATATATATATATATATATATATATATATATATATATATATATATATATATATATATATATATATATATATATATATATATATATATATATATATATATATATATATATATATATATATATATATATATATATATATATATATATATATATATATATATATATATATATATATATATATATATATATATATATATATATATATATATATATATATATATATATATATATATATATATATATATATATATATATATATATATATATATATATATATATATATATATATATATATATATATATATATATATATATATATATATATATATATATATATATATATATATATATATATATATATATATATATATATATATATATATATATATATATATATATATATATATATATATATATATATATATATATATATATATATATATATATATATATATATATATATATATATATATATATATATATATATATATATATATATATATATATATATATATATATATATATATATATATATATATATATATATATATATATATATATATATATATATATATATATATATATATATATATATATATATATATATATATATATATATATATATATATATATATATATATATATATATATATATATATATATATATATATATATATATATATATATATATATATATATATATATATATATATATATATATATATATATATATATATATATATATATATATATATATATATATATATATATATATATATATATATATATATATATATATATATATATATATATATATATATATATATATATATATATATATATATATATATATATATATATATATATATATATATATATATATATATATATATATATATATATATATATATATATATATATATATATATATATATATATATATATATATATATATATATATATATATATATATATATATATATATATATATATATATATATATATATATATATATATATATATATATATATATATATATATATATATATATATATATATATATATATATATATATATATATATATATATATATATATATATATATATATATATATATATATATATATATATATATATATATATATATATATATATATATATATATATATATATATATATATATATATATATATATATATATATATATATATATATATATATATATATATATATATATATATATATATATATATATATATATATATATATATATATATATATATATATATATATATATATATATATATATATATATATATATATATATATATATATATATATATATATATATATATATATATATATATATATATATATATATATATATATATATATATATATATATATATATATATATATATATATATATATATATATATATATATATATATATATATATATATATATATATATATATATATATATATATATATATATATATATATATATATATATATATATATATATATATATATATATATATATATATATATATATATATATATATATATATATATATATATATATATATATATATATATATATATATATATATATATATATATATATATATATATATATATATATATATATATATATATATATATATATATATATATATATATATATATATATATATATATATATATATATATATATATATATATATATATATATATATATATATATATATATATATATATATATATATATATATATATATATATATATATATATATATATATATATATATATATATATATATATATATATATATATATATATATATATATATATATATATATATATATATATATATATATATATATATATATATATATATATATATATATATATATATATATATATATATATATATATATATATATATATATATATATATATATATATATATATATATATATATATATATATATATATATATATATATATATATATATATATATATATATATATATTATATTCTGCATGTTGATTGTGATACACTATTTGAACACGTAGTGTCCTTGGGGACCAGTCTTCTTATCTTCATTTTCCCGCCCATATTTGACTTACAATACATGGCGGTGAGTCATTGAACTTATCCTTTAACTTGAAGATAATAGTGATCGCTGAAGACTCGCTGATGAATCCTCTCGCTGAGGCTGTCAGCGACTACTTGACTCAGCAAGTAATCTTCAGCGAATCCATGACTCAACAATCTCCCCCTATTCGCTGAGGAGACTTAGCTGAGCATGTGTTACTTTTTAGAAGTACAATATTTAGATATGAGGGAATGCTGATCTTATTTATTTGACAAACAACTTTTCAATACAGATAGCATTACAAAGATTACAAGTTTTCTTAATCCCATTGCGACTCTTGCTTGGCCTCTATGAAAGTTTTGTCTTGTTGTCTTTCAGGCTTCAGCAGCTCTTGATCAATCAGCGTTAAGAACTTGGGATCATTGGAAGACTGCACACAATACTTCCTTATCTTCATCAAAAAGGCAGAAGAAGCAATTCCAATCTCATTGGTCCTGAAGAAGAGTTCATGACCATGGATATTGCAAAAACAGAACCCTCCTAGTTTGTCATCATAGACACCATCCACAAAGAGGGTCCTAGAAGGCATTCTTAGATTTAGCAGTGGCTCAGTATCTATGTCAGTCTGTGGAACAGCTCTGAGAACAAATGGGCGCTGAGAAGCCACTTGACCAGAGGCTGTTCTTTTTACACCACTTCTTGGCTGCTGAGGAGGAGAGGGATATGGATGTCTGGCAGCGCTGAGCAAGGAATCTTTGATTTTGTACTTCTTTTCCATTTGATGTATATGCTTTATTTGCTCACCTGCCATTTTGATCAGTGGCTCATAGCTTACTGCTGTCTTATCCTTGACCAGCTTGTAAATCTCAATCCATTCCGTTGGCCCAAGTGTATTTTTGGTAACATTTTTCAGCGTATACAACTTGGGCACACCTTTTCTTTGCAAAGAAAGATTCATTCCTTGTTGGGTTAGCGAAACCCTAACAGATGTGATCTCTTCTTTCCTTTGCCTCACCTCTCTTGAATTGAGGTAGGCAGCTTGTCCTTCATCAAACGTTTTAATACGCTTTGCAAAGAATTGTTCTTCATTCTTCCTTAATGCTGCCAAACCACCAGATTGCTGAGCCAATCTTTTCGTTTCATCATCAGCATCTTTTAACTCTTCATTAACAACCTGCTCATTTATGAATTTCTGAGACAGCTCCTCTTCTTTCTTTTTGCTTAATATTTCATGTTGACGAACAACTTCTTCAGGAGACTGTTCAGCAGTAGCAGTTGTGGATTTTGGAAAGGCTCCAATCATAAATTTTTCTTGTTGTTCCCTTGCTGAAGAGGGAACTTTTGGTGGTTTGCTTAAAGTAACCAATGCTGCTTTACCCTTATCAGCGTATCTCTTTTCCAGGGCAGCATGAAACTCAGCAGTTGGTTTGAAAGTAGAAACATTTATGGGTCTTGCTGCCGGTTCAACAACCATCTCAGCTTCTTTGACTTGCTCCCCCTCAACATTAGCTGCCGGTTCATCAACCTTATCAGCTTGCTCCCCCTGAACACTTGCTGCCGGTTCAACAACCATCTCAGCTTCTTTGACTTGCTCCCCCTCAACATTAGCTGCCGGTTCATCAACCTTATCAGCTTGCTCCCCCTGAACACTTGCTGCCGGTTCAACAACCATCTCAGCGTTTTCATTTTCAGCGAGGGGAGCATTTTCATTCGTTTGACTTGCTGGGACCTCTTCAGCAGTTTTCTCCCCCTTGGAAGCAGCGGAGGGACTTGCTGCTTCCACATTGTTTTTCTTGAAGAGACCCAGCATTTCACCCATCATGCCTTTAAGACCAGCAACCTCTTGTTCAAGTTTCTTTGTCCTGCTGACAGATTCTTTCAACAACTGCTTGTCAACAGCAACTTGAGAAGGGGTATGAGAGAGGACTTGATTTTTCAGGGAGGAAATTTCATTTGTAAGGGTGGTGAGAAAATTGTCTTGATGTTTGGAGAAGGAAGAGATAGTTTGATCTAACTTGTTGAGTTGAGCAGTGAAGAGTATATTAGATTGGGAGAGTTGCTGAAGAGATGATAAGAGACCAGGCTCTTCGGTGACCTTCGCTGAACGGATTTCATCTTTTAATTTGCCCAGCGAGGCAGAGATAGCAGAGTTGGAAGTGCTGACCTTTTTCATGCTTGCATTTAACAGGGCTTGATTTCTTTTGAACAAGTGCTCATTTGACCTTGTTTGGGTGACTTGATTTTTGGTGATCCCAAACACCATGCCTTTGAGCTCAGCTAGCTCATCATTCACTAAATCCTTTCCAGTTAGCAACTCTTGAAAGCTTTCATGAGCCTCAACATGAATTTGAGCCATTTGATCCACCAGCCAAGCGTACAAATACCCATGTCTATTGCCTTGGCTCTGGCAAATTTGCACCCTTGTTAATAATTCTTGCAGCTGACGGGTCTCCACATAATCCAGACCAGGCACATTTATAGCAGTGCAAGCTGTGACAAGTTCTTCATCAGCAGAAGGAACTTTAAGATCTTTTAAAGAAACAGGGTACTTGGAGCAAGGAACCCTAAAGAAATCTGGATGGTGCAATGGGGGCACCTCCATGATTATCTCATCATCAACTTCTTCAACTTCAACATATACACCAGGCCTTATTCGCTGAAGGTGACACAATTCTATTCTTCTTTGAAGCTCACCATCATCCACCTTAGGCACATAATCCCCATAAAAGCCATCCTGCTCATGATAAGTTGTGGGTCTATACGAGTAGCAAGGTGGAGGAGGCATATCATCCAACAATTTTGGGATATCCTCAAATTCGGTCGGAGGAGAGGCGATCAGCATAAAACCCAAATCATCATCTAAGAACCCACTAACAAATACTTCATCTTCGCTTTCTTCTGCAGCAGCGAGTCTAATTTCAGCATCATGATCTTGGAGATCAAACTCGCTGCCCAAATCTTCATCATCAACCTCCATTTCAGCGAACAAAAGATTTGTCTCGGTCCCTGCACTAACAGTTTCCGAGACATGTACAGCAATATTTTGGGTAAGGGAACCTGGTGCCTCAATCTCAGTGTGTTGTTCCACCAAGACTTCATCGGCCGTAGAATGGGTTGACTCTAGCATCACCTGTGATCTGGCTGCTGTCAACGACTCAGAGGGTAATAAAGAAGAAGGGGAATTATTTGGGGGTGGAGTTGGACTTTGACCTCTAGTGGGCTGGGGTGACCCAATAACTTCACCAACCTCTCCTACAGAAATTTGAGGTGGCTGCCTGCTGCTCCCGTTTAACTCGTCAACAGCCTGTTGGGAGGCTGCTGATGGGGTGGCTTGGGTACTATCGTCCTTGGGCAGTGAGGACTTCCTAACCTTTGGTTTGCCCTTTGATACACTCCGCTTACGTTTTGGGACGTCAGCGGAGGGTGAAGATTGAGAAGTTTGAGTTGAGGACGCTGCCTTTGATTTATCTTTGGTCTTTTTAGAGGCTTTGGAGGTCGCTGGGGGGTTTACCAGCGAACCAGCCTCAGAAGGCATTTCAGCGTCCACAGCGACCGTATCAGCCACTTCATCAGAAAGAAGTGCTGCCTCCCAGTCGCTGTCTTTGGGGTATAAAGAAGAGTTTAGAGAGAAGAGTACCTCTTTTATATGTGGAGTGAGGCGAGCAACAAGATGCTCAGCGGGTTGCTTGTAAATGTTGTTGCCTACTCTCGCTATTGGAATTGTTGAGGCCTTGGGCAGTTCATATTCATTTCCCAGTGCCTCCTTGAAGATGAGAGAAAAGATTCTAACAAAAGGCACAGTGTGTGACCTATTGTTAATGCTGACCTTATTCTTCATGTCGTTGAAGATCAGCTGGGCGTAATCAACAAACCGCCCCTCAGCAAGTGCATGAATCATTGGCATCGATGTTGTTGATGCTTGATTGTATGATCCTGAATTTCCACCCATACACTGTATCACATGGGTGAAAAGAACTCTCCAGATCCCAGGGAGATTTTGTTTTAGAGGATTGCTTGGGATTGCTGGGGGGTTCTTCAAATTATAATTGTACCCAATGGAAGGCAACCAATCCTTCCATTCAACATCACTTGCTGCTTCCACAAACCTATTTTCCTCAGTGGCTTGTGGAAATCGAAGAGTTTGGCGAAGAGACGCCGGTGTAATGGTAATCGTCTTTTCCCCCTGACGAACAGTACCAGTGATGGACTTGGATTCATCATTATACTCACAAGTCCACCAAAACTCTCGGAGAAGATGAACAAATATCTTACCTGGATCTGCCATGATGCAATATTTGGCAGGAGAAGCATGGATAAAGTCCAACATGGGCTTGTATCCTTCAGAGTCTTTTGGCAACACAGAGGTGCCAATATGATTGTTGGGTTTCACAACAATCTGAGAAGCAGAGAAATTCACCTTGGAAGCTTTTGTGATGTTTGAAGGAGTGAAAACAGATGAATTAAGATATGTGGTAGAAACTTGTTCCTGAATATCTGAGGAAGAAGCCATAGATTTTTTGTAAGAATGAAGATGAAATGAGTATAAGGTGTTTAACAAAATGCTTGAGAGAGAAGATGAGCAGATGGAGAGAGAGATTTTTTGACTTAGAGAGAGAGTGAAATAGGAAGCGTGAAGGTAAGGTTATGAGGTGAGGTTATATATATATGGTATGGTTGTGGGCCACAATTTCTCTCTCCTTCTTTTGTATTGAGGAACAGTTGTGAACAACAACTGTTTTTGTACTTTTAAATAATATAAAAAGATTTTGAGAGTAACGTTTTGAAAATAAAAAGAAATTTTATCCAAAAAGTTCTTGAGTGCGCGCCGTATTGTGCAGTCATAACCTGTCTGTCAGACTGTCACAACAGACAAATGACGTGATCAAGAGCAAAAATCGAGGTGACCTTTTAATTTGAATGTATAAAACATGTGGTTCAGAAATTTGCCACGTCACCCTCATAGTTACTTTGAAAACACTTAGTTTTGAAAATAAAAAGAAATTTTATCCAAAAAGTTCTTGAGTGCGCGCCGTATTGTGCAGTCATAACCTGTCTGTCAGACTGTCACAACAGACAAATGACGTGATCAAGAGCAAAAATCGAGGTGACCTTTTAATTTGAATGTATAAAACATGTGGTTCAGAAATTTGCCACGTCACCCTCATAGTTACTTTGAAAACACTTAGTTTTGAAAATATCCTATGTATTGTTTTGAAATACAACATGCTGGAAGATGCTCAGCATGCTTAAGACTTTTTGTCAGCGACTTCACAACTAACGTTGGTCGCTGACCACAGTTTTTGGCAACCTGTCAGCCATGAACGGATTTGATAAGTCTTTACCACTAGCCGTTTGCTAGTGGACTAGATGAAAACTTTTAGCTCTTCATTGCTTTTATTTTGCTTTTTCCCAAAGCAACAGGGATCAACGGATTTTATGAGTCTTTACCAATAACCGTTTGCTATTGGACTAGATGAAAACTTTTAGCTCTTCATTGCTATTGTTTGCTTTTTCCCAAAGCAACAGGGATCAACGGATTTGATTAGTCTTTACCAATAGCCGTTTGCCATTGGACTAGATGAAGACTTTTAGCTCTTCATTGCTATTGTTTGCTTTTTCCCAAAGCAACAGGGATCAACGGATTTGATTAGTCTTTACCAATAGCCGTTTGCCATTGGACTAGATGAAGACTTTAAGCTCTTCATTGCTTTTATTTTGCTTTTTCCCAAAGCAACAGGGATCAACGGATTTTATGAGTCTTTACCAATAACCGTTTGCTATTGGACTAGATGAAGACTTTTAGCTCTTCATTGCTATTGTTTGCTTTTTCCCAAAGCAACAGGGATCAACGGATTTGATTAGTCTTTACCAATAGCCGTTTGCCATTGGACTAGATGAAGACTTTAAGCTCTTCATTGCTTTTATTTTGCTTTTTCCCAAAGCAACAGGGATCAACGGATTTGATTAGTCTTTACCAATAGCCGTTTGCCATTGGACTAGATGAAGACTTTTAGCTCTTCATTGCTATTGTTTGCTTTTTCCCAAAGCAACAGGGATCAACGGATTTGATTAGTCTTTACCAATAACCGTTTGCTATTGGACTAGATGAAGACTTTTAGCTCTTCATTGCTTTTATTTTGCTTTTTCCCAAAGCAACAGGGATCAACGGATTTTATGAGTCTTTACCAATAGCCGTTTGCTATTGGACTAGATGAAGACTTTTAGCTCTTCATTGCTATTGTTTGCTTTTTCCCAAAGCAACAGGGATCAACGGATTTGATTAGTCTTTACCAATAACCGTTTGCTATTGGACTAGATGAAGACTTTTAGCTCTTCATTGCTATTGTTTGCTTTTTCCCAAAGCAACAGGGATCAACGGATTTTATGAGTCTTTACCAATAACCGTTTGCTATTGGACTAGATGAAAACTTTTAGCTCTTCATTGCTATTGTTTGCTTTTTCCCAAAGCAACAGGGATCAACGGATTTTATGAGTCTTTACCAATAACCGTTTGCTATTGGACTAGATGAAGACTTTTAGCTCTTCATTGCTATTGTTTGCTTTTTCCCAAAGCAACAGGGATCAACGGATTTTATGAGTCTTTACCAATAACCGTTTGCTATTGGACTAGATGAAGACTTTTAGCTCTTCATTGCTATTGTTTGCTTTTTCCCAAAGCAACAGGGATCAACGGATTTTATGAGTCTTTACCAATAACCGTTTGCTATTGGACTAGATGAAGACTTTTAGCTCTTCATTGCTATTGTTTGCTTTTTCCCAAAGCAACAGGGATCAACGGATTTTATGAGTCTTTACCAATAACCGTTTGCTATTGGACTAGATGAAGACTTTTAGCTCTTCATTGCTATTGTTTGCTTTTTCCCAAAGCAACAGGGATCAACGGATTTTATGAGTCTTTACCAATAACCGTTTGCTATTGGACTAGATGAAGACTTTTAGCTCTTCATTGCTATTGTTTGCTTTTTCCCAAAGCAACAGGGATCAACGGATTTTATGAGTCTTTACCAATAACCGTTTGCTATTGGACTAGATGAAGACTTTTAGCTCTTCATTGCTATTGTTTGCTTTTTCCCAAAGCAACAGGGATCAACGGATTTTATGAGTCTTTACCAATAACCGTTTGCTATTGGACTAGATGAAGACTTTTAGCTCTTCATTGCTATTGTTTGCTTTTTCCCAAAGCAACAGGGATCAACGGATTTTATGAGTCTTTACCAATAACCGTTTGCTATTGGACTAGATGAAGACTTTTAGCTCTTCATTGCTATTGTTTGCTTTTTCCCAAAGCAACAGGGATCAACGGATTTTATGAGTCTTTACCAATAACCGTTTGCTATTGGACTAGATGAAGACTTTTAGCTCTTCATTGCTATTGTTTGCTTTTTCCCAAAGCAACAGGGATCAACGGATTTTATGAGTCTTTACCAATAACCGTTTGCTATTGGACTAGATGAAGACTTTAAGCTCTTCATTGCTATTGTTTGCTTTTTCCCAAATCATAGTCAGCAAGCTGATGTTTCATCCATAGCATTTGGGCACAACAGCTCGCTGCAGAGACATATTCGGCCTCAGCTGTGGAGATGGAAACTGTATGTTGCTTTTTACTAGTCCAACTAGTCAGCTTCCCCCCCAACAGTTGACATCCTCCACTGGTGCTTTTCCGATCGAGCATGCAACCAGCATAGTCGGAGTCAGAATAGCCAACTAACTCAAAGTTAGAGTCCTTAGGGTACCAAAGACCCAGTGTGGGTGTACCCTTGAGGTATTTGAAGATACGCTTCACAGCGAGGAGATGAGATTCTCTAGGAGAAGCTTGATAGCGAGCACAGAGACATGTTGCAAACATGATGTCTGGGCGACTCGCTGTGAGATACATGAGTGACCCAATCATGCCACGATAGTAAGTAGGATTCACATACTTACCATCAGGGTCAGCGTGAAGATTATTAGGAGGGGACATTGGAGTTCGTTTGGGAGTGACATGGGTGAAGTCAAACTTATGCAACATATCTCGAATATATTTTTCCTGATTGATAAATATTCCAGAGGGAAGCTGCTTGATTTGTAACCCCAAAAAGAAGGTGAGTTCACCCATCATACTCATTTCGAAAGTGCTAGACATAAGAGAACTGAACTTTCGACAAAGGTTTGTGGATAAGGAACCAAAGATGATGTCATCGACATAAATCTGCACATACAGAACGTCACCCTTATGCTTGTAGATAAATAGGGTGCTGTCAATGGTTCCCCTACGAAAACCATGGTCAAGAAGGAAGGTAGACAAAGTGTCATACCAAGCTCTAGGAGCTTGTTTAAGGCCATATAAAGCTTTATTAAGCTTGTAGACATAGTGAGGATGCTTTGGATCCTCAAAGCCAGGAGGCTGCTTAACATAGACTTCTTCATCAAGAGCACCATTTAAGAAGGCACTCTTGACGTCCATTTGATAGACAATAAAGCCTTTGTAAGCAGCATGAGCGAGAAAGAGACGAATAGCTTCAAGGCGAGCGACTGGAGCAAAGGTCTCATCATAATCAATGCCTTCAGCTTGAGTGTAACCTTGAGCAACCAGTCTTGCCTTGTTTCTGATGACCACACCAGCTTCATCCATCTTATTCCTATAAACCCATCGAGTGCCAATGGGTTCTTTATAGGGAGGAGGAACAAGGAACCAAACGTGTTGTCTTTTAAATTGTGTCAGTTCTTCTTGCATGGCTTCAACCCATGAGGGATCAGCCATGGCTTCACCAATATTGGCAGGCACAATTTGAGAAAGAAAGTTAACATAGAGACAAGTATTACTTGTCGCTGAACGAGTTTGGACACCATTGTGTGGATTACCAATCACATGGTCAAGAGGGTGATCAGCAGTCCATTTGAGTGCTGGTGTGTGAATAGAAGAATGATTCACAGCGGATACAGTGGTGGTAGTACCACTAGGAGTGGGAAGATAAGACGAGAGATCGATAGTTAGCAAGGGCTCAGAGTTGCTGACAGGAGGGTCACTGAGAACAGTGGGTACCTCTTGCTGAGGAGTGTCATCCTCAGTGTCTCCTAAAAGAGGATTCGCTGAGGCATCATGAAATGTTTCCTCAGCGACACATTCAGCACTTTGAGTTTCAGTTGAGAGAGGAACATTAATGGAAGTGGCATTAATTGTTCGAAGAAGAGGCTCAACTGGATCTATAGAATAAATGTGAGCAGCGATGTACTCATCATTTGGTGAAGATTTTGAAGACTCAGCGATAGGTTGTTCAGCAACATCATGATGTGTCGCTGATACTTCAGACAAGTCAGATAGATCGCTGAGGATTACTTCAGCGGATGACTCATTTGAAAGATCACCTAAAGCAGAACAGCTTTCATCAAAAGTAATATGAATTGATTCATCTACCTTTTGAGTGCGAGTATTGTAAACTCTGAAAGCTTTGCTTATAGAAGAATATCCCAGAAAGTAGCCATCGTCAGCTTTGGGATCAAACTTACCTAAATGATCCTTGTCATTTAGGATGAAAACTGGGCACCCAAAAACATGGAAATATCCAATTTGAGGTTTCTTGCCCTTGAGAATTTCATAGGCAGTCTTGTCATGTCGTTTGACAATAAGACACCTATTTTGAGTATGGCACGCAGTGCTAACTGCTTCAGCCCAGAATTTACTAGGAAGAGAGGACTCACTGAGCATGGTTCTAGCAGCTTCAATGAGAGTTCTATTTCTCCTTTCAGCTACCCCATTTTGCTCAGGAGTACGAACAGAAGAGAAATTTTGTCTAATCCCTTGATCAGCACAAAAAGTCTCAAGAGTGTGGTTTCTGAACTCAGTGCCATGATCGCTTCTGAGTTCTTTAACACGTATGCTGTTGAGGTTTTCCATCTTTTTAATGAAATTGATTCATCTACCTTTTGAGTGCGAGTATTGTAAACTCTGAAAGCTTTGCTTATAGAAGAATATCCCAGAAAGTAGCCATCGTCAGCTTTGGGATCAAACTTACCTAAATGATCCTTGTCATTTAGGATGAAAACTGGGCACCCAAAAACATGGAAATATCCAATTTGAGGTTTCTTGCCCTTGAGAATTTCATAGGCAGTCTTGTCATGTCGTTTGACAATAAGACACCTATTTTGAGTATGGCACGCAGTGCTAACTGCTTCAGCCCAGAATTTACTAGGAAGAGAGGACTCACTGAGCATGGTTCTAGCAGCTTCAATGAGAGTTCTATTTCTCCTTTCAGCTACCCCATTTTGCTCAGGAGTACGAACAGAAGAGAAATTTTGTCTAATCCCTTGATCAGCACAAAAAGTCTCAAGAGTGTGGTTTCTGAACTCAGTGCCATGATCGCTTCTGAGTTCTTTAACACGTATGCTGTTGAGGTTTTCCATCTTTTTAATGAAATTGATTATTTCCTCAGCAGCATCACTCTTGGAGTGAAGAAAGATCGTCCAGGTATATCGTGAATATTCATCCACAATAACTAAGGTGTATCTGCTACCCCTTAGACTTTGGACATTCACTGGTCCAAAAAGGTCCATGTGAAGGAGATGGAAACAGCCACTGATAGAGTTGGCCTGTTTGGTCTTGAAGGTGGCTCGGTGGCTTTTACCTTTTTCACAAGCACCACAAAGCCGGTCCTTCTCATAAGTGAGAGGAGGAAGGCCTCGAACTAGATTTTTCTTGGCCAAAGAGTTGATGGTTTTGAAATTCACATGCGACATACGCTTGTGCCATAACCAGTTGATTTGAGAAGCAGATTTTGAGAAGAAGCAGGTCTCGCTGTCAGTTTTGACAGGAGTGAAATCTACCAAGTAGATATCTCTTTTTCTTGGAGCGACCAAGACCACTTCTTTATTTACATTAATCACTGTGCCTTGATGCTTATCAAGGATAACCTTGTAGTCAGCATCGCACAGTTGACTTATGCTGATAAGATTGTGCTTCAATCCATTCACATAGGCAACCTTTGTGAACTTGATCAGCCCATTTGAGAGAGACCCGTATCCTTCAGTTTGGCCAGTAGAGTTGTCACCAAACACAACCGTGGGACCGTCAGTCTCCACGAAGTTATCCAGCAGATCCTTAGATCCAGTCATGTGTTTTGAACAGCCGCTGTCCAAATACCACACTTCTTTTCCTAGCGAGGCCTGCAGGATAACATAAGAAGAATTTAGGAAGAGTTATGAGCATCCTCGCTGATAGTATCATCAGTAGAGGATGTGAGAAGAAGATGAGCAACGTCATCATCATTTGAAACTGGGGGAAGAGGAGCTCTTGGATCAACATTTGGATCAACCAGCTGATGAGCAGGAAGCATATCACGAGCCACCTCACCAGTGAAGAACTGATCTTCAGAGGTGAAAGTGATAGAACTTCCAGTGTTGAGGACAACCATGTTGCTGATTTGATTATTTTCCCCATATTCAGCTAGCACACTATCATTACCATTGGTAATGATTTCATGAGCCTGGGGAAGAAAGATTCGCTGAGCGGCAATGTACTCAGCGATGTTATCGTTAGAAAGAACAACATCATCACCCAAGCTGATATTGGATTCAGCTGAGGGAGCTCGCTCAGAGATTTCAGAGGAGGTATGAGCAGCGGAAGCTGAGGGTAGATTTGGCTGAATGACTACTTCAGGAGGATTCTTGGAGTCTTTGTCATTGCAGTCAGCAGCTATGTGTCCTCTTTCGCCACATAGGTAGCATTTTCTTCCAGCCTTCTGATTTTGGGTCAGAAGTTCCTTGAGTTGAGAGGTCAAGTCGTTGACACGCTTGCTCAGCTCACAAATCTCATGATTTGAGGAAGAAGATGATGCTACTGAAGAGGCCTTTTTCTTCCTGAACTGAACAGGAAGAGTCTTGGGAACAGGGCCAAGAACAGATTTGCCCTTAGATCGAGTATTTGAGGAGGAAGGGCCATGATCGTTCATAACAACTCGCTGACCTCCTTGCCTAGGAGGTCTGACTTGCTGAACAGGTTTTGGATGACGAGGGACAAAAGTTCCCTTTGGGACATAGATAGAGTTAGGTTGCTGATAACGAGCATCAGCAAACCTAGCTCGTCTATTCATTAAATTTTCATGCATAACAGCCTTTCTGCCAGCATGAGAATTGTTAGAGGAAGACGAGGGCTGAGACGCGGGGCGTTCAGCGACTACTGAGGGAACAGAGTTCTCAGCAGGATGACTAATAGGCACAGCTCGCTGAGGAGTGCTGTAGTCATATGGAACAGCGACCTTACTCCTTTTGAAAGGTTCAAGATCTGTGGACTGAACAGTCAAGAGCTGAGGAGCAATAGGTTTATAACCATCACTTGAAGGATTTCCTTCAAATGTTTCAGGAGAAGAATATTGAATTCTGCCTTCATGGGGCATCATATCAATAATTGGATGGTTTGGAAAAATGGTTTTAGCAAAACTAGGAGTTGAGCTAGTTTCAGTTTGTGAAGACGAAGTAGAAGTGCTGGTTGGGGGTGCTTCATTATTTAGTTCAGAATGATAGTCATTCATGCCTTTAACAAAATAATGTTTTAGCAACTCTTCACGAGATTCAAGAGATTTTGGAGGAATCCTCTCTTCAGCTGTAGGACAGTCACTGAACATATTTGCAATGACAGCGGCCGTCTCATAGTCACCACCAATTATGGCTTTCATTTGAGCTGGGACTTGTAAGCTGAAGATTTGGTCATGAAGCTTGGAGGCTTTAGACCAAGAGGTAACGATTCTTTCAAGGTCAGCGACCCTGTTCTTCAGCTCCTCGTTAGAGATTAGAAGATTTTGGTTGAGGAGCTTTTGAGATTCAAGCTCAATATGGACGTTTCTAAGGTCCTTGAGCTTGTCAGCTTTATCACTTAACTCAGCACTTACTGAGTTAAGTTTGGACTGAAGGTCGGCACGAATTGACTCGACATACTGTATGTCACAAGTAAGAGATTCAAGAATAGTGGATTTGTCCTCTTCAGAGGCAGAGGAAAAAGTGCATACCTTCTTGATTGTGGAATTGACCCACTGACTGGAGCACACTTGGTCCTTTGTCAGTGCCTGGTCATCAGCGAGTGCCATAAAGCAGATGGCATCAACAAAGTCCTCGCTGTCAGAGACATCCGAGTCAGCCCAGTCATGTTCTTCAGCAACAAGACCTTTGGCAGGGGTTTTGGCTTCTTCAACATCGGCCATCTTGGCACGAAGCTCATAGTACTTCTTTTTGTATTCATCAGCAGGCTTAACTGAAGAGGGCCTCGCTGATGATGAAGAAGGCTTCGCTGCCTGCAAAGAAGGAATAGAAACTTTGCAATCTTTTTGGTAGTGGCCTTTTCGACCACACCTCCAACATTCTTCCTGAGACTTGTCCACCACTGGTTTTTGGAAATTAGTCGACCTACGACCATTCCATTTTCTAGAGTAACGTTTACCAGCGATGAGAGCAAAGTTCATGAAGTCCGAGAACATCTCTTGTCTCTCCTCGAAATCGAGGTCATTGACAAGATCTTGGACGTTGGAGGGAGTAGAATTGCTGATGTCCATGTCAAGATGGACAGGACTGACTTCAGCAGAGACCAGGGCAAGAGGGTCATGAACATTTGAGACATTAGATACAGAAGAAGAAGAAGATGAAGCATATGAGCCAGCATTTCTCCTAGACTCCGCCTCAGCTCTCAGAGTTTGAGCGAGGGCTCTCTCTTCAAATTGAAGAGTGCCATAGAGTGACTCTAAGTCATGCTCTTTCAATTGCTTAGTGGTTCGAAGAATTTGCCTTAAACCTTGCCATTTGATAGGCAAGATGTCAATGAACTTGTAGCATATTTCAAGAGTGTTATGCTCTATGCCCACATTAGTCATATCATTCAAGAGGCACTTGAACCGATTATACGTGCCATCCAGACTCTCATTAGGAAGAGAGAAGAATCCTTCATAGGCACGTTTCAGATCTATTTTCTTGGTGGCAAGAACATCTGCTGTACCATCGAATCTGATACACAGATTGTCCCACACCAATTTGGAGGAAGAAAGTTTGATGACAGACTTCATTATGTCATCAGGAAGGGTAGTAATGAGAAGATTTCTCAACCGAGCATCCAGATTGACAAGCCTACGCTCGTCATCTGTCCATTGTACTTCAGGTTTTATTAACTCAGTGACAACTTCAGGAGCATCAGCAGTGGCTCCTGGTGTCCTGGTAACCAGAACTGGTACATATGGCCCTCTGGTCAAGATGGTCATAAGGTAGGGCTCAACTCCTACGATGTGTAGGAGCATTCTCTCCTTCCAAGATCCGAAATCATGTGAATCGAATCTTGGTGGGATGGAGACATACCCAAAATCTCTGGTATTAACCAGAGATGGAACAGAAGACATAATAATCAAGAAAAGAAAGATAAACAGAAGTTTAAGAAAAGATTTTTAGATGCAGAAAAATAAAAGTACAGAAAGAAAGAAAGAAAGATAATCTTGCAAAGAAAGAAAGAAAGAAAGAAAGAAAGAAAGAAAGAAAGAAAGAAAGAAAGAAAGAAAGAAAGAAAGAAAGAAAGAAAGAAAGAAAGAAAGAAAGAAAGAAAGAAAGAAAGAAAGAAAGAAAGAAAGAAAGAAAGAAAGAAAGAAAGAAAGAAAGAAAGAAAGAAAGAAAGAAAGAAAGAAAGAAAGAAAGAAAGTAAAGAAAGAAAGAAAGAAAGAAAGATAATCAAGAAAAAAAAGATAAACAGAAGTTTAAGAAAAGATTTTTAGATGCAGAAAAATAAAAGTACAGAAAGAAAGAAAGAAAGATAATCTTGCAAACTTTTACTCAGATCAGATTCGGTGTGTCGAACCACCGCTCTGATACCAACTGAAAGTCCCAAGTTTGCAACGATTATGTAATTAAACAACTAATGTAAATTACACTAAGAATGTAAGATAATAAAGTAAGCACGTTTAATCATAAGTAGTATTAATTAAACGGTGAATACATGGTTGGTTTACAATAAAAGAAGAAAGAAAAAAGTAACAGAAAGAAAGAAAGAAAGAAAGATAATCTTGCAAACTTTTACTCAGATCAGATTCGGTGTGTCGAACCACCGCTCTGATACCAACTGAAAGTCCCAAGTTTGCAACGATTATGTAATTAAACAACTAATGTAAATTACACTAAGAATGTAAGATAATAAAGTAAGCACGTTTAATCATAAGTAGTATTAATTAAACGGTGAATACATGGTTGGTTTACAATAAAAGAAGAAAGAAAATATTGTTAAGTTTTTGCACACACTAAAAACTTAACAATGATATAATTCTACAATGAGAGAAAAACACACTAAGTGACTATTGTAGAATGAACCAACAGAATTGCGGCTAGGTCAAGTGATGTCTTATATAGGAGAGAAGAGACATCACATGACAACCCAATAGATGTTGACACATGAAGGTTGTCAACTATCTATTGGTGTGTAAGACTGGTCGGCAGAGATCTCTTTTCTTCATCTTGTTTGTTTCCCAAAACGGCATGAAAAAGAAACTACTTAGTACCAAAACGGTACAAGGTCACTTGTCTTCAATCTGATCTTCCAACACGTGTCCTTGGGGACCAGTCTTCTTATCTTCATTTTCCCGCCCATATTTGACTTACAATACATGGCGGTGAGTCATTGAACTTATCCTTTAACTTGAAGATAATAGTGATCGCTGAAGACTCGCTGATGAATCCTCTCGCTGAGGCTGTCAGCGACTACTTGACTCAGCAAGTAATCTTCAGCGAATCCATGACTCAACATATATAGATAACAAAATTATGTTGTGAGTTTTTCGCCCATTTGACTATTATATTATATATATAAGATAAATTTTAATCTTGTGTACATAAACTAATGATTTTAAAATGTTTAGAGTTTTTTATATTTGTATACAAATATTTTTGTTGAGTCAAGGAATTGCTGACCTGACTTGGTCGCTGATGTTTGTTCATCAGCGATCTATCAGCGAGTCCAGTGACTTTTTGCCAACGATGCATTCATATCTAAATTGATAGTCAAGACGGGAAGAATTCAAACAAGAAGAAGACAAGAGTCACATGGTGGTTGTTCCAACTGTAATGTAGCTTTTATGACAAAGGTGCAGTTGGAAAGAAAAGAAATAGTTTCTCTTTCAATTCATACCCGATTTGGTAAAAAACAATATTGAAAGTCCCAAGTTTGCAACGATTATATAATTAACAACTAATGTAAATTACTCTAAGAACATAAGACAAGAAAGTAAAGAAGTTTAATCATAAGTAACATTGATTAAACGATGAATACATGGTCGGTTTACAAAGAAAGAAAAGAGAAAATATTGTTAAGTTTTTCGACACACTAAAACTTAACAATTATACTTTCATTTACATGCTTGTAAGTCAAGTTGTAAGATCGACCATGTATTTACTGTTTACTCTACGTATGATTAAACTTGCATAGATTGTATTATTGAATTCTTACTCTTGTTTTTTACTTACTATTCTTTAATTACTTATCTTGTTAATTAATATGAGATTAGCAAACTTATGGACTGTAAATTTTAGACACACATACATCAATTCATTAGTTTGAAACAATAAAATAAAATTCCATGTAAGACGAAAATTTATCACTACAACAAATATGTCATTTGCTCACACTTGTTTTTTCATACTTTTAAAAAGTGTGAAATTTTTTGTTAATTTAATCACATTTAAAAGTGTGTAGAAATTACAACAAATATGTCATTTCCTCACACTTGTTTTTTCATACTTTTAAAAAGTGTGAAATTTTTTGTTAATTTAATCACATTTAAAAGTGTGTAGAAATAATTTACATTTAAAAGTGTGAAGAAATTTAAAAAATCACAATATTTACACACTTATATATATGGAAAAGAAAAGTTCACATTTTCAAGTGTGTAAAAATATATCAACTGACACTTAAGAGTGTGAAAATTAATTTGTAACACTTATTTTCTTCACACATGGAGATTGGAGAGTGTGAAGAAATTATGTGTTACAAATTGACTTTCACACTCTTAAGTGTGAAAATATCTGACAATTGTTCACACTTTTAAGTCAAGGGCGGATCTTCTTAATGACCCGTAGGGCCCCCGACCCCCTCTGGTTTTTCGTTTTCTCCGTAGTGCTATTTTATCCGTATTTCGTTCAAAAAATAATTTTTTAGTGCTATTTTTCTGTTCCCGTGACTCCCGGCCCCCTCCGTAACTTTCCTCAAGATCCGCCGCTGTTTTAAGTCTTAACATTTTGTTACACATTTATAAGTGTGAAAAAATTATGATTTTTAAAATTATTCACACTTTTAAATGTAATTTTTTTCTACACATTTTTAGATGTGATTAAATTAATAAACTTTTTCATATTTTTTATAACCAAGTGTGGACAAATGCATTTTTTTTGGTAGTGCGTTGAGATGATTTGGTTGTTGTCATTTGTCACCGTTGATTCTCGACGAATACAAGTCAGCACTAATTGTGTTTGAACAATTAAATGAACATTCTGATATCAACGTTTGGTAAAAAACAATATTGAAAGTCCCAAGTTTGCAACGATTATATAATTAACAACTAATGTAAATTACTCTAAGAACATAAGACAAGAAAGTAAAGAAGTTTAATCATAAGTAACATTGATTAAACGATGAATACATGGTCGGTTTACAAAGAAAGAAAAGAGAAAATATTGTTAAGTTTTTCGACACACTAAAAACTTAACAATTATACAAAGAGAGAAAAACACACTAAGTGTAATTGTGGAACAAACCAACTGAGTTTGCGGCTAGGTCAAGTGATGCTTTATATAGGAGAGAAAAGACATCACATGACAACCCAATAGATGTTGACACATGAAGGTTGTCAATCATCTATTGGTGTGTAAGACTGGCCTGCAAGAATCTCTTTTTCCATCTTGTTTCTTTTCCAAAACGGGTATGAAAGAGAAACACCTTAGTACCATTTTGGTACAAGGTCACATGTCTTCATTCTGATTTATCAACACGTGTCCTTGGGGACCAGTCTTCTTATCTTCATTTTCCCGCCCATATTTGACTTACAAACCATGGCGGTGAGTCATTGAACTTATCCTTTAACTCGAAAATAATTGTTGATCGCTGACAGCTCGCTGACGAAGTCACTCGCTGAGTCTTTCAGCGAATCCATGACTCAACAATCTCCCCCTATTCGCTGAGGAGACTTAGCTGAGTAGCAGTTGCTTGAACTTGCAAGAATAAGAAGTGGAATGAGGGAATGCTGATTTTATATTTTTGACAAACAACTTTACAATAAACAACATTAGAAAAATTTACAAGTCTACTTAATCCCACTGAGACTCTTGCTTAGCCTTGATGAATGCTTCATCCCTTTGTCTTTCAGGCTTCAGCAGCTCTTGATCAATCAGCTTTATGAACTCGGGATCATTGGAAGACTGAGCACAATACTTCCTTATTTTTAGAAGGAAGGAAGAAGGAGCAATTCCAATCTCATTGGTCCTGAAGAATAGCTCATGACCATGGACATTGCAAAAACAAAAACCTCCCAGCTTCTCATCATAAGTACCTTCCATAAAAAGAGTTCTGGAAGGCATCTTTAAATTTAGCAGCGGCTCCTCATCTATATCAGTCTTGGGAACCATTCTGAGTATAGTGGGGAGCTGAGAAACCTGGGATCCAGAAGCTGATCTCTTGACTCCAGATCTTGGTTGCTGAGGAGGAGGAGGAGGGAATGGATGTCTAGCTGATGAGGAGGAGGAGGAGGAGGAGGAGGATGAGGATGAGGATGAGGAGGAGGATGAGGATGATGAGGATGGATGAGGAGGAGGAGGAGGGAATGGATGTCTAGCTGAGCTGAGCAGAGAGTCTTTAATTTTATACTTCTTTTCCATAGCACGCACTTTCTTTATTTGCTCTCCTGCTAGCTCAATGAGTGGCTTGTAGCTGACTGCAGTCTTATCTTTTATCAGCTTATAAATTCGATCCACTCAGTTGGGCCAAGAGTGTCTTTAGTAACAGCCTTCGGTGTATACAGCTTGCCCACTCTTTGTATTTGGAGATGAAGATTCATCCCTTGATTGGTCAGAGTAACCTTGACTGACAAGATCTCCTCTTTCCTCTATCTAACTTCCCTTGACTTTAGGTAGAGTTCTTTGCCTTCTTCAAAATTTTTCTTGATTTGAGCTTTTCTAGCAAAGAACTCTTCCTCTTTCTTTTTCAAAGCTTCCAAGCCACCCGATTGCTGAGCCACCAACTTCATCTCACCATCAGCATCTTTCAATTCTTCTCCAACAACCTGCTCACTTATAAACTTTTGAGTAAGCTCTTCTTCTCTTTTCTTCTTTTTCATCTCCTCCTGAAGTACAACCTCTTCAGGAGTAAGTTCAGCAGTTATTTGAAGAAATACTGTTGGCTTAGGGAAAGCTCCAGCCATTAACTTTTCTTGTTGTTCCCTTGTTGTGGTTGGAACTTTGGGTGGCTTCCCTTTTTCAGCAATCGATGCCTTACCCTTATCAGCATATTTCTTTTCAAGGGCAGCGTAGAACTCAGCGGTCGGCTTAAAAGAAGAGACATTAATTGGTCTCGCTGGCACACTCTCAGCAGTGACCACACTTTCAGCTTCAACATGAACATTTTCCTTTTCAATTTCAGCTGCCGGTTCAACAACCTTCTCAGCTTGCTCCCCCTCAACAGTGGCTGCCGGTTCAACAACCTTCTCAGCATTTGTAATGTTTTTAGTTTGCTCCCCCTCAACATTTGTTGCCGGTTCATTAACCTTCTCAGCGATATCAACATTTTCAGTTTGGGGAGCATTAGGAGCATCATTACTTGTAACATTTTCAGCTTGTTCAACATTTTGGGTTGGTGGACCCTCCTCAACAATTTTCTCCCCCTTGGAAACAGCTGAGGAACTAGCTGCTTCCACTTTTTCCTTTTTGAGGAGGCCCAGCATTTCAGTCATCATTCCTTTGAGGGTGCCAACCTCTTCTTCAAGTTTCTTTTGCCTACTAATAGAATCTTCCAAAAGTTTTCTATCAGAAGAAGGTGTTTGGGTAGAAGATTGAGATTTGAGAGCATGAATTTCTTGGGTGAGAGAAGTATGGAAATCATCTTGATTTTTTGAAAAGAAGGAGATGGTATTAGTGAGTTGGCGAAGTTGGGCAGTGAAGAGAATGTTTGACTGGGAAAGTTCTTGAAGTGATGATAAGAGCCCAGGCACTTCAGTGGCCTTCGCTGACTGAACTTCAGCTTTCAATTTGTCCAGCGAGGCAGAGATTTGAGAGTTTGAGGTGCTTACTCTCTTCATGCTTTCATGCAGCAAGGTTTGATTTCTCTTAAAGAGATATTGGTTGGACTTGGTGTGAGCATGTTGTGTTTTGGTAATACCAAACACCCTGTCTTTAAGCTCAGCCAGTTCATCCTGCAGTGTATCATTTCCAGCAACCAATTTTTGAAATTTTGCAAGTGCGCCAACATTCATTTCAGCCACCTTGTCTACCAACCAAGCATACAAATATCCATGTCTATTTCCTTGGCTTTGACATATTTGCACCCTTCTCAAAAGTTCTTGCAGCTGGTATGTTTCAACATAATCAAGACCAGGCAAGTTAATAGCAGTGAAAACAGTTGGTGCTCCTTTGAGAGAGGGAACCTTGAGATCCTTCAGAGAGACAGGATACTTAGAACAAGGGATCCCAAAGAAGTCAGGGTGATGCAATGGGGGCACTTCCATGATAATTTCATCATCAATCTCCTCTTCTTCATCATAAACACTAGTCCCTTGACTTTGACACATTTGCAGCCTTCTAGTGAGTTCTTCCTCGTTGAGTTCAGAACAAGGAACATTGACTTCTTGTCTAGATGAAGGAAAGAAGTGCTCTCCAAAGTACCCAATCGGCTCATGGTAAATAGTGGGCCTTGGAGAGAAAGAAGGAGGAGGAGGCATATCTGGGAAGGAGACTGGGCCATCTTCAAACTCAGTAGGTGGAGAGGAGACCAATAGATAGCCTAATTCAGCATCTAAGAACCCACTGATGACTTCTTCTTCATTTTCTTCAGTGGCAGCGAGTGTGATTTCAGCTTCATCATCTTGTTGGCTAAACTCGCTGCCAAGATCTTCATCAGTCTCAGCTTCAGTCATACCAACATTGGTCTCGGTCCCTGCACAAATAGTTTCCGAGACATCGATAGAGATGGGGTTAGGGTCAATGGGTGCCTCAGTTTCAGTGTGTTGTTGCACCAAAACCTCATCGGCCGTAGAATTTGTTGTCTCTAGCATCACCTGTGATCTGGCTGCTGACAACGACTCAGAGGGTATTTGAGAAGAAGGGGAAGTGTTTGGTGGAGTTGGACTTAGACCTCTAGTGAGTTGGGGTGACCCAATATCTTCACCAACCTCGCCTACAGAAGTTTGAGGTGGCTGCCTGCTGTTCCCATTTAACTCGTCAACAGCCTGTTGGGAGGCTGTTGATGGGGTGGCTGGGGTACTAATGTCCGTGGGCGCTGAGGACTTCCTAACCTTGGGTTTGCCCTTTGATACACTCCGCTTACGTTTTGGGACGTCAGCGGAGGATGAAGATTGTAAATTTTGTGTTGAGGATGCTGCCTTGGATTTGCTTTTGGTCTTTTTGGAGGCTTGGGAGGTCGCTGGGGGGTTTTCCAGCGAACCAGCCTCAGAAGGCATTCCAGCATCCACAGCGACCGTACCAGCCACTTCATCAGAAAGAAGTGCTGCCTCCTAGTCGCTGTCTTTCGGGTATAAAGAAGAGTTAAGAGAGAAAAGTACCTCTTTCATGTGGGCAGTGAGGCGAGCAACCAAGTGTTCAGCTGGCTGCTTGTAAATATTGTTGCCCACCCTCGCTATTGGAATTGTGGTAGCATTGGGTAATACATACTCTTCACCAAGCGCCTCTTTGAAGATGAGAGAGAAGATTCTGGTGAATGGCACCGTGTGCGACCTGTTATTCATGCTGATCTTATTCTTCAAATCGTTGAAGATCAGCTGGGCGTAATCAACAAACCGCCCCTCAGCAAGTGCATGGATCATAGGCATCGATGTCGCTGATGCTTGATTATATGATCCAGAATTTCCACCCATGCACTGAATTACATGGGTGAACAGAACTCTCCAGATCCCAGGAAGATTTTTCTTTAAAGGATTGCTTGGGATCGCTGGAGAGTTCTTCAAATTGTAAATATACCCAATGGAAGGCAACCATGCCTTCCACACATCATCACTTGCTGCCTCCACAAACTTATTTTCATCAGTCTCTTGTTGGAATCTTAGGGTTTGACGAAGAGACACCAGAGTAATGGTTATCGATTTCTCCCCCTCACGAACAGTACCAGTGATGGACTGGGATCCATCATCGTACTCACAAGCAGTGTTGTAAATAACGGGCTTAACGGCCGTTATAACGGTAACGGAGGTCTGACGTTACGTTATGTGCCTTATAGGGTAAATTTAACGCCCCAGTCAATAACGGTCAAATAACGGGATTTAACGGGATTTAACGGTCATAACGGTCAAAAAAAGTCAAATAACGGGCTGACTTTTACCAAAAAGTATAACTTTTTTTTAGAGAAAAAAGGAAAATGGATCGGGTAGAAGACCAGCAACTTCACCACCACACCAGTCTACTCTCCTGACACTCCATCTCCGGCGACTCCTACTCCGGCGGTGGCTCTACCTTTGGCGGCGGCTGTACCTCAGTGTTTGTTCTCAATTGTAAAGAGAAGATAAAAGAGAAGATTTAAGAGAGAGATTGCTATTATTGTTGTTTTTATTGTTTATTGAAGATGATACATGAGAAAATTTTGTTTGTTGTTAGTATGAGAAAGATACGGCAGATCTAGTTTTTCTTTGAATATGTAATAACCCTAAAATGGGGATATGAGGTGTATTTATATGACAGCTATTTTTTACTTTTAACCTCAAGTTTTAGTTCTAACAACTTTAATCCCTCTATCTCTCTATCTTTCAATTTAGGTATATTATCATTATATATTTTATAGTTATTAGCTATTTTTGTTAAACTATTTCTAATATATATATTTTTAAATAAATTCCTTTATATTTTATAGTTGACAGCTATTTTTTACTTTTAACCTCAAGTTTTAGTTCTAACAACTTTAATCCCTCTATCTCTCTATCTTTCAATTTAGGTATATTATCATTATATATTTTATAGTTATTAGCTATTTTTGTTAAACTATTTCTAATATATATATTTTTAAATAAATTCCTTTATATTTTATAGTTTCCGTTATAACGCCGTTATAACTCAGCGAAATGATATTTAACCTTAAAGGCGGTCGACCGCCGAGTGACCGCCGAACGTTATTTACAACCTTGCTCACAAGTCCACCAAAATTCACGAAGAAGGTGAACGCATATTTTTTCTGGGTCTTCCATAATGCAATAATTTGCAGGAGAGGCATGGATAAAGTCCAACATGGGCTTATATCCTTTTGTACCCTTTGGCAATTCAGATGTGCCGATATGATTGTTGGATTTCACAATCATTTGAGAGGGAGAGAAAGAGACTTTGGAGGATTTAGTTACATTTACAGGTGTATATACAGGAGAGTTCAAATAAGTAATGGGAATTTGTTCTTGTTCCTGAACTTGTGGTTCAGGAACCGGTGGATTTTGTATGGCAGCGGTTGAAGAAGAAGGAACTTCAACATTTTCAGTTGATTGAGGGATTTCGGAAGAAGATGCCATTGAAGATAGGAGTTTTGATCGGAAAAGATGAAGAAATATATGAAGGAAGATGAACAGAAAGAGAGAGAAATGTGTTTGGAAAGAATATGAAGAGATTTGTGTGTGCGTGAAGAGTGGTGAGAGAAAATGAGCTATATATAGGGTATGGTGGTGTTTTTTTTTTTTTTTTTTTTTTTTTTTTTTTTTTTTTTTTTTTTTTTTTTTTTTTTTTTTTTTTTTTTTTTTTTTTTTTTTTTTTTTTTTTTTTTTTTTTTTTTTTTTTTTTTTTTTTTTTTTTTTTTTTTTTTTTTTTTTTTTTTTTTTTTTTTTTTTTTTTTTTTTTTTTTTTTTTTTTTTTTTTTTTTTTTTTTTTTTTTTTTTTTTTTTTTTTTTTTTTTTTTTTTTTTTTTTTTTTTTTTTTTTTTTTTTTTTTTTTTTTTTTTTTTTTTTTTTTTTTTTTTTTTTTTTTTTTTTTTTTTTTTTTTTTTTTTTTTTTTTTTTTTTTTTTTTTTTTTTTTTTTTTTTTTTTTTTTTTTTTTTTTTTTTTTTTTTTTTTTTTTTTTTTTTTTTTTTTTTTTTTTTTTTTTTTTTTTTTTTTTTTTTTTTTTTTTTTTTTTTTTTTTTTTTTTTTTTTTTTTTTTTTTTTTTTTTTTTTTTTTTTTTTTTTTTTTTTTTTTTTTTTTTTTTTTTTTTTTTTTTTTTTTTTTTTTTTTTTTTTTTTTTTTTTTTTTTTTTTTTTTTTTTTTTTTTTTTTTTTTTTTTTTTTTTTTTTTTTTTTTTTTTTTTTTTTTTTTTTTTTTTTTTTTTTTTTTTTTTTTTTTTTTTTTTTTTTTTTTTTTTTTTTTTTTTTTTTTTTTTTTTTTTTTTTTTTTTTTTTTTTTTTTTTTTTTTTTTTTTTTTTTTTTTTTTTTTTTTTTTTTTTTTTTTTTTTTTTTTTTTTTTTTTTTTTTTTTTTTTTTTTTTTTTTTTTTTTTTTTTTTTTTTTTTTTTTTTTTTTTTTTTTTTTTTTTTTTTTTTTTTTTTTTTTTTTTTTTTTTTTTTTTTTTTTTTTTTTTTTTTTTTTTTTTTTTTTTTTTTTTTTTTTTTTTTTTTTTTTTTTTTTTTTTTTTTTTTTTTTTTTTTTTTTTTTTTTTTTTTTTTTTTTTTTTTTTTTTTTTTTTTTTTTTTTTTTTTTTTTTTTTTTTTTTTTTTTTTTTTTTTTTTTTTTTTTTTTTTTTTTTTTTTTTTTTTTTTTTTTTTTTTTTTTTTTTTTTTTTTTTTTTTTTTTTTTTTTTTTTTTTTTTTTTTTTTTTTTTTTTTTTTTTTTTTTTTTTTTTTTTTTTTTTTTTTTTTTTTTTTTTTTTTTTTTTTTTTTTTTTTTTTTTTTTTTTTTTTTTTTTTTTTTTTTTTTTTTTTTTTTTTTTTTTTTTTTTTTTTTTTTTTTTTTTTTTTTTTTTTTTTTTTTTTTTTTTTTTTTTTTTTTTTTTTTTTTTTTTTTTTTTTTTTTTTTTTTTTTTTTTTTTTTTTTTTTTTTTTTTTTTTTTTTTTTTTTTTTTTTTTTTTTTTTTTTTTTTTTTTTTTTTTTTTTTTTTTTTTTTTTTTTTTTTTTTTTTTTTTTTTTTTTTTTTTTTTTTTTTTTTTTTTTTTTTTTTTTTTTTTTTTTTTTTTTTTTTTTTTTTTTTTTTTTTTTTTTTTTTTTTTTTTTTTTTTTTTTTTTTTTTTTTTTTTTTTTTTTTTTTTTTTTTTTTTTTTTTTTTTTTTTTTTTTTTTTTTTTTTTTTTTTTTTTTTTTTTTTTTTTTTTTTTTTTTTTTTTTTTTTTTTTTTTTTTTTTTTTTTTTTTTTTTTTTTTTTTTTTTTTTTTTTTTTTTTTTTTTTTTTTTTTTTTTTTTTTTTTTTTTTTTTTTTTTTTTTTTTTTTTTTTTTTTTTTTTTTTTTTTTTTTTTTTTTTTTTTTTTTTTTTTTTTTTTTTTTTTTTTTTTTTTTTTTTTTTTTTTTTTTTTTTTTTTTTTTTTTTTTTTTTTTTTTTTTTTTTTTTTTTTTTTTTTTTTTTTTTTTTTTTTTTTTTTTTTTTTTTTTTTTTTTTTTTTTTTTTTTTTTTTTTTTTTTTTTTTTTTTTTTTTTTTTTTTTTTTTTTGGTATGGTGGTGGGCCACGTCTTTACACACGAAAAGGTATTGAAAAAGTTTCTCTCTCTTCTTTTGAAAAGGATAACAGTTGTAACCAACTGTTTTCGTATATATATACGATTATAATATGTATATATAACACGTTTGTGAGTAACGTTTTAATAAAAGGAAAGAAAATAATATCTACAAATACTCGAGTATACGCCGTATTTGCAGACATCACCTGTCAATCAGATGCGCAGAAACTGTCACATGAGGACAAATGACGTGATCAAGGAAGAAATCGAGGTGACCTTTCAGTTTTGAATTTTAAAACATGTGGTTCAAAATTTTGCCACGTCACCAACATAGTTACATTGAAAACACTTAGTTTCAAAAATATCCTATGTTTTATTAAATAAGAAATTAGTGTTAAGAAAGATATTAAATTCAATTAAATGCCTTTTACTTCAGCACCCCTTTTTGAGAAAAGAAGTTTGGATGCTGAAAACATTTGATTATTAAGAAAGACCACATGCTGGGATATACTCAGCATGCCTAATGTTTTGTCAGCGACTTCACAACTAACGTTGATCGCTGACAATGAATACAGTTTTTGGCAAACTGTCAGCCATCAACGGATTTAATAAGTCTTTACCAGAGCCGTTTGCTACTGGACTAGATGAAGACTTTTATCTCTCCATTGCTTTTATTTTGCTTTTTCCCAAAGCAACAGGTGTAAACGGATTTGATAAGTCTTTACCGGAGCCGTTTGCCGCTGGACTAGATGAAGACTTTTAGCTCTCCATTGCTTTTATTTTGCTTTTTCCCAAAGCAACAGGGTTAAACGGATTTGAGAAGTCTTTACCAGAGCCGTTTGCTACTGGACTAGATGAAGACTTTTATCTCTCCATTGCTTTTATTTTGCTTTTTCCCAAAGCAACAGGTGTAAACGGATTTGATAAGTCTTTACCGGAGCCGTTTGCCGCTGGACTAGATGAAGACTTTAAGCTCTTCATTGCTTTAAAATCAGCGAGCAAGACAGACTTGAAGCTCGTTGAGTTAGCATACATGAACAATCATGTCGCTGATTCCCCATTCAACATTCCTAATTTACTGACGAGCAATTTGAATCTAGTTTCATCCAATGGTTTAGTGAAAATGTCAGCGATTTGATCATCAGTAGGAATGAAGTAGATTTCAATATCACCTTTCATGACATGGTCACGAATAAAGTGATATCGAATGTCAATATGCTTAGTTTTGGAGTGCTGAACGGGGTTGTGTGTAATAGCAATGGCACTTGTATTATCACACATGATTGGAATTTTGGAATATTCTAAATCATAGTCAGCAAGCTGATGTTTCATCCAAAGAATTTGGGCACAACAGCTCGCTGCAGAGACATACTCTGCCTCAGCGGTGGAGATGGACACTGTGTGTTGCTTTTTACTAGTCCAACTAGTCAGCTTCCCCCCCCCCCAACAGTTGACATCCTCCACTGGTGCTTTTGCGATCAAGCATGCACCCAGCATAGTCAGAATCAGAATATCCAACTAAATCAAAGTTTGAATATTTTGGATACCAAAGACCCAACGTGGGCGTACCCTTAAGATATTTGAAGATACGCTTAACAACAAGAAGATGAGATTCACGAGGAGAGGCTTGATAACGAGCACAGAGGCATGTTGCAAACATAATGTCTGGGCAACTCGCTGTGAGATACATCAGCGAACCAATCATGCCTCTATAGTGAGTGGGATTCACATACTTACCATTTGGGTCAGCATGGAGATTATTAGGAGGGGACATGGGAGTTCTTTTTGGAGTAACATGGGTGAAGTCAAATTTATGCAACATATCCCGAATATATTTTTCTTGATTGATAAATATTCCAGTGGGAAGCTGCTTAATTTGTAACCCCAAAAAGAAGGTTAACTCACCCATCATACTCATTTCAAAAGTGCTAGACATAAGAGCGCTAAACTTTTGACAGAGTTTTGTAGATAAGGAACCAAAGATGATGTCATCGACATAAATCTGAACATACAGAACATCAGCTTTCTTCTTGTAGATGAAGAGAGTGCTGTCTATGGTTCCTCTACGAAAGCCATGGTCAAGAAGGAAGGTAGACAAAGTGTCATACCAAGCTCTAGGAGCTTGTTTAAGACCATATAAGGCTTTATTTAACTTGTAAGCATAGTGAGGATGCTTTGGATCCTCAAAGCCAGGAGGCTGCTTAACATAGACTTCCTCATCAAGAGCACCATTTAGAAAGGCATTCTTGACGTCCATTTGATAGACAGTGAAGCCTTTGTAGGTAGCGTGAGCAAGAAAGAGACGAATAGCTTCAAGGCGAGCGATTGGAGCAAAGGTTTCATCATAATCAATGCCTTCAGCTTGAGTATAACCTTGAGCAACCAGTCTTGCCTTGTTTCTGATAACTACACCAGCTTCATCCATTTTATTCCTATAAACCCATCTAGTGCCAATGGGTTCCTTATAGGGAGGAGGAACAAGAAACCAAACGTGATTTCTTTCAAATTGTGTCAATTCTTCTTGCATGGCTTCCATCCAAGAAGGATCAGCCATGGCTTCTCCAATATTGACAGGCACAATTTGAGATAAGAAATTGACATAGAGACAAGTATTACTTGTCGCTGAGCGAGTTTGGACACCATTGTGTGGATTACCAATCACATGGTCAAGAGGGTGATCAGCAGTCCATTGGAGTGCTGGTGTATGGATAGAAGAAGAGTGAGTGACAGCGGATAAGGTGGTGGTAGGATCATTTGGTGTAAGAGAATAAGTGGAAAGATCAATGGTTAGAGAAGGTTCAGAGTTGCTGACAGGAGGGTCACTGAGAACAGTGGGTACCTCTTGTTGAGATGTGTCATCATCAGCGTCTCCAGAAATAGGATTCGCTGAAGCATCATGAAAGATTTCCTCAGCGACACTGTCAGCAGGTTGAGGTTCAGCTGAGGGAGTAACGTTAATGGAAGTGGCATTAACTGTCCTAAGGAGAGGCTCAACTAGATCAATAGAGTAAATGTGAGCTGCCACATACTCATCATTTGTTGAGAGGCTTAAAGTATCAGCAGCAGATGAGGCAGCAACATCATTATGTGTCGCTGACTCTACTGAAGGATCAACAAGATCGCTGAGGATTACTTCAACAGATGACTCACTTGAAAGATCACCTAGAGCTGAACAGTTTTCATCAAAAGTAACATGAATTGATTCATCTACTTTTTGAGTGCGAGTATTGAAAACTCTGAAAGCCTTACTAATAGAAGAATATCCCAGAAAATAGCCATCATCAGCTTTGGGATCAAACTTACCCAAATGATCCTTATCATTCAGGATGAAAACTGGACATCCAAAGACATGGAAATATCCAATTTGAGGTTTCTTGCCCTTACGAATTTCGTAGGCAGTCTTGTCATGTCTCTTGACAATAAGACACCTATTCTGAGTGTGGCAAGCAGTACTAACTACTTTAGCCCAGAATTTACTAGGAAGGGAAGACTCACTGAGCATAGTTCGAGCAACTTCAATGAGAGTTCTGTTTCTCCTTTCAGCTACTCCATTTTGCTCAGGAGTTCTAACAGAAGAGAAGTTTTGTCTAATCCCTTGATCAGCACAAAAATTCTCAAGAGTGTGGTTTCTGAACTCAGTGCCATGATCGCTTCTAAGTTCTTTAACCCTTATGCTGTTGAGGTTTTCCATCTTTTTGATGAAATTTATTATTTCCTCAGCAGCATCACTCTTGGAATGAAGAAATATTGTCCAAGTATATCGTGAATATTCATCCATAATAACTAAGGTGTATCTGCTACCCCTTAGACTTTGGACATTCACTGGACCAAAAAGGTCCATGTGAAGGAGATGGAAATAACCATTTATTGAATTGGCTTGTTTGGTTTTGAATGTGCTGTGACTTTTTCCTTTCTCACAAGCGCCACAAAGTATGTCCTTCTCATAAGTGAGAGGAGGAAGGCCTCAAACAAGATTTTTCTTGGCAAGAGAATTGATTGTTTTAAAATTCACATGCGACATACGCTTGTGCCATAACCAATTGATTTGTGAGGCAGCTTTTGAAAAGAAGCAGGTCTCGCTGTCAGTTTTGACAGGAGTGAAATCTACCAAGTAGATATCCCTTTTTCTAGGAGCAACCAAGACTACCTCTTTATTGATGTTAATTACTGTGCCTTGATGCTTATCAAGGATAACCTTGTAGTCAGCATCATACAGTAGACTGATGCTAATCAGATTTGTGTTTTAATCCATTCACATAAGCAACCTTAGTGAACTTGATCAGCCCATTTGAGAGAGAGCCATATCCTTCAGTTTGGCCAGTAGAGTTATCACCAAACACAACTGTGGGACCATCAGTCGCCACAAAGTTATCCAGCAGGTCCTTGGATCCAGTCATGTGTTTTGAACAACCACTGTCCAAATACCACACTTCTTTTCCTAGCGAGGCCTTCTTGATTGTGACATTCACCCACTGACTGGAGCACACTTGATCCTTAGTCAGCGCCTGGTCATCAGCGAGTGCCATGAAGCATATGGCATCAACGAAGTCCTCGCTGTCAGAAACATCAGATTCAGCCCAGTCATGTTCTTCAGCAACAAGACCTTTGGCAGGAGCTTTGGCTTCTTCCACTTCAGCCATTTTAGCACGAAGCTCATAATACTTCTTTTTATATTCATCAGCAGACTTGACTGATGAAGAAGAGGGTCTTGCTGACGAAGAAGAGGACTTCGCTACCTGCAAAGAAGGAATGGAAACTTTGCATTCTTTTTTATAATGACCTCTTCGACCACATCTCCAACATTCTTCTTGCGATTTGTTCACCACTGGTTTTTGTGAAACATTCGACCTACGACTGTTCCATTTCTTAGAATATCTTTTACCAGCGATAAGAGCAAATTGCATGAAATCCGAGAACATCTCTTATCTCTCCTCGAAATCGAGGTCATTGACAAGATCTTGGATATGAGATGGGGTGGAGTTGCTGTTGTTAACATGAATAGTGCTAACTTCAGCAGAGACCAAGGCAAGAGGGTCATGAATATGAGGGGTGCTAGATAAAGAAGAAGAAGAAGATGAGACAACATGCCTTTTGGAATCAGACTCAGCTCTCAAGTTTTGAGCAAGGGCTCTCTCTTCAAATTGAAGAGTGCCATAGAGTGACTCTAAGTCATGTTGTTTCAGCAACTTAGTGGTTCTAAGAATTTGTCTTAGACCTTGCCACTTGATAGGCAAGCTGTCAATGAACTTGTGGCATACTTCAAGCATATCATGCTCTATGCCAGCGTTGGTCATATCATTCAAAAGACATTTGAAACGATTATAAGTGCCATCCAGATTCTCATTAGGAAGAGAGAAGAATCCTTCATAGGCACGTTTCAGATCTATCTTTTTGGTAGCAAGAACATCTTCTGTACCATCAAATCTGGTACAAAGATTATCTCACACCTTTTTAGCAGAAGAAAGTTTGATGACAGATTTCATTATGTCATCGGGAAGGGTGTTGATAATTAAATTTCTCAACCGAGCATCCAGATTGACAAGCCTACGCTCATTATCTGTCCATTGTACTCCTGGTTTAATAATCTCAGTAACAACTTCAGGAGCATCAGTAGTAGCTCCTGGTGTCCTGGAAACCAGAATCGGTACATATGGCCCTCTGGTCAGAATGGTCATTAGGTAAGGTTCAACTCCTACGATGTGTAGGAGCATTCTCTCCTTCCAAGATCCAAAATCATGGGGTTCGAATCTTGGTGGGATGGAGACATACCCAAAGTCTCTGGTACCAGAGTAGGAACCGAAGCCATGTAAAAAGATAAGTTTAAAGAAAAGAAAAGATTTTAGATGCAGAAAATTAAAAGTACAGAAAGAAATATAATCTTGCAAACACTTTTCAGATCAGTTTCAGTGTATCGAAACACTGCTCTGATACCAACTGAAAGTCCCAAGTTTGCAACGATTATGTAATTAACAACTAATGTAAATTACTCTAAGAATATAAGACAAGAAAGTAAAGAAGTTTAATCATAAGTAACATTGATTAAACGATGAATACATGGTCGGTTTACAAAGAAAGAAGAAGAAGAAGATGAGACAACATGCCTTTTGGAATCAGACTCAGCTCTCAAGTTTTGAGCAAGGGCTCTCTCTTCAAATTGAAGAGTGCCATAGAGTGACTCTAAGTCATGTTGTTTCAGCAACTTAGTGGTTCTAAGAATTTGTCTTAGACCTTGCCACTTGATAGGCAAGCTGTCAATGAACTTGTGGCATACTTCAAGCATATCATGCTCTATGCCAGCGTTGGTCATATCATTCAGAAGACATTTGAAACGATTATAAGTGCCATCCAGATTCTCATTAGGAAGAGAGAAGAATCCTTCATAGGCACGTTTCAGATCTATCTTTTTGGTAGCAAGAACATCTTCTGTACCATCAAATCTGGTACAAAGATTATCTCACACCTTTTTAGCAGAAGAAAGTTTGATGACAGATTTCATTATGTCATCGGGAAGGGTGTTGATAATTAAATTTCTCAACCGAGCATCCAGATTGACAAGCCTACGCTCATTATCTGTCCATTGTACTCCTGGTTTAATAATCTCAGTAACAACTTCAGGAGCATCAGTAGTAGCTCCTGGTGTCCTGGAAACCAGAATCGGTACATATGGCCCTCTGGTCAGAATGGTCATTAGGTAAGGTTCAACTCCTACGATGTGTAGGAGCATTCTCTCCTTCCAAGATCCAAAATCATGGGGTTCGAATCTTGGTGGGATGGAGACATACCCAAAGTCTCTGGTACCAGAGTAGGAACCGAAGCCATGTAAAAAGATAAGTTTAAAGAAAAGAAAAGATTTTAGATGCAGAAAATTAAAAGTACAGAAAGAAATATAATCTTGCAAACACTTTTCAGATCAGTTTCAGTGTATCGAAACACTGCTCTGATACCAACTGAAAGTCCCAAGTTTGCAACGATTATGTAATTAACAACTAATGTAAATTACTCTAAGAATATAAGACAAGAAAGTAAAGAAGTTTAATCATAAGTAACATTGATTAAACGATGAATACATGGTCGGTTTACAAAGAAAGAAAAGAGAAAATATTGTTAAGTTTTTCGACACATTAAAAACTTAACAATTATACAAAGAGAGAAAAACACACTAAGTGTAATTGTGGAACAAACCAACTGAGTTTGCGGCTAGGTCAAGTGATGCTTTATATAGGAGAGAAAAGACATCACATGACAACCCAATAGATGTTGACACATGAAGGTTGTCAATCATCTATTGGTGTGTAAGACTGGCCTGCAGGAATCTCTTTTTCCATCTTGTTTCTTTTCCAAAACGGGTATGAAATAGAAACACCTTAGTACCATTTTGGTACAAGGTCACATGTCTTCATTCTGATCTATCAACACGTGTCCTTGGGGACCAGTCTTCTTATCTTCATTTTCCCGCCCATATTTGACTTACAAACCATGGCGGTGAGTCATTGAACTTATCCTTTAACTCGAAGATAATTGTTGATCGCTGACAGCTCGCTGACAAAGTCACTCGCTGAGTCTTTCAGCGAATCCATGACTCAACAAATATGCCTACGTCATTATGGGTATTTGATTACTTGAGCTTTTGCAATATATGTTTCGTAGACAACTACCCAAGTTTGTTTTTCATTTGTGTTCGCTATTAGTATGTTCTAATAGTTACAATGTTAGTTTCAGATTCCCGTAATAAGTCATTGTTGTTATGTATAAACATTGTATAAAAGTCATTTCGTCACAATAAAGTATTCGAGTTGATTTATAAAACTGAAAATCAACTTTAGAAAATTTCTATCCGAACATGAGGCATGCCATGGGAATATTGAACCCCATTATCACCCTCAGGGGTACGGAGTAATAATGTTTAATTTGATATATATATATATATATATATATATATATATATATATATATTTTATAACAATATAAGTAAATTGAAATGTGGATGGCCGGATGCAAAGACCAATGTTACATTTTGTCGAGTGATACGTCGCTGTGATGGCTGGTGAGATCCTGCCACTCCACCCGTTTTCATTTATTACTCCCGTTTGCCTACCATTAAACAGTAATAATATATGGTCCAGTTAATAGAAATTAAACCCAAAAGTTTCTCATAAAAACCATATCAAACTTTCTACACTGACTAAATTAAATGTCATGTTGAGGCACGGAACTAATTCAAAAGGGTAAAAAGTTTGAAATGAAATTGATATTAATTAGTTTAACAGTTAAAAACTATAACACCACACCCACAAGCCCACAACAACATATATCGTGGTGTGGACAAAATTTTTGTTTTTTGAACAACGGTTTTGTTATTAACAATTAGCAAGAAGCTAGCTATAATTTACTTAGTTTTGTGTATTAAAATTGCTCAAACATGTTTTTGTTCTAAATATTATTTTCTACCTACACACGATGTAACTATAATGGTGGTACCAACTGATCACATTGTATTGCCATTGGACTACTGCCGGACCACTGTATTACCCGTGGTGATAGACGGTAAATTCCTTGATAAGTCAAAACAATAACTTTGTTTTATTTTTAAAAGTAGAATACATTCATAATTACACATCTTCTAAACCTAGTCATTTTTTTTTACTTTGAATCTAATGGGTCCTGGCATGGTTGCATGGTTGTCTGACAGACAAATTAACAATCAAAGAATAAATCCGCCTACCCGACGTCTGTGAACGCAGACAACGCTAGGTAGCCCAATCCCACCATATCGTTCTAATTCAAAAAAGACCCATGATGTACAAGCCGGGGTTTGAAATTCTGACCTCATACATAAAACTTAGATGTCTTATCTAAGATCATTGGCACCTAGTCATGTCTTTGATGTATGGTATTAGCATAGTTGTTTCCTAGCTAGACCATTTTCCTTATTATAAAAGAAGTGATCAGTTTCGAACCCTCTTTGAAAACCTTCAATATAATGTGAACGACCATACCGGCCAGATGCTAATCAAAACATATATAATAGGTGAGATGTGGTAAATTTAATGCTACAAATCTACCCTTGTGCGTACTCCAACTATCTATCATAAATACACACCCAGCCTGCCATGCCATGATCAAACCACCAAACCATTGCATTTAACTCTTTTAGTTGGACCTTTGGAATTTTGTCTTACAAGCTTTGAAAAATAAATCATTTTGTTGTTGGAGTTTGGAATTCTGGCTTGAAAGTCTTGAAGTAAATATTATGCTATTATTGGTAAAAACAAAATTTTCTGTGAATTTATTTATCATATATTTTATGGTACATATTAAGGTACGTTAAATGAACTTCCATAGTTAAAAAATTGTATTTAATACATGTAAAAGTCATTTCTTGCAATTTATAATTAACGTTAATTTTCAAAATGTGCTTTTATATATGTGCATATTAAACAAAGTTTTCTATTTCTTTTGTGAATTTGCTTGAAAATCAGTTAAAATATTCTAAAAAAATTTCGAATTCATGTGAAATGTAAATTAGAAACACATTATATTTATAATCTGTCTGAACTCTGAACAAGTGAAAGGAACCACACTGATATAATGAAGAGTACCAAAGTCTCATTTCCATCTCACCATGACTGCATTTTATTTCTGTTAAGGTTGGTCAAAGACTCAAAGGATAACTAAATGTGTTTCCATCTTACGACTCATTTTCTAGTTGTTGCTAACTGGTCTTGTATAATGTGCATTTCGTCGCTTGTACCTGTTACGTATCAAGAAAAAATGTTGTGTTTATTTTGCGTGCTATCTTAAAATATATTTTGTCATACACTCAACGTATGTTGTCATTTCAGCCTTTTGGCGCAAAAAGATATTAATAAAATTTGATGTCCGAAAGAAAGGTGATTTTCCTCCTTGTCCATCCAAAAGTTTGAAATTTTATAGTACGCGTAACACGTCATTTTCATATGAACTTACCTTAAGCTTTAAAAAATTTTAAACATATTTTTACTTTGATTCTAGGACAATGGTATGGAAAATAAGCATTGATGTTAAAGGAGTACAAGCAAAGTAATAAGTTGGAAAGTTTATTTTGAAAATTGAATCATCAACACATATATGCCAATATTCCTACAAGGTGCAACGGACATAATCCCCGTTGTAAAAATGGTAAAGAAATACAATACATTGTGGAGCCGACTACTCTCTTTGGTAGCATAAATCGGGAGTTTATTAAAAATCTTGTAATATCATATAATAGAAGGGATATATGATCCTTGTTGAGCTCACTTGTACCAAACTGCGTATTGGTGCCCGTGGGCTGCAAGTTTCCACCCTGGACCGGTGGGACACCATGAACCGCTACCAATTTTCATACACAGTTTCTCTCCAATTATGGCTGCATAGAGATTGGACTGAGCCTCAATAATTCTAATGGAGGATCTGCTGTGTATGTCTTGTTGCTTGCGAATTTGTATCTGCATATTAGTTTGAATGATGTATGTGAGAAACTGAGAATGCAATTAGGGAAAAGAAGTTAGTCAAAGGGGTTCAATTGAGATATGTTTTACCTCTAACTTGTCATATGGTTAAAGTTATATAATTTAGTTAGAAAAGAAATATGCCAAACGGGTCAAGAGTGGTCATATGGGTAAAATTATAAGATTTAGTTAGAAAAGAAATATGTTAAACGGGGATCATGATTATACAGCCTAAGAGATTGTTATACTTTAGTTGAATTATACTAGAAATGTTTTAAAACAATAAATTGAAAGTAAAAAATTATCAAATATTGGATATATAGTGTTTCGAGATCAATCACCAGTTTCAATCCAAGTGACCCACCCATTTTGCCACCTATACGTACCAGTTTCACAATTTGATCATGCATGATGGTGCCCCAGTCATAAAGATGGTCATAAAAGATTGACGGTATCCCTGGATGCGTGAGGATATATGCATAGCCCTGGAAAATGTTGTAAGATTAGATATCAAAAATAATAAACACATGTATGCATAAAAAGTCATAAGCTGACTTTTGAATGTCAATAGAAGTTTGTTCTAACTTCTAAAACAAAAATAAACTTCTTAGAAACTGAAGTTTTGCATATCATATAAAATTCAACAAAGATAGCTCTCTTACCTCCATGACATGACTTGAAGGAAATGGCCAATGACCCTGCAGCATGAAAACAACATCAGGTTATTTATTTGACAAAAGTATATATCAATTTCGGATCATCAACAAACCAAAATTTCTTGATAACACACACATTTTTTGACATATTTGCCCATTGATATCATTAAAAAAATACCTGAGTTGAACCAGTGTCATGATTGTCAAGAAAAGTTACAGCTCTTGAAGGCCACCATCCGATTACACCTGGTGGTTTTCCTTGTGCATCGCGCAAACGCCAAAGTTGCCCCTTAACAGCTTCCTGCAATTAAAGTTCATGTAAGAAACCACTTAAATGACACCACTGACCTTTTCTTTGAGCTATCAATGTATATGGAACATGTACCTGAAGAATTCCTTTTGTTGTGAAGTCAAATGCCGTAGAGAGTTGCCCTGTGCCATCAATCCAATTTATGATGCGCTGCCTATGACTATCTGCAAGTGAAATTAGTCAGATCCAATTACAATGCTATGGTTTTCAGAAAAACTAGAGGTGGCAATACGGACCCATTTCTTAATGAACGGGTCGATTCATATTATACATCTTTAATGGTCAAATGAGTAATATAGAAAAAAGGGCCAAAAAGAGCCCAAAACATCTGAGTATATTTCAATGCATAAAACGTATACAAAAATTATTATTTATTCGCTAAAAGGTGTTATGGGTCATCCGACCCCAACCAGGTCCGTGTTGACATGTAGCATGAATTACCCATTTTGACTCGAAACTGTTACAATCTGTTATCTAATTTGTCTGACCTACAAATTTTGTCACCTCTAACAGAAACGGTATTCCAAAAGATTCAAATTTAAAGAGGAAAGTAAGACGAGGAACAGAAAATGCTTTGAATAAACCACTACATGATTGCTTCTCACAAGTGAGATACCTTGGTTGTATTCGAGGTAAGATCCATTGTAGCTGCATGAGTCCCAGTATTCTCCAACAGAAAATATTGGCTTTGCGCCCTCGATGTATTCTTTCACATATTTTGCAGAATAACTATGTGTAACATACAATAAATCAAACGATTAATGATAGCAAGTTTCAGATAAAACTGTAAGTAAAAGAATATATAAAAGAATCTATTTGGCATTACCCTCTTGCAAAATCAAAACGGAAATCCTGGAAGCCAACAGTGTATCGTAGCCATTTTAGCCAGCCAATAATATCTTTTCTAACAAAATCTTGCGTATGATCAATATTTGGAACACCATTAAAGTTGTCTCCCGTGCTACGGTTACCCTGCATAAATAGCCACCATCTATAGACATAAGTATACAATACTAGACTTAAAATGTGCTTGCTGGTCTCAAAATAACATTTTAGTTTTGGTGGTTACCCGTCCACCAGTACAAGATGTAACAGCATGTTCGTCCCATGATAATGGTATCCCATCATAGCGGTTATACCTTCCGCCATACCCTTTGGTGGTCCCAACACGATGATTGATGACTATGTCAGCCATTGGTCGAACGTTGTACTGCTTCATTTTACTTAATAAAGTTCTAAGCAAAGCTTCAGAACCATATGCTGAGTTGAGGGAGTAGAGGTTCTGCGGAAGGTAGCCTACGAAAAAATGAAAAAGTTTGGTTAAAATCAGAAAGTTGCAGTATTTCCTTATAGTTTTGCAAGATTGCATTTTAAGAACCTTCAGGAGCAAAGGAATTAGTTGCGGGTGGCAACCAAGCTGATGTGATCCCAGATTTTGCCATATCAGGTACTTTTCTCTCCAAATTTCTCCACCAGTCATGTTTTCGTGACTCCCAGTTGAAAGCCTGAAATTTTACACATCTTACATCATTACTTGTTTTAGTTAACGAGCATGGTACCCGCGCAATGCGACAGCGATGATGGCGGCGACGGAAGATGATGGTGGTGGCGGCGGCGTCAAATGGTGTAGGTAATTGATGTAAAGGTGTTTGATTTAAAGGGAGTAGTAGAGATACTTTATAATATAAATGACTAATGGTGTAATTTAAAATTAAGAGTGGTGTTGATTTAATTCATTAAGGGCAATTTGGTCATTTTGCATGTCCCATTTTTGTAAACTTTCAACATAAGGGTATAATTTTTATATAGTAGTATAGATAATGATCAGCAGAAACATGTTATGCAAACTTCAAACGGATAGAGGTGGCAAGATGAGCGACTGAAGGGGTCGAGTTGGGCAACTGGACTAAACAGGTTTGTATTAAAGCAAGTATTTTAAGCAGTTTTTTAGCATGGTTCAAAACAGACCAAACCGGGTTGGGTTGGCCTGCACACATAGTTTTCCGTTTTTTAAAAAAAATTCAAAATATAATGTTAAATATGAATACAAATCCATTATCATTACAAAAATCTTCTAAACCTTTGAACAAAACTATTTAGGAAGTTGTAAGCATTAAAAGTAGACTTTGAACAATGTTCAACCCATTTTGACTCACTAGACCCATTGACATTTTCTCTTTTTAGCTAATTTATTTATTTAGCCCGTTTAAGATAAAACACAACCCAAATCAACTCATTCATAATAGATAACTTGTTTTAATTTACATCATATATTATTTACCTCAAATATGATAACTACTGATACATGCAAAGAAAATTTTTAGCATTGTCGGTTACCTGAAGTAAGATTTCTCTTCCGTTGCGTAGCACTGGCAATTATAAGTAACATTTAGCTAGGGTGGCTACTAATAAAAATTGTAAAGATATTAACAGTAGATAAAGTTAAAAGAGCATGCATACCAACTTGTGATTGCTGAACACCGTTATCATCGTCCTATAATAAAAAATAATCAAATGTGACAATCAGGAAATTAAGCTAGTATCTTAATGAATAAACATTAATCAGTTGATAAATAACTAAACAAGAATCGAATGAGAGGAAGTATGCTTACATTTCTAAGGACACCCATAACGAAAACTTGTAATAACTCTAACTATATGAACAAGAAAGAAATGCCCTGCATCCATTATGAAAACTTGTTATATGTAAGTCATGGTAAACATTACTAGTCTAACTGCTGTTTGAAAGTTCATTAGTGTTTGACTTTGAAAATGTCAAAACTGGTCTTTTAGAAATAGAAGCTGCTACTGTTTCGTCCATATATGATATATGTATGCATTCTGAAATTGAAATTTTCTTTGGAACAAATAATTTAACTGTCAAAAACTAATATTTGAAAAAACCATCGGTAATTTCAAATTATTTACACGGGTAAAAGTTTAAACAGATAAGATTTTTTAATTCAAGTCATTCAAAAAAAAAAAAAACAAGTATTATGACTAGCCCACCTTCAAGATTTTACCAAATTGGTTCGAACTTGAGATCTCTAGGCCATTAGGCCACCTTAGTGGTGATTTACAGAGATGAAAAAAAGTAAAAAAAATTACAAAGATTGAGAAACAAATTATTACCCGAAGAATGCAACAAATGAGATGAGGTTATGTAAATATGTGATATGAATAACTAGTAAACTTATATATAGTGAAAATAAATTTATATAACTTGTGTTAAAATAATAAGTCCATGTTGATGGGGGTATTTATAGTAAGCAAGATGATGAAAACAAACATGCTTAACAGATTCTTGATAAGTGGGATGGAAATTTTCCATCCACAAAAAAGTAAGATTCGCGTTAAGCTCCTATTCGAGTTATGGGCATTTATAGTGAAATTCATGAGAACGATTCGTTAAGTAGCTATTTGAGATTCGATTATTATGAGGTATAATTCGTACGTAGATCGAATGTATATGTAAAATGTTTGTCCAATATGAGCTGATCGTTTTATTCGTCCTTTTTATACATCCTGCACTACCACCGAATAAAGTTCATTTGATTTTATTAATATAAAAAATTCAATGGTTTTGACCAATGTTTTTGTTTTCTTGCTCCTTTTTATTTATTTGAAAGATGTTTTTTTCCCTTACGTTTGATTCCTATAGTTTTACTAGGACGTTTAAAGTTTGTGCGTGTGCTTACATATGTACGATTATGACTACTCTTTATTTAATTGCCACAAAAATTACCTTTGTCTCATTTTTTTGAAATTAATAATCGTGTCAAAAACTCGGCCCAATATGAAACATGCTTAATTAAACACATTTAATTCCAACGTTAATTGTATAACATGCTTATCTAAATTCAATGGCGGCCCCCAGAATTTGAGCACCCAGGCCAAGTCAGAAAAAATATGCCCCTATCGGTTAAGGAATTCAAATATATATGCAATTCTTTTAACAGATGAGACTTTATAACAATAATAAAATCATACTCGTAGTATTTATAATTCAGTCATTAACTATTTATTGGAATCAAATATATTTATCTATATAACACATTATACTTATACATATGCACTATATATAGAAAAATTTTAACAATTTTGTGCCCCTTCAAACATGTGCCCTGGCCAGAGGTCGGGTTTGCCCCCTCCGGGCCTCCACTGTCTAAATCAATCAAATGATGACGTGTGTCAAACGTGCCAACTAGGTTGGGTTCTCAAACCTTCAAATAACTTACAATACATTTTTGATTCTTTTTGAAGATTTGTTATTACTAATCCAACCAAGCACCATATAATAAAGGGGTTAGGTGGATCAACTTATTTATAAATTAAGGCTTTTATATTTTTAGTCATTAAGTGCTGAGTGTATTAAGTGCTAAATATAAATAATGTCTGAATGTATTAAGTAAAATATAAGTGATTGACGGTTATTTTTGTTTATTAAGTCGTAAAGAATCATGCAATTTAACGTAATGATTAATTTCTTAATTATTAAGTAAAAAAAAACAAGTTCTAAACATGTTTCAACCCGAACCAAACCAACTTATTTCATGTACGTGTGGTTCGTATCATGTTCGCAGGTTGCATTGAAAATAGCCACCACTACTGAAGGTATCAGAAACTACAAAAATCCCGTTGAAAACCACAAGAGGAAGTATATCAAGAAACAACCACCACATTGGAATATAATTCAACTTTTTGAATCTTGGCATCCATAAATCTGAACAAACAAGGGCACAAGGGTATCCATCCAAACCAGTTCTGCCACCAATTGCATCTATGTTGAGACTTGTCTCTTTCACTTTGTTACTACCTCATCTTACATTATGAGAGGACGGATAGAGATTAGACATACTTTTAGGCATATATGATACATTTTACGTATCGATATCATAATAACATTTTCATTTCTTCAATTTCTTAATCAGTAGCAACTCACAAGGTAACTAAAAGAATACTCGGGACTACTCATTGCCGCAAGATGATCCTATGCCCATCTAAAACAAACCGACAGGCTTATTTCATTTAACAAAATTACCTAAAAGATTACTATATCTGTCAAAAATCATGATTCACTTCCCATAATTTATTTGGAAGATGATGAAATTATCCTCATAAACACACCAAATTTTTACTTCATAAAGGGTAAAGCTCATCCGCTGATTTTCTTCTCTTCAGCAGCCTTGATGATGTCGATGAATTCAGGCTACACAAGAAAGATAAAGAAAAAGACTAAGAACAAGCCAACACACGTGTGCCAGATGAAGTGAGTAGAAAAAATAACAATCTAGCTTACCTTTAGAGAAGCTCCACCTACTAAGAATCCATCAACATCTAGTTTCCCTCCTAGTTCCTTGCAGTTGGAACCGTTTACAGATCCTGCAAATAAACGCCAAGGTAGGAAGGGGTGTTTGGATGTGCATTGCTAAAGAGATTATGTGATACCTATAATTAACCAGTTCTATAGTCTAGACAATCCCACTTGTAATAAAAAGAAGTCGTAGATGATAATTTTTAGATGTACTTGTGTTGTTTGAAGTTGATCAAGGTCGTACACTAATCCAAGCATGCTTAGGCCCGAGTTTGTTCACTGGACGATCTCAAAGGGATTTGGTGTCTCATTTGAAATTTATCAATCAGAACTTAATACTAGTATTATTCATGCTAGAGCAAAGTAATATTGACGTAAGAATTTATTATAACGTCGAGTCTAATCACTAATGTATGCATACCTCCATAGATAATTCTGGTTTTTGCAGCAATATCAGCATTGACATTGGCTGCAAGCCATTTCCTTAATTCTGCATGTACCTGTTATGCATTCGCACAAAAAAGAGTCAACTTTCATAAGTAATTTTCAATGTTGACCTTAAGAAAAAAATTAGCATTTGAAATCATTACATTTTTAATTAAAACTAGTAGTTCACTTACTTCTTGAGCCTGAGCTGGAGTGGCAACCTTTCCTGTTCCAATAGCCCAAACTGGCTCATATGCCAAGACAACATTGTCCCAGCTTGCTATCTTGTCTGCAATAAAGTATTTACAAGTTTACGTCACAAACAGAGACAACGAGGTCACCATTCCACAACTACGTATTACATATTCCGTGTTTTCCCAATATACAAGTGAAAACATCCCTGAGATGAGTTAAATCTTGCAATAATTACTGTTAGCAGAAGTTGACAACAGGGAACAATATATTTTTAACTTTGAATCCAATGCATAAGCATAATATCAACTGAAGTATATCAAATATGAAGCCATCTAATACACATCCTAGCTATTAAACAGGAATAGCTATAAAAGATATACCTGCAATTGCTTTAGTTTGTGCAGCAACAACTTGCATCGTGGTTCCAGCTTCCCGCTCTTCAAGAGTCTCACCCACACAAGCAATCACCTTCAAACCTTGACAAAGTGCGTATGCAACCTTTTCTCCAACAAACTGAATAGAAAGATAACAAACTTCTGAACTAGTATCTTTACAAAAACACATAAGCCAATTAACATTTTTTGAGTGGAAACTATTCACACGCATCACACATTGGACTCACCCACAACCTCTTAGTTAATGGGCTTCCTTGACATCTTTACTAATGAATGAACATACAAAATTCATTAAACAAATTACCTCATTAGATTCATTTAAGAGAGCTCGTCTTTCAGAGTGACCAATAATGACCCAAGGGATGCCTATGTTGACGAGCATCTCTGCACTGCACATACAAGTAAAAATGTATGAAGTATAGTTCATTAGTTAGAGAATAAAAAAAAATACTCCGTATCATTTTTCTTAAAATGTATGGCATCAAAACCGGTTCAAAAGAGAAAGATCAATGCATTTTTTTTTCTTTATAATGGATGGTGATTAGATGCACAAGAACATACCTAATTTCACCTGTGAATGCACCTCCTTTCTTAACCCAACAGTTTTGGGCTGCAACTTGAAAATTGGGCTTCAGTTCACTTTTAACACAGGGGAGGAACACAAAGGGAGGGCTCACCACAACCTCTACAAAAGCAGGGAATTCTTGTGACTTCATGTATAAACAATTCCCCTCCGTCCCAATTTAAATGTCCCATTTTGACTTTTAAAGTCTTTCTTTCGCAACTTTGACCATAAATTGTTTCGTGTATGTCATACAATAATTGATGTAAAATATATGGATAGATTGAGCTTTAGATGTATTTTTCATTGATATAACTTTCATTAGGTACTATATTATATAAACAAAAATATTTACGGTCAAAGTTGGAGAAAAAAGACCCAGCAAGTCAAATTTGGACATTTAAATTGGGACAGAGGAAGTATTAAATATCGATATGTTCAACTTACGGTTACTCTCTATAAAATAATGATCTGTTAAAATGTAACAAACTATTCTGTAATAATAAATCTACCTACAACATCTGCAGACGGCACTTGACCTTCATTAAGTGTTGAAACAATCTTCTTAACCTCATCCTTAGTTCCATTCTGTGATAAATTTTGTCAGACAAAATAATCAACAAACGCAAATCTGTTGCATAACTGTTATGGTCGAGTAAAATTTATCTCTTTAGCTCCTATAAATAATAACGTACCATACTGTGAAGAATTTGCATTTGCATACACTATATAACACTAATTCATATATTTTTACATCACTGTTATAACGATCGTTTGTTAAACTATGAACGTTTCATAAATTGTCATAATATCTAACAACTTACGCATTTCCAGTTGCCTCCAACGAAGAACTTCCGTCCCATAACGGATCAAAAAGTGTGCAGCAAGAAAAAGGTTTGTTCTTAGATTGGGTTGATTTATAGTTATATAACAAAGCAAAGAAACAGACCACACAGTATCAACACAAACACATACTCTTTAAGGTTACTAAATGGTAAGTGGTTTTAATTTCTCCGAAAATTTGTATGGCAAGTAGATTTTAACGGATCACAAAGGACTTTATTGCCCGAATTTTATTACGTATCTATAGTTAAGATTTTAATAGATACATACATAGGTTCATAAACATAAACATAAACATAAACATAAACATAATATACGCATGATCTTTTCCATGATCAAAATGGTTTTACTAATAATGTGCATAAATTAATTGTGATTTTACCATAAAATTTGAAGCTGAATTATTTTAGTAAATATTTTTAAAATAGGAAAATCCATTTTTGTTATATTGAGTTTAAACTAAATATAATAAGTTCTAGAGATTTTTATATAGGAAATTTACTTTTTAAGTAATCTAACCTTGTGAATGATGAATTGAAAAATCAAAACCTCTAAATATTTGATTAAGTTTTATAACAATTATCTTTATTTTCTTAATTTAGAGCCTTTAGGTGGTAAGATGATAACAAAACTATTTATGTTAATTGAGAGCCCATAACTATTTATCAGTCCAGTAATATCGAGGCCCAATAACGATCTTTTCATTTGTCTTTGTAAATAAACTCATTAAAGGGAGTTCAACTACCTTTAAAAACTGTTTTAGTCGATTTTGGTCTAGAAACTGTTTTATTTCATAGGGGGACTCCCCCCCCCCCCCCCCACACACACACACACTTTTGGTCTAGAAACTGTTTTAGTCGATTTTTATTACTTGTTTATATTACTGGATATAAAAAAAACACCACGTATTCAATTTTGGTAGGCATATGAATATTTGAATATGAATATCTTGAATAATATTAATTTGATAAAGATGATAACTATAATGAAATCAACATATGATTTATATATTCGAGGTTAATTAAAAGTAATTCAATAAAAAAAAAATTACGTAGCATTTCAAGATTCTCAATAGTTTGAATCATGACACTCTATATATATACTATAAGTTTTTTTAAAGGTGAATTTGATGGAAACTTCGCGTCGCGATTCGACAAAGAAGTACAAGGATCATTCTTGTAATTCACCAATTCTTCACATCTTACATCACCAGCCTCTATCTCGCATCTATTCAACTTCAATAAAAATCTATATAAATAACTTTTTATACAAGAAATCTAGATCACGATCGCATATATAAATCAGGTAAACTTTTCCCTTTATATATGGGTTGTTTGGATTTGCTTATTTTCTGAGGTTATCAGCTTATTGGAATTTTTGTTTGAAGCAAATTATGTCTGTTTCAGGTGCTAGTGGAAGTAGGAAATGTCCCAGAATCCATGATCAGACCTCTGCCCATCATTTCTTCTAACAGCATCTTTGACTCTTGAATGCTCTCTTTGACTTTTTAATAATCCTAGAGAAATAATAATGTTGTATGTAACACTATTGTGAATGCAATGCAACCACTATCTTCCATTACCATGGACAACTCTTTACCTTTGTTCAGTAAACCATTTAACCATGACTATCTTAATGCGGTAATAACAGTTAATAGATATATTGATTGTATGTATATACTAGACATTCGATGTATGTTAGTAACACCCACTAAAATTATTTTATTATTTACTTAAAAAGTGATAAAGCATTGAATAATGTTTAGTTTAAACAACCACCCAATTACTTGGTTAAGTTGACTAAAAGGCATAGGTTTTCCAAGGAGTATTTTATCAAACAGTTGGAGGGCATCATCAAAATTTGAAATATATGGGATATTGGAAGTACTTTTCATTGTATGGGATGGGGTCTTAGTGAAAGGAATCGACTTTATTATTATAGTTGTACAGAGATCTTGAACCTTCTGACCTTATGAGTAAAACCTACTCATCTGTATTGGATGACTCACTACTCGTCTGTTTTCATTGGCTGTATAAGATCTTTCTAAACCGTGCACATACATGCAATTAATTATACCAAAGTTTTGACATCCCACAAGCTACCAAAGCTAAACTCATGAGAAATTCAACCTCATACCTATCAAACATATGAGTTGCTTTTTTGTACCAGACTTTGGACATCAGACAAGACATGCCCCAAATATGTTAGAAACAATTTGACAAAAACAAACACAATCAAAACGAAAGGAAAAAAAATGCCTGTAACATTAATTGAACCTTCAACCAAATAACGCATACCGGATAAAAAGCTTATTAAGGTTGATAAGTCCAAATAAGCGTTTGGATGAAAAAGAAACCTTAAGGCCTTACACGAACTCTATAAAGAACCTTCCAGTTAATTTCTTTACTCAACAATTAATCACTGTTTAATCTAATGGAGGATCTTGAAAGATCATCCTCACAAGTTCAATTGGAAGAAGAACAAGATATGTTTAGCTTTGATTCTGCCCGTTTTGGTATGTCATCTTCCATACCTGAAAGTCCAAACTACGACGATAGCCAGATGGAGGTAATGGTTTCATCAAACGAAGACATGATCAGCGATCCCCAAATAGTTAGACAACGATCGAATGCTAGTATTCGTAGTGGTGTTATGGGTCATAGTGGAGAAAAAGTAGTTGTTTGTTCTTCAAATGCTTCATTTAAGCGAAATTCCACTTTGATGAGGACAAAAACAAAATCTAGGTTAATGGATCAACCAGATATGGACCACAGGTCTCATAAGACCCCGGGATTATCAGGAATTCATGGAAAAGGTGCTCGTGAGTTAGAAGAAGATGAATTCTCCATAGAAGATGATATGCCAGATGAGTACAAGACATTCAGCTACAACAAGTGGACTTTACTTCAGTTAATTAGTTTCATATTAATCATGGGCGCTTTAGCTTATACACTTTCAACCTCAAAATTGAGAAATGAAAACTGTTATGATCTCCAATTGTGGAGATGGGAGGTTATGATATTAGTTGTGATTTCTGGGAGACTAGTGTCTGGATGGGGGATTACTATCTTAGTTTTCTTCATGGAAAGAAGCTCCTTTCTACGAAAACGACTTCTATATTTTGTTTACGGCTTAAAAAAACAAGTTCAAAATTGTATTTGGTTGACATTGGGTTTGATCGCTTGGAAATGTACGTTCGATAAAAAGGTTGAAAGTTTGGCACATGCGAAGGTATTAAGATATGCAACCAAGATATGCATTTGCCTTTTAGTGGGAAATATTTTTTGGTTAGTAAAAACTTTGCTGATAAGAGTTCTTGCTTCATCATTCTATGTTAACAAGTTTTTTGATCGGATTCAAGATTCTATATTTTATCAATACGTGATAGAAACACTTTCGGGCCCACCAGTTATAGAGATTCAGCTAAAACAAGAAGAAGGAGATCGGCTGATGGAGGAGGTCGAGAAGTTTCAGCGTGTGGGGATGAGTTTACCAGCACAACTTAAGGCCAATATTCTCAAGGGATTTGAAGGTATTAGAACACCAACATCAAATACTCCGGTGGATGGTAAAAAGGAAGCGAGTAGTAGTCCTAAGAAGAATATTGATAACATGATCCCCATTGATCACTTGCATAAGCTAAATCAAAAGAATATATCTGCTTGGAATATGTACAGGATGATGAATATTATTAACAAAAAAATGCTAGCTACTTCAGACAAACAATTACAAGATGAGACTTTTATTCAGATAACGAATGAAAAGGAGGCCAAGATTGCAGCCAAGAACATATTTACTAATGTGGCAAAACCGGGTTCCAGGTATATATGCTTTTGTGTTACTTACTTCAAAGGTATCATTATTTGTACTTGTATGATCCTACATATATATACATTTGTTGCTCATTTTTTGGCAGACACATTTATCTTGAAGATTTGATGCGATTTTTGCGATATGATGAAGCTTTGAAAACAATTCACCTCTTTGATGAATGCAAGTGAGACCAAAGGAATTAGCAAACGAGTTCTTAAAACTTGGATGGTATGTGTGTTTATCTAGCAACTTCCTGATTTTACCAAAGTAGAAGATTTTGGTTTTGCTAATTTATGTTTGCACGCTGCCAAAACCATGTTCTCCTAGGTTAATGTGTTCCGAGAGCGAAGATCTCTTGCACTATCACTCTACGACACAAAAACAGCCGTGGACAACCTTCATCAGATGCTAAATGTCGTATTAGGAATCATACTAACTGTGATGTGGATTATTATTCTTAAATTTGCTACAACCCAATTCTTTATATTCTTAAGCTCACAGCTAGTTTTGATAGCGTTTGTGTTTGGAAACACGTGCAAGACATTGTTCGAGGCAATTGTTTTCGTCTTTGTAGTGCATCCATATGACGTTGGTGATCGTTGTGAGATAGATGGTGTTCAGGTAAGGTTTCAAATACCAAAAACTCATAATATATAGGAGTAATTTTCTATTTTTTGGGTTGCAATTAGATTATTTATATGGTCTTAAAAATGCAGATGATAGTTGAGGAGATGAATATACTGACAACAACCTTCTTGAGGTATGATAATCAGAAAATAGCGTATCCTAACAGCGTGTTGTCTACTAAGCCCATCGCTAATTACCATCGTAGTCCTGACATGGGTGATGCCATTGATTTCTGCATCCATGTATCAACTCCCACAGAAAAGATTGCTAAGATGAAGGAATTGATCACAATGTAAGATTTCGTTATGCATGTTAGATTTACTTTTTTAAACTCAATTATGAAACTTAGGCCACCTTAGAAATGGTTAATTATCGGTTTCTTAATGTCCTTAATTTGATCACGTTGCAGCTATGTCGAGGCAAAAAGCGAGCATTGGCAACCTGAGCCAATGATCGTGTTAAGGGATGTTGAGGACATGAATCGACTCAAAATATCAATATGGCTTTCACACCGCATGAATTTCCAGGACATGGGCGAAAGATGGATAAGAAGAGCTTTTTTAGTAGAGGAAATAATCAAGATTTTCAAAGATCTTGATATTGAGTACCGAATGCTCCCACTAGACATCAATGTTCGCAATTTACCTGGATTGGCTTCTAATCGATTTCCCTCCAATTGGACGACTTGTGCAAAGTAATAATTAATTTGCCATGGAAGCTGAGGATCATACTTACATAGACTTTACGAATTAATGTCATTAAAGCTGTACGTGGACTGTAGTAATAATGAAGTACTAATTAATTATGATTGTTTTCATGCTTCTAATTTGTAACAACTCACATTTCTGTTTTTCTTAATACACATGTTAGACATAAGTTATGGTCCAGGCTCAGATCCATAGCAACTAAAGTAATTCAATAGCTATTAGAGTTAGTTAGACTGGAAGGAACAAAGCGTTCCTTTGAACGCCAAGTGGGCCACATCACCAAAGCACGCCATCTTTGCTCGTCCATTTTATCACGCCCCTTCAGTTTTTTTGACCAAGAACGCCCCTCGGGGCACTGTTCCGGAGCGTTCCGGGGGGAAAAAGTGAAATTTAACGCCTAAGGGGAGCCTTGATCTGTTTAGTCTTACATACATTAATTGTTTTTAGAGTAAATTACATGGATGGTACCTGAAGTATACCTTAGATTACCCTTTTAGTACAATCTTTTGAATCTCTACTTAGACCATACCTAAGGTTTTTAAATTCTACTCCTACGGTACCTAAAACTGACGACCGTTTATTTGGCTGTTAAGTCCATCCACTTGAGGAGTACTTTTGTTATTTTCTTACCAAGAAGACCAAAAGTGTAATTACTTCTATAATAATAAAATTTATTAATTAACAAAATATTCATTATACATATACTTTATTTTTTTTGTTTTGTTTTTATCATTATTATTTTATTTTTATTTTTATTTATTTAAAAACTCATTCTCAAAAAAATAAAAAAAAAAATCAAAATAAATAAAAAAATAAAAAAATAATCATAATTTTTTTTAGTTTATTTTTAATGAAAACCTATGACCTATCACCTCCACCAGCTACCTCTTATTAATACCGTTAATTTTTTTAAATGAGTTTTTATTATAAAAAATTATTAATGAACATAATAAAAATAATACGGTATGGTATTTATTTTTATAATTTGTTTTTATTATAAAAATTTATTAAGAGGGGGAAATGTGTAGTTTTTTGTTTTTATTTTTATTTTCTGTTTTTTTATTATTTTTATAGAAACACATTCCAAAACAACAAAAAAATCTTTTTTAATAATAATATGATACGGGTTTCGCCCTTAAGGTATTAATATGGGATAGCTAGTGGTGATGATATTAGAGTTAGTTACATGCATCGTTTTTATGGTTTGATCCTTTATTCACCATCCATCCTTTGTGGAAAGTATTTTCATTATCAATCCCTACAAGGTTAAAGTTAAAACAAAAGCTAAGCCTCAATAAGTAACTAGAATAGAAAAAAAGGGTATTTTGGTTATTTTAGTTAAGTGAAAGACAGTTTTCGTTTCAACTTAGTAACTTACCCTTGTAGGAATACAACAACAACAACAACAAGGTACTCAATCCCGACATAAGTCGGGCTATGAGGGAGGTATGATGTAGACAGACCTTACCCCCACACAAAGGTGGGGAGGCTGCTTCCAGATCCACCGAGGTGGAAGGGACCTCCGGCCCGGGGTGAAAAAAATAGGGTTAGATCCACCGGAGTGAAAGACTTAACCGGAAAAATCTCGATCTCAGATCTACTCTCGATCTCAAAGAGAAGCCGGAATGAATAATGCAAATATTTTGAAGGAGCAGTGGATAGTGAATATATAATCAGGGTTGGATATTATAAAACAAATATTAAAGTAAAACAAATAGGACAAGATTTTGACCCTTAGATCATGGTTAAATTGATGCACGAAGATTCACGAAGTAATTGATGTCCGATGATTTTCATGATGCACGGTGATTTTCAATAAAGAGAAACCTATTGTTTTATTTGTTTTACTTTAATACTTGTTTTATTTTACCTAAAACCTATATAATCAAACTACATAGATAGATCACAAGCTTCGTATATCTCCTGTTTTTGAAATGTATTGTAAATAGTAAATTGGTTTCTTTTGGGGTTGTGTAGTAACAAATTCACTAACATATTTTTACCATATACAACAATGATATGTTTTAGACAATTGTACAGTATATAATAAAGCAAGAGATTAGAATTACGAATTTACGATTAGAGAGGTTGATGTATATAGATATGTGATTGATGCTCATGTCCATGTGTATAGATATATGGTTTTCTATCTCAATAATCTCTGTTTTTTTTTTTTTTGGTTATTTGAATTGTTATATGGTTTTTTATACAAATAACAAGCTCAAACCAGCCATTATCGGTCATAATCGGTTAATTCGAGACCCGGACCGAGCCCGCCCACCCGAGTTTCTATTGGTCTGGTGCACGAACTTTAATTTGATCCAGTTTCGCGTTTGACTGAGTAAGGTCCACCCGGTTTAGTTTTAATTAAGTCCGTGCTCATGACTACTTTACACTATTTTTGTATTATTTAAATTGAATGATTGCTCACAACTTTCTATGCAATTGACATCGTAAAGATATTATATTATATTTATATTGTATTATTAATTTATACTTGTATTTATATTTATAATTGAGTTAATTACATTTTTCGTCCCTGTGGTTTGCCCCACTTTCAAGGATCATCCCTGAGTATACGAAATTACGTCTTTCATCCCTAAGTATGGAACTCCGTTAACATATTTGGTCCACGACCAAAACGTCCGTTAAGTAGCGGGTCACGTGAGAGGCACACCATGGGCAAAATGGTCAGTTCGCTTTTTCAGGGATCAAAAGTGTAAAACTCCCCACGTTTAATAGAAACCAATTCTATATATCTATAAAAATTGATCCTAACTCCAATTTTTATTTTCCAGTAACAACAAATTTATTCAACAATAGCATCAAATCTCAAACAACTCTTTAATCCCTTAAACACAATTATCAGATCATCAAGCAATAACAAATATATAAACATAAAACATCCGCTAAATACATATATCACTTCTGCAACTATGAAGTATATAGATACACATACATATAAACACACACTAAATACTAACTGTGTGAAAAAATTTCAAGAAAATCACCATCTCAAAAAGCTTCGCATCTTCTCGATTTTGACGTTTGAAATCATGTAACATCCCAAAACTTTTTGACGTTGACCGTTGACTTGTCGTTAGTGACCGTTAGTTAATATGTGATTTATACGTGTTTGTGTGAATTAAATGATTAACGTGGGATATTGTGTTAAAGTGATTAAAGTGATGAAAATAAAGTTTATAATGATTAATAAAGTCATTTAGTGTTCCCGATAGGATTTAAGAGTCGTTAAGTGTTCCCGTATGCGTTAAACGAGCAGTTAAGTGACGAAACGAGTTGTAAGGAAGTACGAGGGCCTAGATGTAAAGTTTTTAAAGTTACTCCAGCATAAATAGGGCATGGAGGTCGACCATAAGGCTGAAAAATCAGATTAAAAACCCTAGAAAAATCCTTCACACAAAACCTAGGTCAATTCCTCAATTTCTAGTCGATTTCGGGTGATTTCAGAAGGGTTTTTGCTTGTCTTTTGATCCGTTTATCATCCCTTTCAGGTATGGATTGATTTACACATCTATTTCTGATTATTATTGAGTGTTTCTATGGTTCATATCTGGTCCATAACCCAAGAGGGTGATTGGTGATAGCATGATTCGATTTTGTAGCGATAATTGGGGTTTATGTGATCTATACAAGATGTATATGATCCATGGATCAAGAGATGGTTTCAAACCATCAATTAGGTCATATATTATGTGTATATAGGTTCTGAAAGTCGGGGTTGAAGTGTTGGATCCGTTTGGTGGTCGAGTTGTTTGAAAACAAGGGTTTTGTAGGGCTGAAATCTTATCTGTTTTACAAAAATCATAACTAATTCATTATAAATCTATAGAGGTCGTTCCTTACATATTTGGAAAGGTCTAGGTGTCTCCTAAATTCGTCCAGAAGAAAGTTTTCCCTGATTTTGCTTCGTAATTCTCCGAAAACACTGATTTCTAAAAGTGGTCAGATTCCAGACGAGTTCAACAAGGCAATGTTCAAAAAATCATAGAAAATCAATGAAAAATCGTATTGAGGTGATTTCAAAGGATATTGTTAGATAAAAGAGATATGTTTAATGTCTTATAATAGTTGTTAATAGGTTGGGTAATGTTTTGTGAAAAACATGGTTTTCACATACGCGCAATGCTGAATTCGTCTAGACTAGTTTTGTTGTGGAGTCGTATGTGTGAGTCCATGCTGTTTGGGCTTCATGGAAATCATTTAAATTGTATAATCAGAGATGTTTGATATTTATTAATTATATATTGATCATAGGTTGTCGGCGACACATACCAAGGTTGGTTGGTAACACATTGTTTGTTGTTCAAGAAGCTCTGAGAGGTAAGATAACTACCTTTTGACACGAGGGACACAACGAAAACTTAACTTTTATAATAAATGTTTGTTAAAGCCCTTTCGTACGTATGTTGGGTATGGGAACTCATGGGAGGTCACTTGGGTGTTGTTTATGCATGCTAATGATCTTTTTATTTGTCGTTATACTTGATATGCATGCTTAGATGTTGGAAATGATTGAGATTGATGTTTAGTTGGATACATGTTGGCTTGTACATCTAGTACACTAGACTTGGTAGGATTGTGAAAGAACTGAACTCGATAAACCGAAAACACAAGATTTTTTTTTTTTATTTATTTTTTTTTTTTTTTTTTTTTTTTTATATACCCCACTGCGCCGCAGTGGGTGGAGAACTCTCCCACTGCGCCGCAGTGGGAAATCTCGGACTCAAGTCCAGAAAAGCCCCACTGCGCCGCAGTGGGTTTGACACTCTCCCACTGCGCCGCAGTGGGAGGAAAAACTGTTAAGGCCGTGGGATTCCACTGCGCCGCAGTGGGCAAAACCACCCCCACTGCGCCGCAGTGAGCAGCTGCACAGCAAACCTAAGACCATTTCAACACTTGAACACACTTGTAACCTTCAAATTTCAAAACAACATCTTAAAACACATTCCAGAGATTGACATCAACTTCATGGACACCTTTTAAACATATAATACAACATCAACTTGTTTCAAAACCCATGAACACCATCTAATGGGTCATTTACCCATTTTGACACTATTTTCGACCGAATACACAAATTCACAAACTTTCCCAAAAGCTTTGCACCTGATTGTTTACATAATTTTTAACAAAGGTATGACCATCAAATCCAAATGTACCAAGAGCCATGAGGAGGGGATTTCTAAGCCTCTAAACCAAAAGTGTCATTCTTCCACGAATGACCTAATACCTTCAAGTCTTCCAAAAACACTTCAAGCTCTAAACCAAGGCTTTCAATTCAACAACACTAGTTCCTTCTTCCGGAACTACCTATAAAATGGTAAACAACTAAAATATAAGCAAAGGCTTAGTGAATATACTTGCATACATTTACGGATACGAAGGAGGGCAACGCACAAAGGACTATTACATGTAACCCATGACACCGTCGTGCCATACCTACATGCTCACCTTTGCACAATAAACAACATATATGGATCCATTAGAGAATATCGGGGTTCTTAGGCCCCGAGAAGGTTCTTAGGCCTTTTCTCAACAACAATAGGGGTTCTTAGGCCCCGGAGGTTCTTAGGCCTCCTAACAATTGACCCCACCCGGGTCTAGCCAAATCAATTACCACACATGAGAAACACATTACAACATGATGTGGCCAATTGACCCAACGTAAACATAAAGGTATGCAAATATACTCACCTCCTCCGCAAATAGATCAACAAAGCTAAAACGATTAAGCACAAACAAGCTTCAACCTATAATCATGTCATAAAATGCATAAGCTTATAATCACAACTTGACTAGCTTAACCTAGCCATACTCAAACACTAGCCTCTCTAAACCCAAAACCCAACCCATTTGTCATTGAGTCTCCATTTTACTTCCACCATATCATAGGTAGTTCAACCTACCATTTTCATCAACATTTCAATTACTTGTAAAAACTCATCTTTTCTCATAAACCAACATTATCACATACGCTTATCAATTTCATAATCAAACTCAACACATAACTCAATGACAACTAGGTTAACTAAGGAATTGGGAAAATTAGCCACAAATCAATTTCTAGCAAAAACCCCCAAATTTGGTTCATCCATGAACCCTAATTTTGAAAGAAGGATAAAAACTAAATTAGGGGAATTCAATACCTCAACAACAACAATCCAATGCAAGACTTTTAGTTTGAGAATCCTTCTTTCTCCCTTTCTCTTAAAAACGGCCACCACCACCCCACTTACAATCCCTAACTTTAATTTCTTGAATGAAGATTACTTGGTGGTGATTGTTATTATTATTATGATTTCTATTCTTGAACTTGAGAGAGTTACTCTTTGTTTTGAAGAAATGAGTGAAGGAATGCATGAAAGGAAAAGGAAAGAAATGAAGAAGAATAGGTGGGAGTTGAGGAAAATGGTGAATCATCAACAAAGGGTGGCTGGCACACTATGGGGCTGCCACGCCCCATTCACTTTTTGGGTAATAAAATACCCGCTATCCGCTAAAGTTCCAACTAAATTACCCCATTTCTAAAAATAAAATACTAGGAAATTAATTTAATGTCGAAACTATAAAAAGGGTTAAATTCTTTTTACCTTAAATCTCTGGGGTGTTACAGATTGCCATGTCACGCGCACGTTAAGGGCCCTAAAAGTTGTATTGTTGTTGATGATGATACTCGAGTATAATTATTGTCGAAAGTGTTAAGCTTAACCCATGCTAGCCTTGGCTAGTATGCTATTGTCGTTGTCACTTGGGGTAATCATGATAACCCCCATTCGACTCAGTCTGTTGTTGGGGTTTACCGGATGGCGTGGGCTGGCCATTTTTGTCGATGTCGGTTTACTCGTGGATTGGTTATGCTATCCGTAACGACGCCAATGGACCACCGAAATGTCTACCCATCATGTCGGGTGTGAGGCTCCCTAAAGGTCAATGGACCGCCTTCACACAATTTATATTGTTGATAACAAGTGACATACGTTACTTGGCTTTGTTGTGGCATAACCTGATGTTGATTTGTTGAGATGCTTATTGTCGACTGATGAGGTTGCTAGGCACATTTAGGGATATGATATTCCTAATGCTTGTTGTTGTTGTTGTTGTGTTGTGTTACTTAACATGCGTATGATAGTTTTAAAAGATGTTTGAACTAGCAACCACTTTATACAACCTGTGGTTATCTTACTTAGCTTTTAAAGCTAACCCTTGTTTTGTTGAAATATGTTGTGTTTCCCAGGTTAGTGTTTGAAGATTGGTGAGATGCATGTGAGGTTGGGTAGACGTTTAAAGATGCTTAGCTACCTGCTAGTGACATCACCTATTTAGACGACATTTATGAACCTTTATTGTGATTATAGTAATGTCTTGGGTTTTACAAGACATGACCATATATTGACTTATTTGTCATTTATGTAGTTGATGACATTTGTGGATTTCCTTTATTGTTGCTATGGTATAGATTCGTAACACCAGTTTTATTACATAACAATTCCAGTAGGAATTGTAAACGTTTTATTAAATGCTTCCGCTTGTTTTGACGCCGTTAGGCAAAATTTTTGGAAATCCATATTTTATAAACGATGGGTGTTACAAATCATTGGTCAACTTCCACTAATACTAACGATGGATTTTACCTCGATTTGGAAGCAACGAAGAGGGGAGATCTGGAAGTGGTAGTGTGGCGGCGATGGGGAAATCAGGCCATGGTGGTGCGGCAGAGATCGGAAATCCGGCTATGGTGGCACGGCGGCGATGGAGAAAACCGGTTGTGGTGGTTAACCCAAATCTTCCATTCACCAAAAAGAATGGTTGACCCAAAATCTTCAAAACCCTGAAAACATCAATTCGATCGATTGATGATGCTGCTGCAAGATTTTTTTTGAATTTCTTCTCCCAAATTGATCCACCGATTGATAATGTTGTTGCAAAATCCAGGAACCCCGTAAGGTGATCCATCGATCTTTTTTTCTCGACATCTCTTCTCCGTTTCTTGACATCAATTGATCGATCGATTTGAAGATGGTTCTTTTACTGTATAATGTGTGTGTGTGGGTGTGGAAAGAGATGTAGATGTAGATTGGGTATGAATATAGATTAGTATGTGATGTAGATGTTGATATAGCTTCAGATTGATGTAGATTTATGAACATATATATGATGATTTATGAACATATATCTGGTTTTAATTTGTATTTTTAGGATAAAGGTAGTATTTTTTTTTAAATGTTTTGTAATATGTTTTGTAGTGATTATGGTTGAAAGTGTATCAAGATCTGATGCAAGGTAGTTCTGTGATGAAGATAATGATGATGATGGATGAAGAAATATATGATGATGATGATGGATAAAAAAGATCTGATCTAAGGTTTTGTATAAAATAGATAAGAGAGACAATGGATAAGTAAAAAGACTTATTTGCCCTCATGTGCAGGGCACATGTCTGACTTAACGGGTTTTTTTAACGTCATTTAGTCATGTGGACCAAAAACGTGGACGTGGTTTCAAAGCTGAGGATGAAAAACGTAATTTCGTGAACCTAGGGATGAAACGTGAAATTTGGTACAAACCACAGGGACGAAAATTGTAATTTACTCTTTATAATTTAATGCATAATGAAGTGATCAAGTGAGAACCAAAAATAAGGGTGAGAACTGTGAGAACCACTAAAAAACCATCTATAAGGACGGAGCCAGTGTGGCTAAGGGCTACGCCCGTACCGTATCCAATCACCACCATCTCTTGGATCCCCGTCCATCAAATCCAAACTCGAATGCGTCCAGTGACAACCCCTTTAGATCGGATAAGGACAACGCTCGTACCGTATCCATCTGTTTTCAACACATAACCCATATAATTTTTTATTTTTTTTTATAAAAAATATTTTTTGAATTTTTTTTTTAAATGGATTTTTATTAAAAAAATAAAAATAAAAATTAAAAAATTAAAAATACCACACAAAAAAGAGAAAGAGGTATGTAGGGGGGGCAATAGTGGTTCTCACAGTTGTCACCCTTGTTTTGGTTTTCACATTAACCCTACCCTTAATGCATATACATTATACAAACAGTAAACTTTTGCTCTTTCATAATTTGTGTACCAATCAGCAGTACCAACAAACTAATACCATTTTTTTTACCCATTATTCTTTATTTTTTTATAATTTGGCTACATGTTTTCGTATTTTGCTTTTAATTTACTCCATCCATCCAAATTTAAAAGTCCTAAGTTGACTTTGCAAGTATTTTCGTTTTAAATTTGGCCGTAATTATTTTTATTTGTTATATATAATAGTTGATAAAATTTATATCAATGATTATACAAACGTTATATAGACACAGACAAAAGTATTTACCGTCAAAGCTATAAAAAAAAACTTAAAAAGTCAAACTAGAACATTTAAAATGAGACGTAGAGAGTATTATGTTTTTATTTTTTGTTATATATAATAGTTGATAAAATTTATATCAATGATTATACAAACGTTATATAGACACAGACAAAAGTATTTACCGTCAAAGCTATAAAAAAAAACTTAAAAAGTCAAACTAGAACATTTAAAATGAGACGTAGAGAGTATTATGTTTTTATTTCTAAAAAAAAGGGTAATGGGGGCAATAGTGGTTCTCACAGTTCTTACCCTTGTTTTGGTTTTCACATTAACCCTACCCTTAATGCATATACATTATACAAACAGTAAACTTTTGCTCTTTCATAATTTGTGTACCAATCAGCAGTACCAACAAACTAATACCATTTTTTTTACCCATTATTCTTTATTTTTTTATAATTTGGCTACATGTTTTCGTATTTTGCTTTTAATTTACTCCATCCATCCAAATTTAAAAGTCCTAAGTTGACTTTGCAAGTATTTTCGTTTTAAATTTGGCCGTAATTATTTTTATTTGTTATATATAATAGTTGATAAAATTTATATCAATGATTATACAAACGTTATATAGACACAGACAAAAGTATTTACCGTCAAAGCTATAAAAAAAAACTTAAAAAGTCAAACTAGAACATTTAAAATGAGACGTAGAGAGTATTATGTTTTTATTTCTAAAAAAAAGGGTAATGGGGGGAACCCTAGCCCCGGTATCACAATTGGATACCCATCGACCCACCCCGTATGAGCCATATGATGCCGGTAAAATACTTCCATCCTAATCCCCACATGATCTGGGCACCCCGAAGGATCGAACCCGCGTATTTAAACTTCACATATGGGTCTAGGCTTCATTGGTAACGGGTACCTTAAAGGAATTATTTTTTGTCCCCAGCGGGGATCGAACCTGAGACCTTAAGGTCACCAAGTGCTTAAGGTTGGGGCCCCGCACTGTGGGGCTTCAATTGTGGTGTTGATATGGTTTCGTTATGTTAGTTTACTTGCGTTGAACCTAGAACAGTCTAATTAAAAATCGTTATGCCATGAATATAGAAAACAGATAATTATTTATAGCAATACCACAAACGCGTAATATCAAAAAGATGATTGAAAGTTTTCAGTATATTAGTTAATAACATCAAAAAGTTGAATGAAAGTTTTCAATATATTAGTTAATAACATCAAAAAACTGAATGAAAGTTTTCAATATATTAGTTAAAGACTCAAAAGAAAAAAAAAGTGTGCAAGAAACCATCAAATAACCCGAAGAAAAAATCAACCGGGATGCGATATAGAAAAATCGGAATAGTGGTACGGATGTGATCACAAAAAGTTGAACGAAAGTTATGTTACTTGAAAACCTAAAAGGGATTAAGTGTGAAAAAAACCAAAAGATATCCGGAGAAAAAACCCCATCAGAGTACGATATGGTAAAATCCGAATAGTGGAACAAGGTGTGACGTGGACTAACCGAAACCCGCCCCATAGAGTGGTTACTGTTCATAGCTTTCACGATTAATGATATATATATATATATATACACAATATGCATGGACCACCAACCTTTTATCATGTTTTCATTTTTACTTTCTCTTTTATTACAAAACTTATATAATTTTCTATCACATTCGGAATAACTATTTCACAACGAAATACAAGTACTAACTTTACTTCTAACTTGTTTTGTTTCTTATTAGGCATCAGCTATCTTATCTAATTATGCAATCATTCAATTTTAATAACATGAAAATTATGTAAATGATTAAGCACTACAAAAGAAAGTGGAAATATAAAATGATGTTGAAAGAACGTTATGTTATATGTTGTATGTTTTGAAAACCTATTCAATAAATAAATAAATAATTGATTATTGTTATTTTATAGTATTATGTTTGAGTTGATTGTAATTATATTTTGTTTATTTTCATCGGATTGTACAAATTTAGTACGAGTAGTATTTTTATTAAAACTTAAGCGGTTTTCTAGTTTTCACTCTTCGGTCGATTCGGTTGGAAAACCAGTAACTTTATCTCCTTGTTGAATGTTACACATCTGAGATATATAAATTGTCCAAAATACCCTTTCTCTCTTCTTTTTTTCCAAGCCATAATCAATCACATATACTTTGTATATTCATATTGAAATGTAAATTTCATATTTTTAGCATACATCAATCCAATGATTTTATGAACAATTTAGCAACCTATTTACGTTAAATCGCCACCCTAATTGATTGACCACTTTCCTATCTTTTCTATATCGTACCCAAATCTACTTCCTGCAAGTTAATTTATGCCATTACAAAATAAAAATCTTGATACATATTATGATATACAACACATATCTCCAATGGTTACGATGACTATATGGTGGTTGGGTCTCTGGCGACGGCTACGAGAGCTACGAAGGTGATTGTAATGGTGGTGGCAGTGATGTTTCGTGTTCTTCATAAAAACCTCATAAGTGGTGTTGATGGTACATATATATATAGTTTCTAGATTTGACTAAAGTTCGATTTTTGTTGGGTTTTTAAAACTGGGATTTTGAAGTAATCTTTTATAAATTCTTTATATGTATGTGTTTGTAAATATGGAATTAGTTTGGATTTGATCCGTTAGGATTATATTTTGTGGGTCTGATTTGTTGTTGATGATGAGGATTTAAAGTCTCGAAAAATAAAAATGTAATAGTCATTACACTTATGGGTAATTTTGAAGGAAAATGAATGAGGAAGAAGAAGTAGGGGGAAAATTACCAAAAAGACCTATCATGTGCCGTGCACATGGCTGTTTTTAACGATCAGGGTTAGAGATGTTCAACGTGCATATTTGCAAACTATAGATACGTTTCGGATAATTAAATTCGTATGGATATGGTAAATGTCATTTGAAACAAACCCCATGTACCATTTTTACAATTTACCTATAATTATATTTAGTTCAATAAGTTATTGAATGCACAAACAAAATAATTTATATAATCCATATTGTCCACCCGAATTGTCTCCATTATTAATATTTTGATGTTCAATAAAATAATAAAATACTTTATGCTATTATATTTTTCTCATTTTAATTTATTTTAATTTATATATCTTGCGAACATATCTACCAATAAACTAAAACAGAATTGCAGCCTTCATTAAACGACACGTGGCGCTGTTTTAAAATGACACGTGTCCTTTTAGTCATATTTATTAAATAAAACCTATAAAAACTATTTAAATAATAATTTACATACATTTAAAATATCTATAAATGATGAATTCCTTATTTACTATTTATTATCGGTTAATCCTATGCATGTCCTAATTGATTTGATACCTATCAACAAATGTATTCCTTACGTAAATATACCATTTATTATTAAATCGAATAGATTAAAAAAAAACTGATATAAGTTAACGATTTTACTAATAAATGGTGTTTATCCTGTAAGAATTTCTTATTTACTTTTTATATAAAACTAGAGTGCATGCCCGTGCGTTGCACGGCTAGGTAAAGTAGACTTCGAATGTTCGTTTGAGTAAGTTTATTTGTTTGATCCCGTATAAAGTTGATGATCTAAAGTTTTTGTGATGCTTAATTTGTGAGTCGATCAAGTTGCCCGTGCGGTGCACGACTATGCATATAAGGTTATGTGGTTGTTTTGGCGATGAAGGTTAATAACGAAGTTAATCAAAGGTATGTGAGGCATAATGATTTTATATTGACGTTTTGCTCTTGTTGTGTTTAACCGGTTAACAGGTAATAGTTTGGGCTAACTGTTTGGGCTAATTGTTTGGGCTAATGAAGTTAAGATTGTTAAACATGTGGTGTAACATCCGTGTAACGACCAAACCTCATTTAGTAAAAGAATACAAAAGTTAAAAGTTTTTTTTTTTTTTTACAACAACATCCCACTGCGCCGCAGTGGGGTTGGACTCCTCCCACTGCGCCGCAGTGGGAACTTACTGGTCTACGGGTCAAAAATCCCCCACTGCGCTGCAGTGGGGTTAAAACACTCCCACTGCGCCGCAGTGGACAGTTTCTGGTCCAGACCTGATAAAAGTTCAGCAACCCAACATTTCCTTTTCACACTTGAACAACATTACAACTTCCAAATTTCAAACCACATTTTATAACAGGACACTTCATACTTCGACATAATGATGGATACCAAAGGTAATCTTTACAACCATAATTTCGAACCAAAAGCGATAAGTGTCATCAAACGGTCGTTTGACCTAAAAACGACCTAGTTACCAAGTTATGACCAAAAACAACCAAGTGACACAAAATCTTTACATATCTGCAGATTTTTCAACCAAAAGAACTTGTTTAAGCAACACCAACATGTATCAAGAGCCATAGTAGTCAAAGGGAATCATCTAACCAATTTACCCAAAGTGCCAACCTCCAAGATGGCTTCAAAATCTTCAAAGTCAACTTCACTAGATCAAATCCTTGCCTTTGCTACTACTACCAGCCCCTATGAAAGAATTGAACAACTAAAACATAAGCAACGCTTAGTGAATGCATATACATATAACCATAAACAAGTTACCGTACAATGTGTATCAAGCACCACAATATAGCCCATCCAAAGATAGCCATTTCATTCATAACATTCATAAGCACAAATTCATTTTCACATGGCCATGGAAACTTGCTAGTAGGAATTTACCCACCTACTAGCTTTAAATCACAAATGGGCTAGTAGGAATTTACCCACCTACTAACCCTAAATCACAATTTGGCTAGTAGGAATTTACCCACCTACTAGCTTTTAATCACAAATGGGCTAGTAGGAATTTACCCACCTACTAACCCTAAATCACAATTTGGCTAGTAGGAATTTACCCACCTACTAGCTTTTAATCACAAATGGGCTAGTAGGAATTTACCCACCTACTAACCCTAAATCACAATTTGGCTAGTAGGAATTTACCCACCTACTAGCTTTAAATCACAAATGGCTAGTAGGAATTTACCCACCTACTAGCTTTTCATCACAAATGGGTTAGTAGGAATTTACCCACCTACTAACCCTAATAACAAGTATGCTAGTAGGAATTTACCCACCTACTAGCTTTTAATCACAAATGGGCTAGTAGGAATTTACCCACCTACTAACCCTAAATCACAATTGGCTAGTAGGAATTTACCCACCTACTAGCTATTAATCACAAATGGGTTAGTAGGAATTTACCCACCTACTAACCCTAATAACAAGTATGCTAGTAGGAATTTACCCACCTACTAGCTTTTAATCACAAATGGGCTAGTAGGAATTTACCCACCTACTAACCCTAATAACAATTATGCTAGTAGGAATTTACCCACCTACTAGCTTTTCATCACAAATGGGTTAATAGGAATTTACCCACCTACTAGCTTTTCATCACAAATGGGTTAGTAGGAATTTACCCACCTACTAGCTTTTAATCACAAATGGGCTAGTAGGAATTTACCCACCTACTAACCCTAAATCACAATTTGGCTAGTAGGAATTTACCCACCTACTAGCTCAATCACAAATGGGCTAGTAGGAATTTACCCACCTACTAGCTTTAAATCACAAATGGCTAGTAGGAATTTACCCACCTACTAGCTTTTCATCACAAATGGATTAGTAGGAATTTACCCACCTACTAGCTTTTCATCACAAATGGGCTAGTAGGAATTTACCCACCTACTAGCTTTTCATCACAAATGGGCTAGTAGGAATTTACCCACCTACTAGCTTTTCATCACAAATGGGCTAGTAGGAATTTACCCACCTACTATCTTTTAATCACAAATGGGCTAGTAGGAATTTACCCACCTACTAGCTTTTCATCACAAATGGATTAGTAGGAATTTACCCACCTACTAGCTTTTCATCACAAATGGGCTAGTAGGAATTTACCCACCTACTAGCTTTTAATCACAAATGGGCTAGTAGGAATTTACCCACCTACTAACCCTAAATCACAATTTGGCTAGTAGGAATTTACCCACCTACTAGCCCTTTAAATCACAAATGGGCTAGTAGGAATTTACCCACCTACTAGCTTTTCATCACAAATGGATTAGTAGGAATTTACCCACCTACTAGCTTTTCATCACAAATGGGCTAGTAGGAATTTACCCACCTACTAGCTTTTAATCACAAATGGGCTAGTAGAAATTTACCCACCTACTAACCCTAAATCACAATTTGGCTAGTAGGAATTTACCCACCTACTACTTAAATCACAAATGGCTAGTAGGAATTTACCCACCTACTAGCCCTTAATATCACAAATGGGCTAGTAGGAATTTACCCACCTACTAGCTTTTAATCACAAATGGATTAGTAGGAATTTACCCACCTACTATCTTTTAATCACAAATGGGCTAGTAGGAATTTACCCACCTACTAGCTTTAAATCACAAATGGCTAGTAGGAATTTACCCACCTACTAACCCTAATAACAAGTATGCTAGTAGGAATTTACCCACCTACTAGCTTTTAATCACAAATGGGCTAGTAGGAATTTACCCACCTACTAGCTTTTAATCACAAATGGGCTAGTAGAAATTTACCCACCTACTAACCCTAAATCACAATTTGGCTAGTAGGAATTTACCCACCTACTAACTTAAATCACAAATGGCTAGTAGGAATTTACCCACCTACTAGCTTTCAATATCACAAATGGGCTAGTAGGAATTTACCCACCTACTAGCTTTTAATCACAAATGGGCTAGTAGGAATTTACCCACCTACTAGCTTTTAATCACAAATGGGCTAGTAGGAATTTACCCACCTACTAACCCTAAATCACAATTTGGCTAGTAGGAATTTACCCACCTACTAGAGTTAATTGGCAGCCATTAGCAATTAACAAAACAATTAACCCTTTCTGGAATCCTAAAGCAGCTAATTGAGTTTTGATCAAACGATTTGGGTGTTGTAATTGATCGATCATCTAAACAAGCAGGTAATTATTGAATCATTGAATGTATTTTCGAGATCTAAGGTCGAATTATATGGATTCAAATCTGATTTTTAAAGGAGTTTTCAAAGAATTAGTGTTTAATGGTGTTTTGATTAATTAACGTTCAAAATGGTGTCAATCGAGTCCTTAGCCGATTTGGTTGATCAAAGGGTGTTTACTGGTGTCAAATACATGTTTTGGAAGAAGTTTTGATGAGTCGGTTATTGGAAAATCGAAGATTTTGGTCTGTTTATAAAAAACTGTCGAGCAGGGATGAAACGAAGATAACCTTCGTTTCTATCTTCGTTTTCACTAAATTCGTTTGAAGTCAAATTCGTTGGCAAATTCGTAAACTAGAAAACAAAACGAAATTGAAGTTTAAATTCGTTTAACTGCCTATCTTCGTAAAGTGTGACTTAAGTTCGTAAGAACCAAACGAAGATAAGGTCTATCTTCGTAAGGAAGCTGTTTTCGTAAAGTAGAACGAACGAAGATAAAGTTCGTACGAAGATTAACTTCGTTAGCTAAGTTCGTACGAAGATTAACTTCGTTAGCTAAGTTCGTACGAAGGCTATCTTCGTAAGTAAGTTCGTACGAGGGTCCATTTAAGGTCCTAAATGACTTATACTTTATATGTTAATGAACGATAGGTGTCGGAGGTTACTGATAAGCAGTATTAGCTACTTGTTTGTGCGCGTGTACTACAACCAGGTAAGATACACTACTTTTGTCACGCTGGGGGATCAACTAAAAGCAGGTTTCAAACTTACATACTTCCAATTGGTAACTTATAACGCATGTGGACTTATGGGGTTACTTGGGAGGTATTATGGGATTACGTAGTTGACCATGAGACCTGAACTGCAGTCCCTAATGTAGAAGAATGAAGTATTGCCTAATGTAGTGATCTATTATGCAGTTATGTAGTATAATGAAGTATTGCTTAATGTAGTATGACGCATATGCAGTTGATGTAGTCTAATGAAGTATTGTATTATGCACGAAATGTCGAAATGAAGTTGATGTATGTTGTGTGCATGTTTGTATGGCTTGAACACCTAGTGCACTAGACTTGCTAGGTTGCCATGTCACTTGCACGTTTAAGGGCCCAAAACGTAAAAGCAGTAACGTAGTAAATGTTTAGGTAATGCAGTCACCTAAACTAAATAACGTAGGTTCGAGCTCGTTAAACTTTGATGCAGTAAAGTGTTAAGCTTAACCCGTACAAGTCTTAGCCGGATGAGTATGCTAACGCAGTTGTTGCTTGGGTGGCTCCTAGCAACGTGGTCACACGCAGTTTGAGTAATTAACGGAGGATTGACCCCCTCAGGATTTTGGATTACTCTCGGATTGGCTTGCCATTCCTTAACGACGTACGATGGGTGGCCTTTGGTGAACCATCAAGTCGGGTGCAATGTAGAGCACACTTAATGCAGTTAATAACGTAGTAAAGCAGAAATGTAGAAAGCAGATATGTGGATAATGACGTAATGCAGGATAGGCACATTTAGGATGATTATCCTATTTGATATGAAGTGGTTATGCAGATTTGTGTGATGTGTGACGTGCCTAAAGAACTTGTCTAATAATGAAGATTGTTTTAATTGGACAAATGCTTTTAAATTAAGTGTTATCTTACTTAGCTATTCTTATAGCTAACACTTGTTTCTTAATGTGGTTGTTCCCTCAGGTTTAGCTTGATGGAATCTAGATGCAGGACGTGTGAGCTTGGGTAGATGCAATGCAGGAGCCTTAGCTACCCTTAGACGATGCTTACTTTAGACATTTGTTTACATTCAGTATTTAATGTCGAGTTTATGTAGTGATGTGTGAACGGTTGTTTTATGTTGGGCAACCGTTGGGTTTTCATTTGGACTATTGTTTGATATGGCATGTAACACCAAATAAATGCAGAAACCGAAATGTTTTATCGGTTTGACTTTTACAGTCTTTACTTCCGCAATTTAACACCGTTAGGTGAAAAGTTTTTGAAAACCCATATTTTTAAACGACGGGTGTTACACCTCAAGAACAACAACAATTAAATTTCCAGATTTCCCTCTTTTCTTCTTGTTAAATCCGGCCTCCCCCAAACAAAACAACCCTCACTTTGCTTATTATTAGAATGAATTAGATGATTGCATTTGGAAGGAATACTCTTGCATGTAAATTCCTTGATGGAATGAAAGAAAAGAGGATTCAAGTATAAGAAAATGGAGAAGAAGTGTAGTGGAATTTGTGATTCATCAATTCAAATGGCTGGGCACTCCCCCTCCCTGCCACGTTCCATTTCACATTTTTAGTGGGTCAAATACCCGCTACCCGCTAAAGTTCCAACTAAAGTAACCTCTTATCTCAAAATAAAATACTAGGAAATTAATTAAATGTCAAAACTATTAAAAGGGTTAATTTTCTTTTACCTTAAAATTTTGGGGTGTTACAATTCGTGAATTTTGACCCGTTAACTTTTTGTGTAATTTGACTAACAAACTTGTCGAATGAAATAATTGGGCCCATTTGTGATTATATGACTATGTGGTATGTTAGTCGGGTCGTTAATATGTTTGTTTGGCGTTTAATTGTGTAATCGATTGTAAATTGGCTTAAAGGGAAACGGGTCGACCCATGGGTTGACCATGACCCATGAGTCTACTAGTGACCCATTCCCCCCCCCCCTTATCCTCTCATTTCTCTCTATCTCCCTTTCTCTTATCCTCTCAAGTAAAAGCAAGTAAAAACCATTTCAATCTTCATCCCCTTTCTTGCATCGATTTGGTATTAGAACTGTTATAACATAAGAATCATAGCCATCTTCATCTCGTTTACTTCATATTGGAGAATCAAAAGCCAAGTTCTTGCATTTTATCCATTTTGACCTAATTTCGGGTTCTAGCTCAAAGAGAAGTTTTGGTAAGTCAAATTCATCCCATTTATACCTACTTATGTTTGCTTATGCGTTTCTAGTCATCTTGAACACTTACAAGTCCTAAATCGGCTTAAATCTAGTTTTGGGTCAAATTAGGGTTAAATTAGGGTTTGGGTGATTTGGAAGCGATTGTGATGTTTTGGTCGAATTTGTGGGTTGGGCTATGTGTATTTATGGTTCTTGATATTTAGTTATGCTTCATAATGGGTTACAAGTCGTTGTAAATTGATTTGGGTCGAATTTAGGGTTTTGGGTATATTCTTTTCTGCACTTAACTGCTGCTGGTCGATTTGCTGCCCAGCATGGGGCGTAACTTACGGCCCTATGGGGCGTAGGTTATGCCAGTTCATTTCTGGTTGGGCGTAGGTTACGGCCCTTTGGGGCGTAGCTTACGCCGAAGTTTTACCTTACGCCAAAAACCCACTGTTTACGCCACTCCAGACGCCAAAAGTGAACTTTCTAGAGGGCCGTAGGTTACGCCCATATTGACCGTACCTTACGCCCAGTCAAAACTTGCCCAGCGTAGCTTACGCCCCTTGCCACCGTAGCTTACGCCTGTTGTAAAAATGCCACCGTACCTTACGCCCAAATTGACCGTAAGTTACGGCCTTTGTAATCCTGAACTTTCCTTGTTTGACCTAGTTTGACTTTCTGGACCTTTTTACGCGTCGAGCCTTAATCTAATTCACTTCTTGTTTTATATAACATTGATTAAGAGTCTTAGAAGTCACTTAACGTCGAGAAACACTTTGGAAACCTATTTAGGGTTTTGCCGTTTACTTGATAACTTTGTATGTATACTTATGAATGTTGATGTGAATGTATGATCGATATTTAGGTGTTGGGCGCTCGGAGAACATTGTACTTCCATAACTCGACTTTATATCGACTTAACTTTTCATAAGTCATCGAGGTGAGTTTCGTATCTCCCTACTCGCTTGAGATTCAGGCTGAAAAGTGTAAACTTGCGTGTTTACTTACGTTATTGATTGATTGATTGTTATTTATTTGGTTATGATGCATTTATTATGACATGTATTGTGTGAGTGGATGTTGGATTTGAGTTACGGAGTGATTGATTGTTTGGTTGACGGACGTTGTTGATTGATTGATTGGTTCGGTTTAAATGTTGGTTGGTTGAGATGGTTCATTACGTTGTTTGACGTAGTTTACGTTTGTTAAAGTATTTCATTAATATTAGGATAGACGTACATACATGGAAGTCGGTTATGCCTTCATTGGGTGTTAGATGTGGTGGGAAGGCTGCGGGTGACCCTATATATAAGCATCTGGGACTTGAAGAAAGTAAAATCCTCTTAAGTGTATGTACGTATAGTTGGTTTAAATTGTGGTTAGTGGCTTATGTTTGTTGAATATTGATCGTTGGCTTATGTTTGTCGGATATTGATTGTTGGCTTATGTTTGACAAACATTGATTGTTGGCTCAGGTTCATCGTATATTGATTGTTGGTTTATGATTGATGCATTTACAATTTATTGTAAGCATTGCATACATTGTTGATGAGCCCTCGGCAGGGGATTGCCGACATCCTGGTGTATAGATGTATGCACCCATTTTGGATGTAGATCTTGACCCCGAGTATATAGACATATATATCTCGATGTTTTTGAGATGCCGCTTTGTTCATGGTGATGACAAGCGAGTATCGTTGCATAGGTGATCGGAGATCACGCATAAGATAGGCATTTTGGCTTACTTACGCATATGGCATTGCATTGATACTCATATCATTTATGCATTTCTTATTACACGCTTTTTGTACTTGTGTAATCTTGTTGTTGGACATTATTGTGTTTCTTGGAGGCTCACTGTAAGTCATGTTTAGCCTCCACTCGTACTTTATGATTTCTGTCTATGGTTCCTTGTGGACCATTACTACGAACTCACCAACCTTGTGTTGACTATGCTTAGTACACTTTTCAGGAAATCAGGTTATCCCTGGACGTGGAGTTTGATTGTTGCATGCTGTTAAACCCAGGCTTTGGACTTTATGGATCAAGGATTCATTGGCCTTCTCTTGCATTATACTTAGGATTAATTGCCATCTCCCGATGCTCCTTTGTAAACTTTGTCTTTGATGGTTATTGCTCCTTTTGTATTTTGGTACTTGTTTCGTCTTTGTAATGGATTCACTGAATCTTTAAATGCATTTAGTTCTTGTTCTATCGTAATTCCACCTTGTGCTATATGATTTCCGTAATATTTCGAGCCTCGGCTTGGGGTGTTACATGTGGGCTTGTGAAAGTCATATATGATGGGCTATGTCCAAAACGGTGTATAGTTTTGGCTTTTGTATAATTCACCCTCATTAAGTAAAGTCATGAAATAATTCGCATACATTATTTATATTGATTATTATATTATATTATATCATCATGTATGTTAAGATTCCAGGAAACTGTTCGATTTCCACATATCAAATTTACTCATGGTAAAAACCTGAATTATAATTTTATCTATATATCAGCATTAACCTCATTCTAATTAATAAAACTCATGAATAACAGGTTATTAATACCACCATGCATATATTACGATACTAAGGAGAACCATAAATAACATCATAAGACTTGATATATATTTTTAGGAAACATATACTTATTTATGAATATAATTTTGTTTTATTCGTTTAATAGAGACTGCAATCCTATTTTAGTTTATTGATAGATGTTAAATTAATTAGTAGAAAAATATATCTATATTTTTAACTTATAAATTAATATTTATTATTTAATTATTTTTCCATCTACTAATAAATGAAACGTGGTTGAAAATTATAAAACGATACGGACCAAGTTTTACACGTCATGACTTTAAATTAGGTGATATCTTTATCAATATCAAAATAATATTAGATTTTGATAAATACGTTTATGAAGCATGTCTCTCACTATTAGGCTACTATTGACAAACCAAATGCAAGTGATAAAGCGTGTTCAAATTTTAATTTACTTTTTATAAATATCAAATCTGACAATATATATAGTCATTCCACACATCGTACAGATATTAAGACTAATATATAAACTATAAAAGCTCACAAAAATAATAAAATTGGTGCTTTAACATCATATTTCCTATGATGTGATATCATCTATCACCGTGTCAGCTACCGGTAGGAAATATGGACCGACTCCCTTTAATCACAATTAACTTTAGTTTATGAAGATTAGTGGTCCTAATCTTCACCTACTTAATTAACTTTGATCATTATATTATTAGTTTAAAGATATAGTCGATCATATAGATAGATATATCACTTCTAAAAGTGGTCAAGAAAATAATGATTGGTTGTGCTTAACGATTACGATTTCTTGAAGAGTACCACATTCACGCCTTACATTTGTTAATCACAATCACAATTTCTTTCAATTCTCTTCAGGAAAAAGTTTACCCCATTTTCAATATAAACTTATTATTTCTTTTAATTTTTTCCTTCGAAGAATGTGTATAGTAAAGGTCGAAAGAAAATAAGAATAGTAATATAAACACAAAGATTAGGTCTATCAATAAGCCAAACTCGTGTTTGTGTCAACCAGTACGTTTACCTGGCTCGCTAACCCAAACACAACCTAAATAGTAAACGGGTTAGTGGGTTATGATGTTAGCATTCGTAAAATATAGCTGGAAAATTAACAAAGTGAGATATAAAAGATAGGATATGTTTAACATGACCAGGATTTTGTAACTAAATAGAGCTAGAAGACGTATTGAACATTATAGTTTTAATTATTACTGTATTACATAGAAAAACTTTAAAGTATAATTATATATATATTAGGATAGATCAAAGAGAAGGAGAGAAGGTTCGTTTTTTGATTTTTTTTTAGCTTGTTTTTTTTTATTTATTTATTTTCAATTTTTTCATTCTCTTTTTAATTAAGTAATTCCAAATAAAAATTAAAAAAATTTAAAAAAAAAATTCAAAGGCCGTAGCCCGTAAGCTATAGGCGAAGTCTATGGCGAAGCCATGAACGCTAAAGGCGGAGCCCGTTAGGTAGATCACCCCATCATTGATCACCCCCTATGCCCTATTACTCCCACCAGCCACCCCTTATTAATACTCTTAAAGACAAAGCCCGTACCGAACCCTTATATGTACAACTCACTAACTCGTATTAGAAAAAAAAAATTAATTTTTATTTTTGAATTTTTTTTAGGAATGATTTAATTAAAAAAAGAATAAAAAAAGTGAAAAAAATAATCAAAAAAAAATGAAAGAAAAATAAAAAAAACGAACATTCTCTACCTTCTAAAATTAGAATTGAGTATATGAATGAATAATGTCGTTAAGTCCGGCCAATTTTCCGTTATAAAAAAACTAGACGTAAATATTTTAGTTTAAAAATATACTATCAATGACTTAACGAGTAATGATATATCAACCCAACAAATCAACCTAATAATCAACTTAAAGCCCTTATCACATGACAAATATAATCCATTCATGTCAAATGTTATCATCATGTTGTTAGGTTGATTAGGGGCGAAGTGCGGATGTATACACAAACAAGGGTATGAACTTGCATATCCTCTAAAAAAGATACAATGTTATTTTTTCGGTTATCAAATAAAGGATAGTAAAAATAGAGAGTGTACAACTTATACACGTATTACAATGTACATTTTATAGTCTAATAGATTTCCTAAATCCGCCATCGAGGTTAATTATTAGTTTGATATATGATTTACCTTAACAAATTTTTGCTACACTTAAGTTTTGTATTGTTTACCGTGTATATGTTTTTTTTCTTCTAATGTTCGACTCTTTAGTAGAGATAATTTGAAAATGATTACATAAAGAGTTAATGAGTCATTTTAATGTTCTTGAATTTTCAAAGTTATGTTAAAATGTTAAATTTTTTATTTAATTTAAACTTATATACTTTTATTATTATTATATTGAGTATCGAATTGATTGTACTTAGTTAATTATTTTCTTAGTTAATTTGAAATTATTTTAAATAATTGATAATGCATTAAATACTATAAAAATTAACTACTTGATTTAATCAAACTAAGTTAGAGTATTAAAGTTATTTTTTTTAAAAAAAATAGGTCTAAAAAAAGTTATACAAAAATTATATAGTTATATATACAAGGGTAGATAAGTAATTGCGATTTTGTCGTTAAAAAAAAAGTAATCAGTCACTATTTTTCTACAATCAAGTGCACCATAAATTATTTATGAAGTCAAATCATGGTCTCGATCTTTTGTTGATCTTTAAAATCTCCACTTATAGTGAACAGATGGAAGAAACTTAGCATTGGTGATTGCCTGAAGTGTCGTAGGAAGTGTCAACTGTCCAGTGATTCTCAAACAACTGCACACCGGAGAGAGTGGCGAAATAAAATCGTACAACAACGACATGTAAAACATTTACAGCTAATTTTACATTACCAAAGATTGGGTTTGCAAAGCTTCTCCAAGCCATTCTTGGCTTCTAGTATTAGCTGTTTGGTAGATAATTTAGTCTTTGTATAAAAAAATTAGTTTTTTCAATAAGAAAACTTAGGTGCGTTTAGTTACCAAAAACACTTTTTGTTTTTATTTTGGTTTCTAACAAAACATGAAAAATAAAAAACTCGTTTTAATAATAATATTTTAAAATTTTTACGAAAAAAATAGAAAACAATGAAAAAACTTGAAAATATCTTTTCAATGAATATAACAAACACACTTTTCAATGAAAAACTTGAAAATATATTTTTTTTGTTTTTCATATTCATTTTTCATTTTCCCCTCCCCTTTCCCCACATCTCTAACATGTTTATAAGTTTTCTAAAATGGAAAATGAGATAACATTTTTTAATTAGAACGCTTTCAAAATTTTTCATTTGTTTTCTAGAAAATGAAAAACCTTTCATTTTTAAAAATTAGAAAAAACTAGAAAACATTTTTCACAACCGAACACATTTTCATAGTATAATTCGTCACTTATATATACCAGGAAAATATATCAGATAATTTAAGAGTAAAAGTAACACTAAAATTATTAGCAGTGAGAAAAAAAAGGAGGATGACACCCGATATCGACCTCCAATTGCTATAAATTTCGGACATGTGCGTCCATTCGAGACTAATGCTTTTCTGCCCTCTCTGAATACAATTATTATTATATCGAATAAACTCGGGTCACTTTACAGTTGTCTTATATACATAAACTTAACTTAATTAATGTGTGATTGATTCTATCGTGATCTTATTTCGATCAATCTATATCTATCTATCTATCTATCTATCTTACACGACATGTGTCATTTTTGGTGTAATTAGAGTAAGAATCCTAATTCATAATTACCTAATTGTAATCAAATACTAATCTTTCTTTAGATTTAATATAAAAAAGATTTTTGATCGACACTTGGCGCATTCCTTGCACGACATGTGTCACTTTGGTGTAACTAAAAAAAGATTTCTAATTCATAATTACCTAATTGTAATCAAATACTAATCTTTAGATTTAATATATTATATCATTATATATTTTATTATTATTATACTAAGTTTCCATATAAATGATTTATAAAAAATAATAATGTTAACAATTAATATATCAATACGGAATATAATATCTTAAAAGATAAGATATCATATTCTCTATTTTCTATATAAATATAATTGTATCATCATATATTATATAATCCGTATATCGTACGGGCATTAAACTAAAATAGGAGGTTGGAGGTACACTTGACAACCCTAATACTCCTCTTTAAGCCTAATTCTCCCTCCTAATTAATCCTCTATTTTCCTATATTTTTTAATTAAAAAAATATATACTATAACTTGTGGAATACATAATTTTATTAAAAAAACACGGCAAAAAAGATGATAAACACTTGAGAAAAAAGTCAAACACATTTTGATGTATACATGGCAACATTTTAGTCTCAAAAGACATACTTCTATTTTGTCAACAATGAATTGAAGTGGATTATGACTCTCCGTTAATCTTTCTATATTACAACTAAAAGAAAAAATTGGGGGTACATTTTGTCACCCCTAATATCTCTTCTTATGTCTAATTCTTTCTCCTAATTAATCTAGCTCTTTCCTTTTTTCTAGATTTTATTTTATTTTTTATTTGCTTATTAAATAGATAATTATATTTAAAACTCTATCATAAATCTTTTTTTATCAAAACAAATCTTTTTAAATTTTAAAGATATATAATATCCTTAAAACTCTCCCAATAAATTATTATATATACAACCTAAATTTTTATTAATCATTTCATTCATATTATTTCATCTTCTTCCTATCTTTAATAAACAAATCAAGTTCAGTAAATTTTAACAAAAAAAATACGTTTTTTTATATCACTTTAATTTTATTTTCGTATTTTGTTCGTGTTTGTTATTATTTGATATTGAATTGTTATGTTATTGTTACTTTTCATCTCTTTTAATTTAGTTTGTTGTCAATTGTAGTTTGATTATGACTTCTTCTTCTATTACTAAAGGGTTTACTATTTTAAATTTGTTTTGTTCATGTTTTGTTATTTTTCAGCTGTTTTGTTATTTATTATTTTGATATTTACTTTTAATATATATATATATATATAATATATATATAATATAACTAAAAGAGGGGTTGGGGTACACTTGGCACCCCTATTCCCCTCCTTTAGCCTAATACTCCCTCCTTATTAATCCTCTGTTTTTTAATATTTATTTAATAAATAATGGCCGCTCTTTAATATAAAAAACTTATAAAACATCTTTATTATTATTATCTATATATACACCACCTAGAAAAAACTCTCACATATTCTCAACCAAAAAAAAAACTACGGCCAAAAAAAAAACCTACGATCGACTACCAAAAAGGTTTTTTTATTTATATACTTTGTTCATATTTAATCATTATTATTAATATTTAACATTGAATTCTTATGTTATTGTTATTATTATCTCTTTTAATTTAGTTTGTTGTCCATTATAAATTCATTATGGTTTTTTCTTCAACAACAAAAAATAAGACCACATTAGTTCATATTGAAGATCTTAAGCCAACACATGTTAACCATCATCTACAACCCCGTGTTGTGCATGTATGAACTGTTTCGGAGTGGAACAACCCGAAGAAAATCAAAACGTTCGAGATGGTCTTTGTTGATGAATTGGTATGTATTTTTCAAATTATATACTGTACACTTTTTGTTTCTCTTTTTATTTAACTAAAGTTGGAAAAAAAAGGGTAAACTGAAATCAATATTTATATGGAGTTAATTTTCATATGTTTCTTCTTTAGCTTTCGTATTGATTAAGTTGTGATATTGGTCATATTGATGGTTGCTCGAATCATACCGTTAGAATTAGTACTTGATCTTCGTACGCAATGCAACTTCTTTATTTTTTAATTATTAATATATGTTTATGTTTTGATAATGAGTATGATTCCGATATGTATGATAGGTCTTCCCCGAAAGATTAGTTTATTACGCATTACTTCTTCAACTTTTTGCCTTATTTGAATCGTTTTATGTTTTATTTTTAGGTATTTTAATTTTATTCGGTATCTATTTAATATACTTGAATTCCAATTTTTTAGCTTTGATTAATATATTTTGAGACTACCCGTCCAATGGACGGCCTGAGCACTAGTATATATATATTGAGATTATCCGTCCATCGGATGGGAAGCTCTTTTTAGGCCTAAAGTTCTCTCCTAATTACTCTAGAGCTCTTTTTTTTCTAGATTTTTTTTATTTTTTATTTGCTTATTAAATAGATAATTATATTTAAAACTCTATCATAAATCTTTTTCTATCAAAACAAATCTTTTTAAATTTTAAATATATAATATCCTTAAAACTCTCCAATAAATTATTATATATACAACTTAAATTTTTATTAATCATTCTCATTCATATTATTTCTCTCCTTCCTATCTTTATTAAACAAATCAAGTTAAGTAAATTTCTCAAAAAAAAAAACATACGTTTTTTTTTTATATCACTTTAATTTATATTTGATATTTTGTTTGTGTTTGTTTATTATTTGATATTGAATTGTTATGTTATTGTTATTTTTCATCTCTTTTAATTTAGTTTGTTGTCAATTGTAGTTTGATTATGACTTCTTCTACTACAAAAGAGTTTATTCTTTTAAATTTGTTTTGTTCATATTTTGTTATTTTTCACCTGTTTTGTTATTTATTATTTTGATATTTACCTTTGATATATATATATTTTGAGACTATTCGTCCATCGGACGGGCCTGGAGACTAGTAGTTGAATATAACAATTCATATCTTAACTTACGTAAATTTTGAAACACGTCAAACCCAATGAGAACAAGTTTTTATCAATAATATCACCATCTATGTCGTAAATAAGAGAATTTATTTTTAATTTTAATAATAACTAGATTATTTTCCGCGTAATACGCGAGATAAACATATTAAATTTTTCATTATAACATAATTAATAACTGTTATAAATATATATTATATACAAGGGTAATTTTCCAGTGAGAACACCCTTAAAATAAAATAGTGAAAACACTTAAAAATTTCATTTTGATGCATTAAAAGTCCATAAAACTAACATAGTGTATAACTATTATCATTATTTAAGTGTTTAACAACACATTGATCCGTAAAATTGACAAAATCACTTTTTTATGCATCCATTTTGATGAATATGCATCCAAGATGGATGCACAAAACAAAAAAAGTGATTTTTTCGATTTTGACGGATCAATGTGTTGTTAAACACTTAAATAATGATAATTAGTTATACATTATGTTAGTTTTATGCATTTTTAATTCATCAAAATGAAGTTTTTAAATGTTCTCACTATGTTCTTATTTTAAGACTGGATGTATATATATAACATACTGAAATATAAAGATATTATTATTCAAAAAATGTTTGTGATAAAAAATAGTTAGTAAGATATGTATGTTATATATTTGTATATGATGATGTAAAATTAAATACAGACAATCTTGTAGATGGTTCATGGAATATGTTTGATATATTTTTGTAAATGTTTTAACGTTTACAAAAATAACTGTTGTGATGTTTATATCCTTTTAACTTATAACATTAAGTAAATTTCCATTTTGCATGATCTATGTACTCTGATTTTATGGACTATTCTTATATATGATGGGGGCTCATGTACTCAACAAAAATATGTAGTGATAATAATATCAAATTTTTTCAAGCATATAATATATATAATTAGTAGTTATAGATTTGATGTTTTGTCTAATTATAAAACTAAAATGATGACTTTTACCATAATATCAATCTTAAAAGTAAAAAAAGACTAACCATCATAATATCACGTATTGCTATGTAATTCTCAACCAATATTAACGATTTTTTAGTTACAATGTTTCTCATATTTAGCTTGTAAAAAAACTAAATATATGTTTATATTTGTTAAGTTATATAAGTCTTATATATTTAATTTTGTTTAAAGGTGTGAATTCAGGAGGTTTGACATATTTTGTCTTAACTAATTGCATGTTTAATTATTTTTATAGCATTGATTGACCTTTAAAAAAGTACACTATAATTATGAAAGCTATAAAAAAAATTGAATATCAAAATAATTTAATAATCCTAACAAATAAAAGTAGAATGTTAAAAGCGAACTTTCCCAAAGTCATGTCTCACTATGTATTTTCCAACCAATATTAACGATTTTTTATGAAATAATATATACGTCCCAATATATTGCATGGGTATATTTTTTACGAATTATTTTAATTTTATGTTCATACACTTATCAATTTTAGAGCCAAGATATATTTGAAGTTAAATAACTATGAACCGAACCCGTATCTGTATCGAAAAGAAAATACAAAAAGTAAATTGGAACAAAATGTAACATATAACAAAGCATAAATATAAAATAATATAGGATTGTTTAGACTAACATAAGAAAATGAAAGAAAAATTAACCAACAAAAAATAAAGAAAAGAAAATATAAAAATTAACATAAAATAAATTTAAACCATTTAAAACTTGAAAGGAGATCAATGAAAATAAAACAAAAAGAAAAACCCAAAATCAATCAGAAATTCATAACAAAAATAGTTTATTATAAACTAAAAAATAATAATAAATTAAAAAAAAGGAGCGTATATCTTCTTTTTACGTCCACTTTGTCATTATGTTTTAATTTGGAATAAATAGATTAGTTAGTTGATTGAAAGATAGTTTATTTTAGTTAATTAGTTATAACATAATTTAGTAAAAATCTAAAAAAGGAAGATGATGTAAGAAAACAATCCAAAGGTTATAACTCATTCTTGCTATTCATCCAAGGGTTGTGCTTTTTTTATAAAGAAATTTAGAAGGCTCTTTTATTGTTTGGGAGATAACTCGTGAATGAGATAGATATGATTACACAAGGGAGTATATAAAACACGTTAACTAAGGGGTGCACCCTTTATTTTCTGGATCTTCTATTCTATACCTACAACCAGACGTGGCTTAACTGACAACAGTACTATAAGATTAGACGATCGTTTTAGATCTTTAAAAATCTAGTGCCTTAATATTTTGTGTACAAGACTTAATGTTTGAATTTTGAGCTAAGTACCATTATATAATAATTTGTATTGCAACACCCTTATTGGTTTTTACATCAACATTTACATCTTTTTATCACTAGTAGTTCAATAACATAAATTGAGCTACATTTTTTTTCTTTTTTTTGTTTACTTTAATTTATATGCTAATAAACCAAGCCCTCACAATTGATCTCGTTTAAGGCCTCCAAAAATCTTAAGCCGCCACTACTTGCAATATGAATAACTTCAATATGTGTTAAAATCATTTAGAGAACTGATATTATATCCTTTATTTTGATAAAGGGAAGTGATATTCGTACCATAATTTTTGATAATTTTATCACACAGTATAACTTTTAAAACACACTGTATAAGCTGGTAATGCATGTTTGTGATAAATATATCAATAGTTTTGGTGCGATTAACCATTCCCATTGTAAATGGATGTCAATAGTAACATTCATGTTTCAATATATATAGTACATTTAGCAAATTTGTAAAAGATGGATTGGTTCATGCATTTATTGTGAAAGGGTGAGTCATGGCTTCAATTCCCAGCTTCTTATAACTTTTGTCTTCATATGCATTTATTGCATGAATAAAACATATGTAAAATATAAATAAAAGTTTGAGTTTGGTTGAGTGGTAAAGACCTTGTCCCATAAAGGGTTTTTTTTTTTTACATTTCATCTTTTTTCTATAAAAAACCGTCACCCCTGATTATATTTACATTTCATCTTTTAAGATATTTATATTTTACCTCTCTTTTCTATTTTTTCTTAAAGTTTGATCCAACTTTGTTTTTTGTCTTTTTTTAAAAAAAAAAAACTTTAACATGCTTTTTTAAAACTTTTATTATATTTTTTAATTTTTGTATGATTTGTCTTTTAACATTTTTGTTTAACTTTTACACTTTGTAACATGTTTTTTTACTTTTTGTGTTTTTATAGTTTTTATACCATTTTAGTTTTTTAATATCTATTTTATATATATCATTTTGAAGTTTTTTTATAATTTTTTTTGGAGCTTGTTGTTTTGATTTGTTTCATTAGTTTTTCTTTAAACATTCAGTACGTAACTTTCAATCATGATTGTGGTATTGCTTTTAAATAAATATACATTATATTATATCCTTTATTATTGTAAATGGATGTTAATACTAACATTCGTGTTTTAATATACTGTATATGCTACATTTAGCAAATTTGGAACAAAAGTGGCTTTAGAATATTAGGGCTGTAAACGAACCGAACGAACATGAACGGGACCTTGTTCATGTTCGTTCGTTTAACTTAACGAACGGTTCACAAACGGATAAACGAACATAATGGCTTGTTCATGTTCGTTTGTTAAGTTAAACGCACGAATGTTTACGAACATAAACGAACACCAATGAACAAATGTATCGTTATAAATATTATATTTCAAGTCCAAAATTACAAAATATCCATCCGCTACAAGTTTTTATGAAACGTTCCTACTTATGATGCGAATATACAACATTTATCTAATAAAAAAAGAGGTTTATAGCCTCTCATTTCCAAAATAAACAGGGTTAAAAACTTTAACTTTGAGCCCAATATCACACGATCACATGGTTTTAATATAAAAGAAGTATTTATATTTAAATTTTTTATAAATATAGATAATTAGATAAATTAATATACATTTATTGGTATATTAATATATGATATAAAAAGAAATATTTATATTTAAACTATTTTAAAGTATAGTTGGTCAAGTATTAATATATGTAAACGAACAAAAACGAACGATTAGGTATTAATATATGTAAACGAACGAATGTTCACGAACATAAACGAACGAACGTTTACGAACAAATTATCGAACGTTCATGAACATAAATGAATGAACGAGAGTTTTGTTCATGTTCGTTCATCTAACTAAACGAACAATTTTTTATGTTCATGTTCGTTCATTTAACTAAACGAACGAACACGGACAAACTTCCTGCCAAACGGTTCATGAACTGTTCAGTTCATTTACAACCCTACTTTAGATGGATTGGTTCATGCACTCGTGAAAGGGTGGGTCATGGATTTTGTGCTCTTTTTTTTTCTTTTCTACATATCATGATATTTATATTTTACTCCCTTCCATACTTTCTTTTAAGTTTGTTCCACCTTTGTTTTTTTTTTTTCTTTTCTACATATCATGATATTTATATTTTACTCCCTTCCATACTTTCTTTTAAGTTTGTTCCACCTTTGTTTTTTCTTTCTTATTTTGTAACATCCGTGAGTTTTGACCCGTTGACTTTTCGTGTAATATGACTAACAATTTAAGTTAATGAATTATTTGGGTCGTTTTGTGAATTAAATGACAATGTGTTATACTCGGGTCGATATTATGTTTTGATCGGTGTTCAAATGTGTAACGATTGTAAATTGGCTAGAGAAGAGAAACGGGTCGGTCCGTGGGTAGTCCATGACCCACCAGCCACCAATGACCCATTTCCCCCCTTATCTCTTTCTTCCCCTTTCATTTCTTATCTTTCTCTTTTTCTCTCCTTCCCTCAAGTAAAAGGCAAGACCAAAACCCATTTCATTTCTTCTTCTTTCTAGTATCGATTGGTGTTTTGAAGCTGAAATAACACTAGAATCATCGTCATCTATACCTCATTATCGTCTTATTGAAGAATCAAAGGTGGAAGTTCTTGCATTTTACCCTTTTGACCTAATTTCGGGTTGAAGCTCAAGAAGGAAGTTTTGGTGAGTCTAATTCATCCCATTTACTTCTATTTATGTTAGTTTACTCATTTTTAGTCATCTCGTACATTTACAAGTCTTGAATCGGGTCGAAATGGAATTAGGGTTAAATTAGGGTTTTGGTTTGGGTTGAATGATTTGGAAGTGTTCTTGATGTTTTGGAATGAAAATTTGTAATGGGTTATGTGTATTTATGTTTAATGGCACTTAGTTAAGCTTCAAAATAAGTTTCAAGCTCTTACAAATCGTTTTGGAGGTCATTGGGTCGTTTTTGTGGCATTTGGGTTCGATTTTCTGCTGAACTGCTGCTGGTGCTGGGCTGGGAGCTGCCCCACTGCGGCGCAGTGGTAGGACATAGTCCCCACTGCGGCGCAGTGGCTACTCTCTGGTGTGCTTCGTATAGCCTCACTGCGGCGCAGTGAGATACTTCTGGGAACTTACGCGCGTCAGTTTTCAAACGTTAATAACTTTTGATCCGTAAGTCCAAATAAGTCATATGACCTATCGTTGGAATCGTAAGAGAGTCTAGTTTCACGTAGTAACCTTCATTTTGTATGAATCTTCGTGCATTTCTAAAAATGTCTAGTCAAAGTGTTATGTTTCACACTCGGTAAGTTAAGAAAGTAATTGTGGGTTCGTGACTCAACATAAACTTAAGGAACCAACTTGTTTATGATTATAGAGTTGACCTTGTACTATATGTCATGCTTTGATAGGTTGTGGACGCGTGGGGCCCAATACTCGCTATTAATCTTTCATTTACTCGACTTAAGCTTCTTTGCCGATCAAGGTGAGTTTCGTAGCTCCCTACTCAATAGAGATTCGGGCTGAAAAGTGTACATATACGTGTTTGTTGGATTGTTTGGTTGATTTGATTGACTGTCTAGTTAATTCCTGATTAATTGCTGATTGACAGATAGTTTTGATTGATTGTGTGATGATTTACGAATGTGATTGTGTTATTGTAAGGTACTAGGATAGAAGTACATATATGGAGGTCGGTTTTACTTTCAAAGAGTCTTAGATGTGGTGGGAAGGCTGCGGGTGACCCTATATATAAGCATCTAGGATTCGAAGAAGTAGAATCCTCCTAAGTGTATGTGCGTATAGTTTACTTTAGTTGATGTTTGATGATTGATGGACTTGTGATGTATGGATGTTGTGTATCTATCCCACTGAAGAGGATATGACTTATGTTGTGTATCTATCCACTGAAGAGGATATGACTTATGTTGTGTATCTATCCCACTGAAGAGGATATGACTTATGTTGTGTATCTATCCACTGAAGAGGATATGACTTATGTTGTGTATCTATCCCACTGAAGAGGATATGACTTATGTTGTGTATCTATCCCACTGAAGAGGATATGACTTATGTTGTGTATCTATCCCACTGAAGAGGATATGACTTATGTTGTGTATCTATCCCACTGAAGAGGATATGACTTATGTTGTGTATCTATCCCACTGAAGAGGATATGACTTATGTTGTGTATCTATCCCACTGAAGAGGATATGACTTATTATTGTGTATCTATCCCACTGAAGAGGATATGACTTATGTTGTGTATCTATCCACTGAAGAGGATATGACTTATTATTGTGTATCTATCCCACTGAAGAGGATATGACTTATGTTGTGTATCTATCCCACTGAAGAGGATATGACTTATGTTGTGTATCTATCCCACTGAAGAGGATATGACTTATGTTGTGTATCTATTCCACTGAAGAGGATATGACTTATGTTGTGTATCTATCCCACTGAAGAGGATATGACTTATGTTGTGTATCTATCCCACTGAAGAGGATATGACTTATATTGTGTATCTATCCCACTGAAGAGGATATGACTTATTTTGTGTATCTATCCCACTGAAGAGGATATGACTTATGTTGTGTATCTATCCCACTGAAGAGGATATGACTTATTATTGTGTATCTATCCCACTGAAGAGGATATGACTTATTATTGTGTATCTATCCCACTGAAGAGGATATGACTTATGTTGTGTATCTATCCCACTGAAGAGGATATGACTTATTATTGTGTATCTATCCCACTGAAGAGGATATGACTTATGTTGTGTATCTATCCCACTGAAGAGGATATGACTTATGTTGTGTATCTATCCCACTGAAGAGGATATGACTTATGTTGTGTATCTATCCACTGAAGAGGATATGACTTATGTTGTGTATCTATCCCACTGAAGAGGATATGACTTATGTTGTGTATCTATCCCACTGAAGAGGATATGACTTATGTTGTGTATCTATCCCACTGAAGAGGATATGACTTATGTTGTGTATCTATCCCACTGAAGAGGATATGACTTATGTTGTGTATCTATCCCACTGAAGAGGATATGACTTATGTTGTGTATCTATCCCACTGAAGAGGATATGACTTATGTTGTGTATCTATCCCACTGAAGAGGATATGATACCTGTTTTGAATTGATGTTACGTACGTTACCTGGGTACAATGTTTATTACGCGTTTTATTTGTTGTGTTGTTCATAGAGGCTCACTGTAAGTCATGTTTTGCCTCTACTCGTATATTATGATTATTGACGAGGGTTTCTTATGGACCATTACTGCGAACTCACCAGCCTTGTGTTGACTATGCTTAGTACACTTTTCAGGTATTCAGAGTAATCCGGGACGTGGATTTTGATTATTAGCTTGCCGTTGAACCCGGACTTGGACTTATATGGATCAAGGATCCATTTGCCTTCTTTTGCATCGTACTTAGAACCGTTAGCCATCTTTTGATGTTCTGTTGTAATCTTTGATGATGACTTGTTCTTTATGTATTTTGATTCTTGTTTAACTTACTGTATGGATTCACTGAATCCCCTAATTGCATTTAGTTCATGTTCTACATTAATTCCACCTTGTGCTATATGATTTCCGTGATATTCTGAGCCTTAGCTTGGGGTGTTACAGAATGGTGGCCCATGCGTGGTCGTAGAGAATTAGGCGGTTTGACCTAGACTACGGCTTAAGTTAAAACTCTTCATATAGCATGCATGGTTAGGAAATTTGTGTGCAACATGAATTCTGTGAACCTTAGAAAGTGTATATTGTGAGTTCGTAGTTAAGACCACTTATGTGATGGATTGAATTCAACGTGATGAATGTGGAATGGGTACAATATGGTTAAGGTGTGCATTGATTGAATTTGACTGTCATTGATATGGACTGTTGTTACTGATTGATGTTTGTTGGATGCGTTAGAGCAAAATGAAGTTATGGTATTAACTTAGTATAATATTGTGACAACCCTAAAAGAACCCGATCAACTCTTTTATAAAACAAAATAAACAATATTATGTTTCGGTTTGTTTGGTTCGGTTTTCCATATTAATTCAAAACTAAATCAGAAATTTTGATTTTCAAAAAATCAAAACAAAAAAAACCATTGGTTTTTTTCGGTTTTGGTTTTTTGTATTCGAATTACTCGGTTTTCATGGTTTTTTTGGTTTTTGGTTCGGTTTTTTCTTAATTTTTTTTTTTTTTTTTTTTTTTTTTTTTTTTTTTTATTTTTATAGTTTCTTATTTTTATCACTTAACTTACTTTTAAAGTTTTTTTTTTTTTTTTTTTTTTTTTTTTTTTTTTTTTTTTTTTTTTTTTTTTTTTTTTTTTTTTTTTTTTTTTTTTTTTTTTTTTTTTTTTTTTTTTTTTTTTTTTTTTTTTTTTTTTTTTTTTTTTTTTTTTTTTTTTTTTTTTTTTTTTTTTTTTTTTTTTTTTTTTTTTTTTTTTTTTTTTTTTTTTTTTTTTTTTTTTTTTTTTTTTTTTTTTTTTTTTTTTTTTTTTTTTTTTTTTTTTTTTCCTTTTCTATATTTACTTAAACTTATTTTATTATACTTGCAAAGCTCGGTAACTTACGTTATCACTTGTTGTGCTCTTCAGCGAGGTAAGATAACATCTTTTGTCACCTGATGGTACAGCAAAACCTGTTTTCATAAGTTAAACCTTCCAAATGTTTATGATGCTTAAAAGTAAGTTAAAGGGTGCTTATGGGAGGTTGTTACGGGATATGTGGCTTATCATTTATGATGTATGATATGCATTTGCAGGTTGCAAAGGTAAGATGTAAGTTTTTATGAAATGAAATGTTGGCATGATATTGTTATACGATTATGAAATGATGATGTGCTTATGTTATATGTTGTTTGCATGGCTTGAACACCTAGTCACTAGACTTATGATTAGGATTGCCATGTTCACGTGCACGTTAAGGCCCCTAAAGTAAAAGACGAATTATGTGATTAGTTTAGGTGAAAGTGTAGCCTAAGCTAATATGATTAAGAAGTCTCGAGCATATGTAAAGTCTTGTGTTAAGCTTAACCCGTGCTAGTTCCTCGGAGCTAGGGCGTACGTGGTCACGTGGTTTGGGAATCATGATACCTCCCGTGGCATAGTTATGTTTGTTTATTCCGGGTGGAGTAACTAACCACCATTGCATAAAGGCATAAACGGTTTATTCAGTTAGATTGACTTTGTCTTTCCTTAACGACGCCGATGGACCACCTTATGGTTTACCCATCAAGTCGGGTGTGAGGACTCCATGTATGGTCTAAGACCGCCTACACACAACCCCACATCCCTATGTAAGTGGCATAAGTCACTTAGCCTACGTCTAGGCAAACAAATAAAGAAAAGAAAGAAAGATAAAGAAAGTAAAGTTAGGCACAATTAGGAATACGATGATCCTAATGTGTTATGTTATGATATGTTATGATTGTATGTGATATTAACATTAAAAGATGAGTTTGTTAATATATTATGAAATGGCAAATGTTTTCAAATTCATGTTATCTTACTTAGCTAATTTATTAGCTAACACTTGTTCTTTTGAAAACGTTGTGCCTTCAGGATAACCAAGCTTGAGCTAGGAGAAGATTAGCTTGGTGAGATGGGTAGAAGCAATAAGGAAGATTAGCAAAGACTTTTGAATGCTTAGACTTCCCTTTAGCCTTATGTTTTGGCTATCTTATTTATGATTTGAGACATGTAATAATGATGGCCTTTATGTTGGTGCCATAACTTGGATTTCATTTTTATTGTTTTGATGATGCATTAGTAAAACCATTTTATGAAAGGTACCATCCGGTTACGGATGGGACAGTTTTAAAGTGATCCTTTTCCGCTACATTTTAAACGCCGTTTGGCAAAGTTTTTGAAAATCCAGGTTTTTAAATGACGGGTGTTACATGGTGGTATCAGAGAAATGGTTTAAGTGAACCAAAGACCGACCAAAGCCATAGGATTTGGACTTAACCGTATGAGAAATGATAGGCTTAAGTAGTAATGCGTTAGCCTTAAGATAAAATACATGTAGGACAGGTTGGGATGAGTGAGAGTGTAGGTTAAGGCTTATGTTATGTTTTATGCTTAATATATTGTAACATCCTAAACTTTTCTATCATTGCTTTGACTTTGACCGTTAGTTGAGTTTGACACCGCTAGTTGCTTAAATGCTTAAGTAATTAACTATTGATGTTTGAATGATAAATTTAATACTTGAACTAGTTACTAATGGTCATAAGATGTTATTATAGTTTTCGGATAGTAATTAAGGTGCTCCATCGGTCGTTTGAGTTCCCGGTTCGTTAGTTTGAGCCTTAACGGTCGTTAGACTTAAGTTAAGGGCACTTTGGTAATTGTGAAAGGGAGTGGACGGTTTTGAGGGGGATTAGGCAGCCCTAATCCCTAATTTTTTCCAGAATTAAGTGTGTGTAATTGAAGGTGTGCCTCCCTTTGCCTTCCTTGCTCAATTTCTTTGATTTCGGGTTGAATCGGAGTGATTAAACGCTTGTAGATCGAATCTATAATCATCTTTAAGGTAAGGATGGTAATCCCTACTGATTTTTGGTTATATTCATCTATTCAATTCGTTCATATATGGTCTTGATCAATTGAATACGTTTTATTGATAGAATCGGTGATTTCGGGTCATTCGGTGATTGTTATTGCAATCAATATGTATCTTGAGATTTCCTACAGGTATGAAGTTGTTTCTAGAGTCATTTTAATGTTCAAATAGAACCAATATAGGGTTCACATCTGGTCTTGAGGTTTGATATGGATTCGATTGCGTTTGTGAGTCGATTTAGGTCATTCGGGTGTCAAATCGATTGTAAAATGAGTATAATGAATCCATGAATCAATTGATGATTTCATAATGATAAGTAAGTCTTAATTTGATGTGTATGAACTGTAGGGGTCGTGGTGGTTTGACATGGATGTTTGATGGTGGAAATTATTTGCAAAACAAAGGGTTTATTAGGTCTGAAAATTCAGTCATATTGCAAAAATCATATCTTCTTTATAAGAATGACTTAGGAGATGACTCTTACATTTCTGAAAACCTCTATGTGTCCCCTAAATTTGATATGAACAAAGTTTCCTGGGATTTTGCCCAGAGATATGCGAAAAATGTTGATTTCCAAAAATGGTCAGGTTTCGGACGAATTCTGAAGACTTGTCTTGCAAACGTCATAAAGCATTCATTAATGAACTTCAAGAGTAAAACTTTATATTTCTGGAAAGGTCTTTGAATTCCCTACATCTCTTAAGAACTAAGTTTTGACTCATTTGGTTGTCTTAAGGCCGAAAAGTCTCCTGCAAGTGAAGGGCGCGAGTCAGTCTTTCGACCAGCACCCCATATGCGGCGTATATAACTTATGTGCGGCGCATATCGGGGCCTGGGAGGGTTCTGGGTGATTTTTGAAGCAAATATGCGACGCATATTCAAAGCATGCGCCGCATAAAGTGTCTGTGAGTCCGTTTGAGGTCCGAAACAAGCATTTAAGGGTCCTATAAGTGTACCTAAGTTAATGGATGGTTTTGTAACCTTATTAGGATGAGTTTATACAAGTTTAATGACTATGAACTCGTTATAGGTCACTCCGGATAATTGTGAAGCTTGTTAACTTGTGTTTGGTGTATCGTTGTGCTCGTCATCAGGTAAGATACACTACTTTTGACACGCTGAGGGTTCAACAAACGATGGTTTCATAATTATAACTTCCCAATTGGTAACGTATGTTGTTTATGAGTATATGGGGTTACACGGGAGGTAATATGGGTTATGTAGTTGACCTTGGAGACCTGAAATGCAGTCCCTCATGATATGTATTGTAGTGCATGTTATGATATGATGTAGGATGTAGTGCTATGTATGAAGTATAATGTAGTGTTATGATATGCAGTAACTTGTGATGTTATGAGATGCAGTATATGTTGTTATTGATTGATGTTGTGCATGTTTGTATGGCTTGCTCATTTAGTTCACGTAGGTTGCTTGGGTGGCTCCTTGCAACATGGTCATTGAGATGCAGTTGAGTAATACGAGGGGTCTGACCCGCCCTCATTTGTCTTGTACATACGGATTACTCGGGGATTGGCTTGCCATTCCTTAACGACGTTTGATGTTCAACTGAATGATTGTCATCTAGTCGGGTGTAACTTATGTTGCACATTGACGCAGTTAATATGTAGTAAAGCAGTTAATATGTAGTAAAGCAGTTAAAACGTAGTAAAGCAGTTATGTGGAGTAAAGCAGTTAATATGTAGTAAAGCAGTTAAATGTAGTAAAGCAGTTAATATGTAGTAAAGCAGTTAATATGTAGTAAAGCAGTTAATATGTAGTAAAGCAGTTAAATGTAGTAAAGCAGTTAATATGTAGTAAAGCAGTTAATATGTAGTAAAGCAGTTAAATGTAGTAAAGCAGTTAATATGTAGTAAAGCAGTTAATATGTAGTAAAGCAGTTAATATGTAGTAAAGCAGTTAATATGTAGTAAAGCAGTTAATATGTAGTAAAGCAGTTAAATGTAGTAAAGCAGTTAATATGTAGTAAAGCAGTTAATATGTAGTAAAGCAGTTAATATGTAGTAAAGCAGTTAATATGTAGTAAAGCAGTTAATATGTAGTAAAGCAGTTAATATGTAGTAAAGCAGTTAAATGTAGTAAAGCAGTTAATATGTAGTAAAGCAGTTAAATGTAGTAAAGCAGTTAATATGTAGTAAAGCAGTTAAATGTAGTAAAGCAGTTAATATGTAGTAAAGCAGTTAAATGTAGTAAAGCAGTTAATATGTAGTAAAGCAGTTAATATGTAGTAAAGCAGTTAAATGTAGTAAAGCAGTTAATATGTAGTAAAGCAGTTAATATGTAGTAAAGCAGTTAAATGTAGTAAAGCAGTTAATATGTAGTAAAGCAGTTAATATGTAGTAAAGCAGTTAATATGTAGTAAAGCAGTTAATATGTAGTAAAGCAGTTAAATGTAGTAAAGCAGTTAAATGTAGTAAAGCAGTTAATATGTAGTAAAGCAGTTAAATGTAGTAAAGCAGTTAATATGTAGTAAAGCAGTTAATATGTAGTAAAGCAGTTAATATGTAGTAAAGCAGTTAAATGTAGTAAAGCAGTTAATATGTAGTAAAGCAGTTAAATGTAGTAAAGCAGTTAAATGTAGTAAAGCAGTTAATATGTAGTAAAGCAGTTAATATGTAGTAAAGCAGTTAATATGTAGTAAAGCAGTTAAATGTAGTAAAGCAGTTAATATGTAGTAAAGCAGTTAATATGTAGTAAAGCAGTTAATATGTAGTAAAGCAGTTAATATGTAGTAAAGCAGTTAATATGTAGTAAAGCAGTTAAATGTAGTAAAGCAGTTAATATGTAGTAAAGCAGTTAATATGTAGTAAAGCAGTTAATATGTAGTAAAGCAGTTAATATGTAGTAAAGCAGTTAAATGTAGTAAAGCAGTTAATATGTAGTAAAGCAGTTAATATGTAGTAAAGCAGTTAATATGTAGTAAAGCAGTTAATATGTAGTAAAGCAGTTATATGTAGTCGGTTGTTTTGTGTTGGGCAGCCGACGGGTTTCTATTAAACTTGTTTTGATGATGCGATTAGTAACACCATTGAATAAAGTAAACCAAACAGATTTTAATTGGTTTGGACTTTTAATGTTTCTTCCGCTTTATTTTGACGCCGTTAGGCGAAAAAACTTGGAAACCCGTATTTTTAAACGAAGGGTGTTACAAGTTGGTATCAGAGAAATGGTTTAAGTGAACCAATGACTATAAGTGTGCCATAGGAATTGGACTTAAACTGATAGACGACAAGTTAGGCTTAAGTAGGTATGCTTAGCTTTAAGATGAAATGCCTTAGGACGGGTTTGGGATGAGTGAGAGTGTAGGATTAAGGCTATATGATGATTGTTATTGATATGTGAATATGTTTTTAGCCTTTATTCTTTTATTTCTTGTTTTTCCCGTCGCTAAGTTATCCTATTGCTACGAGACGGTCCTCGAGGTGATCTTCTATTCCTCTAACTGAATTTGATAAACTTGTGCTTTATATTATGTGAGAAGTTGTTGAGATGGACAAAGGTTGGAGGATTAGGTGAGATGGTGTTCCATCAATGTTGTCTAGCCATGGGGTTAGTGACAAGGACCGTAAAGGATATGAGATGTTGTATGTGTGCTGAAAATCATGTGAATTGGAATTGATGGGAAAAAGGGGCGATACACAAACGTGGTAACGAACATGCGTGTGAAAGGATACAATTACAATTATGGTCCGGAACATAATTGCAAGCGTATCACGATGCGAGCGTGTTTGTATGGCCATGCTTGTGTTGACCGGTGTACAAAGTAATGAAGTTGGGGAGATTTTCTATGTATTGTACCCCTATTTGTCAAGAGCAAACACCGTGTTACAACTTTAGTGATGTTGATGCTGCAAGTGTGTGGAAATGTGTGAAGATCGGTGGAAAGTGATAGCCGGATTAAATGTTTATGATGATTATGATGTATATGAAGTTAAATGAAGTTATTGGTAGTCAATGTTGTTGAGTCTACTAGTTTAAAAGTCATGGATATGAAGTTTGAAGAGTAGAGTTGATGCTGGATATTTAGTAGGTGACGCATAGAAGGGTTACCGGGCACACGTATGAAAGGATATAGTTACAATTCCGGTCGCGAACGTAATTGTAAATGTATCACGACATGTGTGTGTTTGTGGGACTGTGTCTGTGTTGATCCGAATAAAGTGAAGATGATATTTATGGAATCATTGAACGGTATCATATTTTACTACACGGAGAGTGGACATGTATAAACGGAATAAGGAATGATGAAGCAGAAGCAATTAAAGAAGTCAACTCAAGGGTTGATTGAACCTTAAACATGAAACTCTTCCATTCCAAGAGCACTATGATATGATGTGAGGCTTTATTCGAGCTGCTAAATGTGAAAGTTGTGCTTGGGATTAAGATTGGAGGTTTGAGTTCGTATGGTATTCGATTAAAAGATTGAAAGTTGGATTTTTGTCGAACTGGGCGATATGCGACGCATGATTCTTTCACGCGGCGCATATCTGCCAAATTTTAGAAATTGATTTCAGTTGGGTGCCCGATATGCGGCGCATAGAGGTTCTATGCGGCGCATAGAATATGTGCTCAGATTGTTGGGTATTTTCTGTGATGAAACTTGATGAAAGATGCGGCGCATAATTAGTTCCATGCGGCGCATGGGTTGAGTGGTGAAAATCTGGGGAGTTTCTGTGTAAAAATTTTAGTGAATTATGCGGTGCATATGCATTCCATGCGGCGCATAGGTCCCCAGATATGCATTTATGCGGCACACACATGTTTCATGCGGCGCATACTTTGGACTGTTTTGGATTTACGACTCGTATTTGATTTCGCTACGGGACGAGATGTGACGATTGGGACGAGTGTCTACGGGGGAGATTCTTCCTGATAGCATGAATGTAAAGGCGATATTGATATCCTATATTTGTACGGAATTTTATGTATGACTGCTTCTCAAGATAAAGAGTTTTCCCTTAAGAAAGGAGTAAAAGGTATAATGATGGCAAATTTATAGCTTCCTAAAGCATATGAAGTAAAAGTATTCAAGAGTATTTGATTCCGAATTGATCATGTTTCCCGTCTATGTGATCCACTAATGGAAGGCAAAGATTATACTTCTAAAGTCGAGCCTACTCGTAGTTTGAGATGTTCTAATAATGTTCCCGGCTTTGTTGCAATCGTGAGGTAGAGCCTTCAAGTGATGTATGTCAAGTGTTACTTTCATGCAAACGCATCTTCCATTTTGTTCTCCGTTATAGGAAGAAGTTAATGTTTCCGATTGTGGGATCTATTTATCTTATAAGATAGATTTACGATGTTGCTACCCTTTGTTGATGATGAAAGTTCCGATGAAGTTATGCATACGCTCATTATGACGACCCTATTGAGTTTCTGGAAATACCTTTATGATAACGAAAGTCCTTGTGTATGAATTTAAGGAACCAAGTTTAGAGTTTTCTCTGGATGGTTCAGTTATTATGTTTAGTGATGACAATCTTGCCTACTCTAAGTGTGACGAAGAACATTATGTTTGCGTAAAGAGCGTTATTACGAATTACAACCCGAAGAGGCTTAGTTTTGAATTCGTCAAAAGGGAGTAAAAGTCAAGAGAGTAGCTGATGCTTAATGTGGAAAGGAATAAAGTTCTATTTATTAGCTAAGTCCGTGGTTGCGAGGTTATAGTGAGTGACTGACTACGGCAAATCAGCTCAGGGTAATGTTCTTTGAGACAAGAATGTAGTAGAAATGAAGCATTGTCAGAAGAGGTGAGACGAACCATCATGAAGCAATACGTTTAAAAGTAAGATTTCAGTATCCGAAAACGAAATGACCAAAAGTTGTATTTAAGGAGGCTTATGAACCGTGGTGACATGCTTATTTGGATGCCGTCTGAAATGTGATACGACCTATTATGATACGAGGTGTAGTAAGGTACATGTCTTTATCACGTTAGAGGCACAACAAAAGTAGTTTTCTTTAATTAACCTCTTAACCGGATTATCTTATGTGTGTTGGGTTTTCCGAGTTATGCGGGAGGTTATGTGGGAATGTATATATGATGAAGTGGCTTATTATGATATGATGACGTTTAAAGTAAAGTGGTTATATGCATATGTAGTATGTCGATTATAATTATGCCGCCATGAAATGATTGTTATGTGATGGCTTATGTGTGGGGCTTAAGTGTGAAATATCTAGTTCACTAGATACCCGTAGGAACTGCTATGAGTTGTGCACGTTAGTGGGATTAAACGTTAAAGTAGATGTGGGACTAGTTAGGTAATGTATATACCTAATGTTAAAGTAAAGTGTGAAATGTGGGAAATCGTTCTAGCCTTAGTGTTAGTGCGTAAGATGTGGGAAATCGTGCTAGTTGTAAAGCTAGTGCGTAATATGTAAGTTATAAGAATATGTGGGAAAGATGTTCGTATAGTTTAAGACGTGGGATTACAATGTGACGTGAGATTTAATAAGATATGTTGAGACGTGTGATAGGTATGATGTATCATTGAAAGGCACAATTAGGAGTATATACTCTACATGTGCTAATATGAATACGTGTGACAAGTTTATGTGTGATATGCCAAGATATGATATGAAGTTACGTTTAAGTGGTAAGTCTATGTTGATATGGGTAGGAAGGTCTTATCCTTCCAATGAATAGTCTTCGCTGAATGTAAAATGAGGTGATTACCTGATTTGATTTAAAGATTGAATCAAAGAAATGCCGAAACGAATGAAATGTAAGGTGAAAGAAGAAAAGACTATGTAAGAAGTTCAATGAGTTGGTCATGCTAAGTTAAAGAACGACCCAAGGGAATCCTGAAATGAAAAGATAAAGTTAAGGATATGGATAAGTTAATTATATGGGAGTGGCGAAATGATTCTGAGGACAGAATCCTTTTAAGGGGGAGGTAATTGTAACATCCTAAACTTTTCTATCATTGCTTTGACTTTGACCGTTAGTTGACTTTGACACCGCTAGTTGCTTAAATGCTTAAGTAATTAACTATTGATGTTTGAATGATAAATTTAATACTTGAACTAGTTACTAATGGTCATAAGATGTTATTATAGTTTTCGGATAGTAATTAAGGTGCTCCATCGGTCGTTTGAGTTCCCGGTTCGTTAGTTTGAGCCTTAACGGTCGTTAGACTTAAGTTAAGGGCACTTTGGTAATTGTAAAAGGGAGTGAACGGTTTTGAGGGGGATTAGGCAGCCCTAATCCCTATTTTTTTCCAGAATTAAGTGTGTGTAATTGAAGGTGTGCCTCCCTTTGCCTTCCTTGCTCAATTTCTTTGATTTCGGGTTGAATCGGAGTGATTAAACGCTTGTAGATCGAATCTATAATCATCTTTAGGGTAAGGATGGTAATCCCTACTAATTTTTGGTTATATTCATCTATTCAATTCGTTCATATATGGTCTTGATCAATTGAATACGTTTTATTGATAGAATCGGTGATTTCGGGTCATTCGGTGATTGTTATTGCAATCAATATGTATCTTGAGATTTCCTACAGGTATGAAGTTGTTTCTAGAGTCATTTTAATGTTCAAATAGAACCAATATAGGGTTCACATCTGGTCTTGAGGTTTGATATGGATTCGATTGCGTTTGTGAGTCGATTTAGGTCATTCGGGTGTCAAATCGATTGTAAAATGAGTATAATGAATCCATGAATCAATTGATGATTTCATAATGATAAGTAAGTCTTAATTTGATGTGTATGAACTGTAGGGGTCGTGGTGGTTTGACATGGATGTTTGATGGTGGAAATTATTTGCAAAACAAAGGGTTTATTAGGTCTGAAAATTCAGTCATATTGCAAAAATCATATCTTCTTTATATGAACGACTTAGGAGATTACTCTTACATTTATGAAAACCTCTATGTGTCCCCTAAATTTGATATGAACAAAGTTTCCTGGGATTTTGCCCAGAGATATGCGAAAAATGTTGATTTCCAAAAATGGTCAGGTTTCGGACGAATTCTGCAGACTTGTCTTGAAAACGTCATAAATCATTCATTAATGAACTTCAAGAGTCAAACTTTATATTTCTGGAAAGGTCTTTGAATTCCCTACATTTCTTAAGAACTAAGTTTTGACTCATTTGGTTGTCTTAAGGCCGAAAAGTCTCCTGCAAGTGAAGGACGCGAGTCAGTCTTTCGACCAGCAGCGTATATAACTTATGTGCGGCGCATATCGGGGCCTGGGAGGGTTCTGGGTGATTTTTGAAGCAAATATGCGACGCATATTCAAATCATGCGCTGCATAAAGTGTCTGTGAGTCCGTTTGAGGTCCGAAACAAGCATTTAAGGGTCCTATAAGTGTACCTAAGTTAATGGATGGTTTTGTAACCTTATTAGGATGAGTTTATACAAGTTTAATGACTATGAACTCGTTATAGGTCACTCCGGATAATTGTGAAGCTTGTTAACTTGTGTTTGGTGTATCGTTGTGCTCGTCATCAGGTAAGATACACTACTTTTGACACGCTGAGGGTTCAACAAATGATGGTTTCATAATTATAACTTCCCAATTGGTAACGTATGTTGTTTATGAGTATATGGGGTTACACGGGAGGTAATATGGGTTATGTAGTTGACCTTGGAGACCTGAAATGCAGTCCCTCATGATATGTATTGTAGTGCATGTTATGATATGACGTAGGATGTAGTGCTATGTATGAAGTATAATGTAGTGTTATGATATGCAGTAACTTGTGATGTTATGAGATGCAGTATATGTTGTTATTGATTGATGTTGTGCATGTTTGTATGGCTTGCTCATCTAGTTCACTAGACTTGCTAAGTTGCCATGTCACGTGCACGTTTAAGGGCCCAAAACGTAAAAGCAGTAAACGTAGCAATTGTTTAGGTAATGCAGTCACCTAAACTAAATAATGCAGTGTCGAGCTTGTTAAACTTTGATGCAGTAAAGTGTTAAGCTTAACCCGTACTTGCCCTAGCCCGGCTAAGTGCGTTCACGTAGGTTGCTTGGGTGGCTCCTTGCAACATGGTCATTGAGATGCAGTTGAGTAATACGAGGGGTCTGACCCGCCCTCATTTGTCTTGTACATACGGATTACTCGGGGATTGGCTTGCCATTCCTTAACGACGTTTGATGTTCAACTGAATGATTGTCATCTAGTCGGGTGTAACTTATGTTGCACATTGACGCAGTTAATATGTAGTAAAGCAGTTAATATGTAGTAAAGCAGTTAAAACGTAGTAAAGCAGTTATGTGGTTACGAGTGTAATGAAGTAAAGCAGGATAGGCACATTTAGGGTGGTTCATCCTAATATGAAGTATTGTGTGTTTGATATGTGTTGTGCCTTAATGAAGTGGTTAAATCCATAATGTTTGAAATGGACAATTGTTTTATAACTAGAGTGTTATCTTACTTAGCTAATTCGTTAGTTAACACTTGTCTTTTGAAATGTGTTGCTCCCTCAGGTTTAGCGTAGCTGAGGTAGTTGATGAAGAAGAGCGAGGAATGGGTAGATAGCTTGATGAAGTCCTTAGCTACCCATAGATGCCGAACTTTTATAGACATTTGTTTATGATTGTCTTTAATGGAGTTGGATTATTATGTAGTCGGTTGTTTTGTGTTGGGCAGCCGACGGGTTTCTATTAAACTTGTTTTGATGATGCGATTAGTAACACCATTGAATAAAGTAAACCAAACAGATTTTAATTGGTTTGGACTTTTAATGTTTCTTCCGCTTTATTTTGACGCCGTTAGGCGAAATTTTTGGAAACCCGTATATATGTTCATGTTAATTAGCCTTATTCCTCGATTTCTCGCTTCCTTCGTCGATAAATGTACTTGTTGCTACGATAGATGATCTCCTAAGGTAATGTGCGAATTCCCCGGTTAGAATTTTACAAATTTGTACGATTGATTTGTGCGCGATGTGTTGTCAATGAATTTTTCCCTCACGCCTTATTATGCTATATATGCTAAGAAGTTAGGCTTGAAGCTGAAGTGTCATGTGAGATGGAATTCGCTAAATTGAGTCTAACTTTAGAGACAAGGACCATAAAGGAAAAGAGGTATGCGATGTCATGTATGCGATGGAAGTTGTAGTGGTTTAAGTTGAGAAACTGTGTTTGTAAAAGTTGACGAAACGAAGTTTGAGTTTAAAAGGAAGAACACGGAAGTTCCAGATGGGAGTAAGAAGTTCAAGGTTGATAGAAAGCTGAATGGTCGATGTTTTGGTTGCAAGCTGGCTCATATTGGTCCATGTTTTGATAAGACTCGTAGGTGTGATACTTGTGGTGGTACATGTCACCCTACTTTAGAATGCAAGGACAATCCCAAGTGTTATCGATGTCACCAAAGCGGTCATTTCATCAAGGATTGCCCGCAAGGAAAAGATGATGGAAAGAAGACGACTGTACCAAAGCTTATGGTTCGAGCCTTTCAGATGACAGTTGATGCCGCCAAAGATAACGATGAGGTAGTAAGCGGTACTTTTCTTGTTAATTCAAAACCTGCTTCTGTTCTTTTTGATTCGGGTGCAAATAGATCTTTTGTGTCTACTTTGTTTGCTCCTAAGCTCGGAAAAGTTACTACTCCCCTAGATTGTTCTATAGAGGTTGAAATTGCTAACGGTACTATTAGTGATATTCGAGAGGGTTATGATGATTGTTCCATTGAGATAGAAGGTCGCCCCTTTCCGGTCCAGTTATTGCCTACTACTCTTGCTGGATTTGATATAGTGATAGGCATGGACTGGTTGTCTCAAAATGATGCTACTATTATATGTTCCCAAAAGATCGTGCGTTTCTCTACTCCGGATGGTAAAGTCATTTCTGTTTATGAAGATAAGAAGAAAGGGAGCATAAAGATCATTAATTTGATGAAGGCTCTCAAATGCATACGACAGAATAAGAACCATTTCCTTGCCTATGCCGTTGATACACGAAAAGAGAAGCCTTCTGTTTCTAATGTTGATGTGGTTTCTGAATTTTCAGATGTCTTTCCTGATGATCTTCCCGGTATTCCCCCCGACCGTGAGGTCACTTTTCAGACTGATCTTGTACTACTCCTGTCGCAAAAGCACCATATCGTTTGGCTCCTACAGAAATGAAAGAGCTAATGTCTCAGCTCCAAGTGCTACTTGATAAAGGTTTTATACGTCCTAGTTCCTCGCCTTGGGGAGCTCATGTTCTCTTTGTCAAGAAGAAAGATGGTTCTATGCACATGTGCATAGACTACCGTGAGCTGAATAAGCGAACGGTTAAGAATAAGTATCCTCTCCCGCGCATTGATTATCTCTTTGATCAGCTCCATGGTGCTTCTTACTTCTCAAAGATCGATTTGCGGTCCGACTATCATCAGTTAAAAGTCAAAAAGGAAGATGTGGCCAAGACAGCTTTTCGTACACGTTATGGGCACTATGAGTTTCTTGTCATGCCGTTCGGGTTGACAAATGCTCCTGCCGCTTTTATGGATTTAATAAATCAGGTATGTCACCCATTCTTAGATCATTATGTGATTGTCTTCATTGACGATATTTCTATTTACTCTAAGTTTGAAGCTGAGCACCGTGAGCACTTAAGAGCCGTTCTTGAGGTTCTTAGGGAGAAAAAGTTATATGCAAAGTTCTCCAAGTGTGAATTCTGGATTCGAGAAGTTCAATTTCTCGGGCATGTCATCTCTTCCGAAGGTATTAAAGTTGATCCCGCAAAGATTGAAGCTGTCTCTAAATGGGAGCAGCCAAAGACACCCACGGAAATCAAGAGTTTTCTTGGCTTAGCGGGCTGTTATAGAAGGTTTATTCAAGATTTCTCCCGAATAGCTAAGCCTATGACTGAATTGACAAAGAAAGGGGTGAAGTTTGTGTGGACTGAAGCTCAAGAAAAGGCCTTTCAAACGTTAAAGACAAAGTTATGTGAAACTCCTGTCCTAGCCTTACCCGAAGGTACCGATGATCTTGTTGTTTATAGTGATGCTTCTATTTCAGGTTTGGGTTGTGTTCTTATGCAAAGGGACAAAGTTATGTGAAACTCCTGTCCTAGCCTTACTCGAAGGTACCGATGATCATGTTGTTTATAGTGATGCTTCTATTTCAGGTTTGGGTTGTGTTCTTATGCAAAGGGACAAAGTTATTGCGTATGCTTCACGTCAGTTGAAGCCTCATGAAAAGAACTACCCGACTCATGATCTTGAGTTAGCTGCTGTAGTGTTTGCATTAAAGCTATGGAGGCATTACTTATATGGCACTAAGTGTACATTGTACACTGACCATAAAAGCTTACAATATGTGTTCACACAGAAGGAAATGAATGTAAGACAACGGAGATAGAAGGAACTTCTGAATGATTATGATTGTGAAATCAAGTATCATCCCGGTAAAGCCAATGTGGTGGCGGATGCATTGAGTAGGAAAGTGCAGAATTTTTCTTGTAGGTTGATGAGTATGGTTGTACAAGCCAAAAAGCTTACAATATGTGTTCACACAGAAGGAAATGAATGTAAGACAACGGAGATAGATGGAACTTCTGAAATGATTATGATTGTGAAATCAAGTATCATCCCGGTAAAGCCAATGTGGTGGCGGATGCATTGAGTAGGAAAGTGCATAATTTTTCTTGTAGGTTGATGAGTATGGTTGTACATGCCAAGTCTGGGTTACTTGACCGCATCAAGGAAGCCCAAGTTAAGGCTTTGTTGAAAGATAATATTGACAAGGAAAGTATTGGAAAGAAGAAAAGACTAGAGATGGAAACGAACAGCCGTGGTTTTCGGACATATAAAGGTCGAATTTGGGTACCATTGCTTGATGGTAATCGAGGGTTGATTCTTGAAGAAGCTCATAGGTCAAGATATTCAATTCATCCCGGTGCTACAAAGATGTATGCAGATTTGAAGCCTATTTATTGGTAGCCGAATATCAAGGGAGAAGTTGCATATTTTGTTGAAAGATGTTTGACTTGTGCTCGTGTCAAAGCTGATCACAAAAAGCCATATGGAAAGTTGCAGCAGTTGGAGATTCCGGAATGGAAATGGGATCATATTACTATGGATTTTGTGACCAAGCTACCTATGACACCAAAGGGAAATGATATGGTATGGGTTATTGTAGATAGGTTGACGAAAAGTGCTCATTTCATAGCGACACGTCAAGATGTACCATTGACCAAGATGGCGCAATTGTACATACAAGAAATTGTTTCAAAGCATGGAGTTCCTTTGTCTATAGTGTTGGATCGAGACACGAGGTATGTATCTAATTTTTGGAAAAGTCTTCAAAGAGAGTTAGGTACTAGAGTAAACTTGAGCACTGCTTATCATCCTCAAACTGATGGGCAAAGTGAAAGAACGATACAAACCTTGGAAGATATGTTAAAAGCTTGTGTTTTAGAGTATGGTGGAGCATGGGATGATCATTTGAAATTGATTGATTTTGCTTATAATAACAGCTATCATGAAAGTATTGGAATGCCACCGTTTGAAATGCTTTACGGTAGGAGATGTAGGACTCCAAGTTGTTGGTTGGAGCCCGGTGAAAAGCAGTTTACGGGTCCTGAAATTATTGAGATCACAGCTGAAAAAGTTAACATTGCTAAAGAAGCACTTCGTGTAGCTAGAGAATGTCAGAAAACCTATGTCGATAAGAAAAGAAGACCGGTTGAGTTCAAAGTTGGGGATATGGTGATGCTAAAAGTTTCTCCATGGAAAGGAGTTATTCGTTTTGGGAAGAAAGGAAAGCTAAGCCCGCGTTTCATTGGACCTTTCAAGATTTTGAAGCGTATCAAAGATCTAGCATATCAGTTGGAATTACCTCCAGAATTGGATGGAATTCATAACACATTTCATGTATCTTATTTGAGGAAGTGCTTGGCGGAGGAGTCTAGTGTCATTCCTATTGAGGATGTGAGTATTGATCCAAAGAAAAGAATGGTTGATGAACCGGTAGCAATACTTAGAAGAAAGCAAAAGAAACTTCGCCGGAAGGTGATTGACCTTGTGTTGATCAAATGGAAGCATAACCATGGTGAAAGTCTAACTTGGGAGACCGAGTCCGTGATGAAGGAGAAGTATCCAGATTTGTTCATTTCTGATGAGATTTCGAGGACGGAATCCTTTTAAGGGGGAGGTAATTGTAACATCCCAAACTTTTCGAGTTTGACCATTTGACTATTCCGTTAGTTAACGTTAGGTTCGTCAAGTTTATGTGCCTTAATTGGTTTATGTGTGATTAATGTGCTATATGTGTAAGGTTTTAATGCCTTAATGATTCATGTGTTAATGTATTTAAGATGATTAAATGTGTTTAAAGTGTTAGTAAGTATTCCGTTAGGTCGTTTGAGCCATAAACGTAAAGAAGTAAAGTCGAGGGGCCTAAGTGTGTGCTAAGGAAAGTTGTTCCAGCAGGTTAAGGGGTCATTAGGGTTAATCAAAACACAATTTCAGTTCTCATTCTTCCCTTTCCAAGCCCAAGGCCGCCCCCTCCCTTCCCTTGATCAATTCTTGCGTGTTACGATCGTTTCTTGGTGATTTGAAGAGGCTTTGATCCATAGTTTGCATCCTTTGTGTAATCTCCAGGTATTTGAGGTATTATTACATTGATTTCATGTCCCTTCAATCCCTTGATTCGTTTCATAACTGATCTAGGTCTTTAGAGGGTTGATTGGAGTCATAATCGTGTGTTTTAATCGATTCGGTAACCTAAAATGTTTGTTATTCTGATACAAATCAAATGGGGATTAATCAAGGATTTCATTGCATCATTATGGTCTTAAAATGATGAATTTTGAGGTACAAAAGTCGTTCATAAGGTTTGGGGTCGTTTGGGTTGTGTTTGGTTAAGTTTTGGAGGTTAAACAATGAGGTTTGTGCAGATTTGGGGTCAGTTGCGACGCAATAACTAGGTTGCGACGCAACAAGAATACAGTGACTTAAGTTGCGACGCAATTTGCCCATTGCGACGCAATAGCGACAGAATTTTTAAATGGCCATAACTTTTGAACCGTAACTCCGTTTTTGACAAATAAGTTATCCACGGAATCGTGAGAGAGTCTACTTTCTAATGGTAATACTTTCAAAAGATGATTATGATGTCAAGTTTCCTAAAAGGTTAATTTAGTGAGTGAATGCCGAGTTCCGTCGAGTTATGTAAGCTCTAAAGTATTAAACTAACCTTCGATGCATCAAGCATTATCATGGGTCATATTTATAGGTATTTAGACATGATTCATGACCATAAGTAAGTGGGTATTTGTTTAGCTCATTTATTGGTCGTTTAATGATTATAGGTAGTCGGGAATACTTGCAAAGCTCGGTAACTTACGTTATCACTTGTTGTGCTCTTCAGCGAGGTAAGATAACATCTTTTGTCACCTGATGGTACAACAAAACCCGTTTTCATAAGTTAAACCTTCCAAATGTTTATGATGCTTAAAATGTATGTACGTCTATCCTAATATTAATGAAATACTTAACCAAAACATAAACCAAGTCAATCAAACGAAATGAATCCATCACATCAATCCAACAATCAATCAATCAATCAATCAATCAACAATGTAAGTAACCACGTCAATCCTACACTTTTCAGCCCGAATCTCAAGCGAGTAGGGAGCTACGAAACTCACCTTGTCCGGCAAAGAAGCTAGTATAATGCTACAAGCGAGTATTGGGATCCACACGTCCACAACCTATAAATATACATCATAATACCATAATGTCAACTCTACAACCTTAAACAAGTTGGTTTAGCATATTTAAGTCAAGTCACAAACCCCTAAACACTTCTACAACTTTATCGAGTAAGAACAAGACGCATTTGACTCGACATTTTTAGAAATGGGAGAAGATTCATACAAAATGAGTGTTACTACAAGAAACTAGGCTCTCTCACGATTCCAACGATAGGTCATACGACTAAAACGGACTTACGGTTCAAAAGTTATTAACGTTTGAAAACTGACGCGCGAATTTCCCAGTAGTATCTCACTGCGCCGCAGTCAAGGCATTGCCTTGCTACTGCGCCGCAGTGAGGCTAAACGATGCAGAAGGTCAGAGAATAGCCACTGCGCCGCAGTCAAAGCAGTCCTTGCCACTGCGCCGCAGTGAGACCAAATACAACAGCTGCAGTTTTGTTTCCTGCAGAATTCCGTACCAAACTCACCCAAATTCGACCCAAATCATCCCAAAACGATCTACAAGAGTTTGAAACTTGTTTTGAAGCATAACTAAGCACCATTAAACATAAATACACATAACCCATTCCACAAATTCGACCAAAAACATAAAAATTACTTCCAAATCATTCTAACCCTAATCAAAACCCTAATTAACCCTAAATTGACCCAAACTCCATTTTAAGTCGTTTTAGGACATGTAAATACTCGAAATGACCAGAAATGAATAACCAAACATAAATAGATGCAAAAGGGGTGAATTAGACTTACCAAAACTTCCTTCCCGAGCTAGAACCCGATTTATGGCAAAATGGGTAAAATGCTTGCACTTAGAAACTGAATTCTTTACTAGACAATAAGGAGATGAAGACGATGATGATTCCGAGTTTAACCAGCTCCAAAACACCAAAATGATGCAAGAGAAATGAGATTTAAGAGATGAAATGCTTTGCTTTTTAATTAAGAGGGAAAATGAGAAAGAGATAAGAAAAGAGAGGTAGTGAGAAGATAAGGGGTGGAAATGGGTCAAAAGGGCTGATGGGTCGTGGATGACCCACGGCCGACCCGTTTCCCTTCACAAGCCAAAATACAATCGTTAGACATTTAAGCACCGATCAAAACATATTATCGACCCGAATATAACACATTGTCATTTAATTCATAAAACGACCCAAATACATCATTAACTTATATTGTTAGTCATATTACACGTAAAGTCAACGGGTCAAAATTCACGGATGTTACACATGATACCTCCCGTGGCATAGTTATGTTTGTTTATTCCGGGTGGAGTAACTAACCACCATTGCATAAAGGCATAAACGGTTTATTCAGTTGGATTGACTTTGTCTTTCCTTAACGACGCCGATGGACCACCTTATGGTTTACCCATCAAGTCGGGTGTGAGGACTCCATGTATGGTCTAAGACCGCCTACACACAACCCCACATCCCTATGTAAGTGGCATAAGTCACTTAGCCTACGTCTAGGCAAAGAAATAAAGAAAAGAAAGAAAGATAAAGAAAGTAAAGTTAGGCACAATTAGGAATACGATGATCCTAATGTGTTATGTTATGATATGTTATGATTGTATGTGATATTAACATTAAAAGATGATTTTGTTAATATATTATGAAATGACAAATGTTTTCAAATTCATGTTATCTTACTTAGCTAATTTATTAGCTAACACTTGTTCTTTTGAAAACGTTGTGCCTTCAGGATAACCAAGCTAATCCAAGCTTGGGCTAGGAGAAGATTAGCTTGGTGAGATGGGTAGAAGCAATAAGGAAGATTAGCAAAGACTTTTGAATGCTTAGACTTCCCTTTAGCCTTATGTTTTGGCTATCTTATTTATGATTTGAGACATGTAATAATGATGGCCTTTATGTTGGTGCCATAACTTGGATTTCATTTTTATTGTTTTGATGATGCATTAGTAACACCATTTTATGAAAGGTACCATCCGGTTACGGATGGGGCAGTTTTAAAGTGATCCTTTTCCGTTACATTTTAAACGCCGTTTGGCAAAGTTTTTGAAAATCCAGGTTTTTAAATGACGGGTGTTACAGATAATGTGTTTGTGATGTTGCCTTTGAATACATTTATAACGTTGTATTCGTGGTATTGTTTTTAAAGAAAAAACACGCAAAAACAATAATTATGGCCCCGCAATGTGGGGCTTGAGAACCCCTAGTTCCCAATAGAGTCAGACAACTGATATGACTATACATGAGCTCTGTTTATATTTTATACCAGTAGTAATTAATATTAGAGAAAGTGAATATGTGGTTATCATGTACCTAAACTTAGTATAAACCCTTCACATATTAATTTTTTAATATTTATTATATAATGAATAAATGATTGTCCCATGTTTTTCTAGATTTAAATATTAGCATGTGATAGGTTTTATACCTAAACTTAAATACATGATAACCACATATTCTTATTCTTCTTAATATAATAATACTCCAATATATAATACGTACGTGGATGATGCAACAATGCAATACTTGATATGACTTAACATTCATGCTTCTAGCAGCATGCTGCTATATCTGATTTTTATTACTCCTCCCGTCCCATTATAAGTGTCATATTTTGAAGTTTCAAAGTTTAAATTTTGCAACTTTGACCTTAAATAATTTTCTTTATGTTAGATAATACTTGATGAAAGTTATATGAATCGATTGTGTTTTAGAAGTGTTTTCAATGATATAATTTTCATCAAGTTTTATATAACATAAAAAAAAATATTTAAGGTCAAAGTTTAAAGATAAAACTTTGAATATTCAAAGTAAGACACTTCTAATGGTACGGAGGGAGTAATTGTTTTCAATATTTAATCATGTGTTGAAATTATTGTGAGGGGGAAGCATCATGCTTCTAGCTGCATATTTGTTTTTTTCCTTGAAATATGGTTTCTTTGAATTTCCCTTATGT
>CM067167.1:37969384-38091884 GCA_034093135.1 Erigeron breviscapus
TGCTGCGGAACTTGAATGGGCTATTCACATCGTAAACTTTTTGCATATTATTTTATACTACAGAAATATTATCTATGAGGGGTTTTTTATACACCTATATTCATTTTATCTTATATATATAATGTAACAGTTATGCTGACACTTAAGGTAATAATTAAATTTTAATTCTTAACATGAGATTGATAATAAATTATGTGTGAATTATGTTACGATAGTCATATGAAAGGTATTTAAAACTTCACTAAATTATTAAAAGTACAATCATACATTGTACTGTTACACAACATAGCTTATTCCCAAGAAATAAAAATTTTATAGAAAGAAAATATATAAAAGCTATCTTAAAATTTAAAAGTTGACAATATTGTTACCTAAAAAAAAAGAAAGTAAGATAATTAAGTTGTTTTGAAAGTGTTGTGTTCCACGTGTGTTGTTACCTCCCTTTGGCTCTTGCATGCATGACACTACTCATCAGTAGTCTTGCAAAACTGATCTCGCTCTCTCGCTCTTTACTTCTAAAGTCTAAACAATAGAAATGTTTACTCTTGCGCTATATACAAAATCATCCTAGTTTGTTGCACGGAGGGCGTTGACGTGCGTATCATTAAAAAATAAGTGAAATATCTACACATTTTTGATCACAAATTCACATTTAAATGTGTGACAAATTAATAATTAGTCTGGATAAAAGTGGTGTGACAAATTAAATATGACAGTTCATACCTAAATTGTGGATTTTTAAAACTCCAAACTTTTTAGTGTGCTAAATTTTACACACTTTTAAGTGTGAACTTTTGAAGTTTATAATACATATTCTATACACTTAAAAGTGTAAATTTTTAGTTCAATATAGTATTCCACTCATAATAATGTGACAAACTTTTATGATTTGTTCACACTAACTAAAAGTGTGGAAAATTATAATATTTTTTGTAATGCATTTTTACTTTTAAAACTATCCCACATGTGTATATCAACGTCATTCTCCCATTTAAGTTATGGAAAAAGTTAAAGGAGCTAAGACGGGTAATTTAAGAGAAGTGATAATCGTATTATAACTCTTGATTTATTTACCACGAACATGTTTTACTCGGTTATACAGTGTGATCTAAAATTTAAACTATGTGGTAAATTTATCAATATTTAAGATACAATTATCACTTCCTTTAATTCAAATGGATAAAAATGAAAATCGGAGATAATCTAAGGGTCAATGATATGACAACTAAAGGACGCCTAAGAACGTCCATAGCATTGGAGATAATTTAAGGGTCAATGATGATCCTTTTTTTAATTTAACGTGCGTTTAATGGAGTTGTTGAATATATCATATACAACTAGTTTAATTAGCCGCACGTTGCTGCGGGCATTCATAGGGTGTGAAAACATTGTCTCGTTATTTTGCAAATCTGAATCTAGTTTTTTAGTGTCTATATGCTAGTTGTGTGTTGCTGCGGAACTTGAATGGGCTATTCACATCGTAAACTTTTTGCATATTATTTTATACTACAGAAATATTATCTATGAGGGGTTTTTTATACACCTATATTCATTTTATCTTATATATATAATGTAACAGTTATGCTGACACTTAAGGTAATAATTAAATTTTAATTCTTAACATGAGATTGATAATAAATTATGTGTGAATTATGTTACGATAGTCATATGAAAGGTATTTAAAACTTCACTAAATTATTAAAAGTACAATCATACATTGTACTGTTACACAACATAGCTTATTCCCAAGAAATAAAAATTTTATAGAAAGAAAATATATAAAAGCTATCTTAAAATTTAAAAGTTGACAATATTGTTACCTAAAAAAAAAGAAAGTAAGATAATTAAGTTGTTTTGAAAGTGTTGTGTTCCACGTGTGTTGTTACCTCCCTTTGGCTCTTGCATGCATGACACTACTCATCAGTAGTCTTGCAAAACTGATCTCGCTCTCTCGCTCTTTACTTCTAAAGTCTAAACAATAGAAATGTTTACTCTTGCGCTATATACAAAATCATCCTAGTTTGTTGCACGGAGGGCGTTGACGTGCGTATCATTAAAAAATAAGTGAAATATCTACACATTTTTGATCACAAATTCACATTTAAATGTGTGACAAATTAATAATTAGTCTGGATAAAAGTGGTGTGACAAATTAAATATGACAGTTCATACCTAAATTGTGGATTTTTAAAACTCCAAACTTTTTAGTGTGCTAAATTTTACACACTTTTAAGTGTGAACTTTTGAAGTTTATAATACATATTCTATACACTTAAAAGTGTAAATTTTTAGTTCAATATAGTATTCCACTCATAATAATGTGACAAACTTTTATGATTTGTTCACACTATGTTAACTAAGCTAAATCGTGAATAGTGTTTATGTGTGTGTGAGAGAAAGCTAGAGAGAGAAAGGGAGAAAGGGAATCTATATTCAAAAGGTTAATTACAAATGAGAGGTGAGGGGGTTTATATAGGCATGACATTTGCATTAAACCCCTTCCCTAATTACAAGATAGTCTTTGGTTAATTACACTAACAACCTTCCATATAAACAAGATTAACCACAAGGACAATTCTATTTACATTGTTACAAACAAGCACTAATCTATAATTTAAAGCTAACAATCTCCCCCTTTAGTGCTGTTTGTGAACGATCACTTTCTGGATCTCTTTCTCTTTCTCTGTCTCCGATTCCTTTTCTTTGTGGATGATTCAGGCTTATTAGGTTGAGTAGATTGAGATTTGAATGCTCGCTTTCTGTACTTGTGATGATTCTCCTTCCAGACCTTTTTAGGAACAAAATGGTACTTTGGATCTTCAGGGCGATTAGGTGGTTCAATGATGTTGTCAGCAAAATCAACAGGAGGCATGTTGTGAGGGCCTTGTTCATTGTTAGGAGAGTATCTGACCCAAGTGCCTTCTGGTACATGAATTACTCCTTTTCTTTCTTTTGGAAGTCTCGCCTCAATAATCTGTCTTGTTCTATCTCTGTGGTCCAATCTTGCCTTGATCCTTTTAATCACTTTCAACAACCTCTTCTTTTCCTTAACTGACTCTTCGAACTCAGCAAGACTTTCAAAAACAGTCAAACATTGCATCAGAGTGCCATCAGAGTACTTGGAGAGTTCGTCTAGTCTTATAAAAATCTTATGACCTTGATCGCTTTCAAATACAAACCCTCGAGGATTATCAAATACAGCTCCAGTGTTAAAATTCTCAAGATTTATTCCTTGAATTCTTTGGTTAGGCAAGGTGAGGTTCACTTTCTTTCTTTTCTTTTCCACCGCCAATTGGAAGTCCTTTTGAGTTTGACTCAAAACAAGACTATCCAAATATCTCTTAACAGCATAGTAGGCTTCATGATTTTCTGGATCAGGCTGAATTAGTCTGCTAGCAAAGTGATGGAGGAGGAAGATGAGATCATCAGCAGTCAGCAGATTGAACCTGGCTTCACCAAACAAATACCGACGGTTGTCATCACGTCTTACTATTAACCAGATCAAGCCAGGGGGTCTTGCAAACCCGGGATTACGCCATTCTTTGAAATGAATGCTAACAACTTCAACAATCTTTAATTTGAACTGATTCTTCCACACTTTGTTAGCTTTATGGCTTTTGGCATCTACCAGATCCTTTAAATATTTTGCCCTTTGGTGATCAACATCATAAGCTCTCCTAGCCCGTAATTCATCAACATCGATTTTTTTTAACTCTTGTTCCTTTGAGTAAATCTCATAAGCTTTTTCTTCAAGGAATTTGGTGGATTTGAAGAGTCTGGTTGGTATTCCGAGATAGTCAATCTTTCTTTCAACATTTTTTCTGAAACCACCTTCATTTATTCGAACAATAGGAGCTCTGGTGATGTTTTGAAGATGAGGGTTGTTAAGGTGGTGGATAAGGTTACGAAGGTTCATTTGGTTGAGAGCAGGGTTTGGTTGAGGAATGGATTGGTAGGTATCAAAGCCTGGGGGAGCATCATCATCATCAGAGGAATCATTATCATTATCATCTCTTGGATCATTATCTCTAGGATCATACTCAGGGAACTCTGTTTCACCAAAATCTTCGCCAATAATTAAGGGATCCCTAAGTAATCCTTGAAAGTGCGCATCATCACGAAAATCTGAGCCACAAGCAATATCAGTAACGGCACTGGCTCGAATCAAAGATTCATCAATACGAACTAATTCTGTGTTCTCATCATTCCCAACCATGACATTATCAACCATGACATTATCAACCACGTGCTCTACAATGCCAACATCTTGAGGAGGATCTCTTGATTGAGCATCATCCGCAACATTTGTGTCATCTAAAACCTCAGTAGCAGCACTGGCTCTAACATTATCAACATCTTCATCAATATTCTCCCCCTCGTGTTGATCTTGATCATCAGGATCATCACGTCTTTGTATAACAACAGCCTGCCTGCAAGTGGCCTCAAGTTCAACTATTCTCTTCTGAGCCGCTTCAAGTGCTGCATCGGCTAGAAACTTTTCTTGTTCTTTTTGTTGTTTTATGTTATTTACCAAATGATGATGATCAAAGCGGGCTTGGATTGATGCTTGAATCGCTTTGTCAAAAGAATCTGTTTGACCGTTGAGAGAGATAAGTGTGGCAAGTAGTTCATCATAAAGAGAATCAAGACGAGATCGGTTTTCAGTAGACATGGAACCAGGAAGTTCGATAGGATGAGAAGCGGAGGAGGATGAAGAAGATGAAGAAGAAGATGAATGGGGAGGTGAAGGTGTTTTATGAGGGAGTATTGGTGAAGGTTGGGTTTGTGTTTTTCTGGTGTGGAGAAGTGTAACACCCGACGTTTAAAAATATGGGTTTTCAAAAACTTTCACCTATTGGTGTTAATTTGCGGAAGAAAAGACTTTAAAAGTCAAACCGATAAAAACATTTCGGTTTCTACATTTTAAAGTCTTTTCTTCCGCAAATTAACACCAATAGGTGAAAGTTTTTGAAAACCCATATTTTTAAACGTCGGGTGTTACAAGTTGGTATCAGAGAATTGGTTTAAGTGAACCAAAATTCGACTTATGCCGTAGGATTTTGGACTTAGACCGATGAGAAGTAGGTTAGGCTTAAGTAGGATGCCTAGCTAATGAAGTGGAATGCTCTAGGACGGGTTGGGGAGTGAGTGAGAGTGTGATTTAAGGCTTGTTTATTGTGTGTGTTAATGTAGTTATTTGTAGTAGAGCCTTAACATATGTAGTCACTCTTTAACTCTTGCTAACCGTCGTCATTGCTTTGTAGAATTAATGGCAAACACTAGAGCTAGTAATCAGAGAGCAGGAGGAAATGGTGAGGGTGTTCCTCCTAATGGAAACGGGGCTGGAAATGAAGTAGAGCAAAGGCCACCCCGTGCACAAAATCGTCGTCTTGGTGATCCACCAACTGTCTCTGAAGTAGATAGGGCAAACCCGGTTATAGAACAGGTTCCTAATCAAGCCCAACTACATGAAGAATTGAGAGCTATTCGAGCTCTCTTAATGAGAAATGAAGAAGAGTTAGCTCAAATGAGGGCTGAGAGAAATGCAGAAAGAATGGGGAGTGAACAAAGAGGTGAGCGTTCGGAAGGGAATTACTCTAATCCCTCCCAAAGTGCTGAACCATCCATGGCAGCCGTGGGTGCTAATGGAGTTAATAATGGAGGATATGGAGTTGTTAATGCACCTCGTGTTAATAACTTCAAATACGAAAGTTTTCAGAAATGTGGTGCCAAGGAATTTGATGGTACCCAAAATGCAGTGGGAGCTATGGAGTGGATTGAGGACATTGAGGTAGTTTTTGCATCTTGTTATTGTCCGGATGACATGAAAGTTTTGTGTGCTAGTAGGATGTTGAAGAAGAATGCCCGTAATTGGTGGAGGGCTACTACAGTGTCTATGGCTCCTGAGGTACTTGCAGTATTGCCTTGGGGAACTTTTAAGGAGAAATTTCTTGAGGAGTATGTGGGAACGCGTGAGTTAAGGTTGATTGAAAAAGAGTTTAGATGAGGAAGAAGATGAATGGGGAGGTGAAGGTGTTTTATGAGGGAGTATTGGTGAAGGTTGGGTTTGTGTTTTTCTGGTGTGGAGAAGTGTAACACCCGACGTTTAAAAATATGGGTTTTCAAAAACTTTCACCTATTGGTGTTAATTTGCGGAAGAAAAGACTTTAAAAGTCAAACCGATAAAAACATTTCGGTTTCTACTTTTAAAGTCTTTTCTTCCGCAAATTAACACCAATAGGTGAAAGTTTTTGAAAACCCATATTTTTAAACGTCGGGTGTTACAAGTTGGTATCAGAGAATTGGTTTAAGTGAACCAAAATTCGACTTATGCCGTAGGATTTTGGACTTAGACCGATGAGAAGTAGGTTAGGCTTAAGTAGGATGCCTAGCTAATGAAGTGGAATGCTCTAGGACGGGTTGGGGAGTGAGTGAGAGTGTGATTTAAGGCTTGTTTATTGTGTGTGTTAATGTAGTTATTTGTAGTAGAGCCTTAACATATGTAGTCACTCTTTAACTCTTGCTAACCGTCGTCATTGCTTTGTAGAATTAATGGCAAACACTAGAGCTAGTAATCAGAGAGCAGGAGGAAATGGTGAGGGTGTTCCTCCTAATGGAAACGGGGCTGGAAATGAAGTAGAGCAAAGGCCACCCCGTGCACAAAATCGTCGTCTTGGTGATCCACCAACTGTCTCTGAAGTAGATAGGGCAAACCCGGTTATAGAACAGGTTCCTAATCAAGCCCAACTACATGAAGAATTGAGAGCTATTCGAGCTCTCTTAATGAGAAATGAAGAAGAGTTAGCTCAAATGAGGGCTGAGAGAAATGCAGAAAGAATGGGGAGTGAACAAAGAGGTGAGCGTTCGGAAGGGAATTACTCTAATCCCTCCCAAAGTGCTGAACCATCCATGGCAGCCGTGGGTGCTAATGGAGTTAATAATGGAGGATATGGAGTTGTTAATGCACCTCGTGTTAATAACTTCAAATACGAAAGTTTTCAGAAATGTGGTGCCAAGGAATTTGATGGTACCCAAAATGCAGTGGGAGCTATGGAGTGGATTGAGGACATTGAGGTAGTTTTTGCATCTTGTTATTGTCCGGATGACATGAAAGTTTTGTGTGCTAGTAGGATGTTGAAGAAGAATGCCCGTAATTGGTGGAGGGCTACTACAGTGTCTATGGCTCCTGAGGTACTTGCAGTATTGCCTTGGGGAACTTTTAAGGAGAAATTTCTTGAGGAGTATGTGGGAACGCGTGAGTTAAGGTTGATTGAAAAAGAGTTCAGATCAAGAAGATGAATGGGGAGGTGAAGGTGTTTTATGAGGGAGTATTGGTGAAGGTTGGGTTTGTGTTTTTCTGGTGTGGAGAAGTGTAACACCCGACGTTTAAAAATATGGGTTTTCAAAAACTTTCACCTATTGGTGTTAATTTGCGGAAGAAAAGACTTTAAAAGTCAAACCGATAAAAACATTTCGGTTTCTACTTTTAAAGTCTTTTCTTCCGCAAATTAACACCAATAGGTGAAAGTTTTTGAAAACCCATATTTTTAAACGTCGGGTGTTACAAGTTGGTATCAGAGAATTGGTTTAAGTGAACCAAAATTCGACTTATGCCGTAGGATTTTGGACTTAGACCGATGAGAAGTAGGTTAGGCTTAAGTAGGATGCCTAGCTAATGAAGTGGAATGCTCTAGGACGGGTTGGGGAGTGAGTGAGAGTGTGATTTAAGGCTTGTTTATTGTGTGTGTTAATGTAGTTATTTGTAGTAGAGCCTTAACATATGTAGTCACTCTTTAACTCTTGCTAACCGTCGTCATTGCTTTGTAGAATTAATGGCAAACACTAGAGCTAGTAATCAGAGAGCAGGAGGAAATGGTGAGGGTGTTCCTCCTAATGGAAACGGGGCTGGAAATGAAGTAGAGCAAAGGCCACCCCGTGCACAAAATCGTCGTCTTGGTGATCCACCAACTGTCTCTGAAGTAGATAGGGCAAACCCGGTTATAGAACAGGTTCCTAATCAAGCCCAACTACATGAAGAATTGAGAGCTATTCGAGCTCTCTTAATGAGAAATGAAGAAGAGTTAGCTCAAATGAGGGCTGAGAGAAATGCAGAAAGAATGGGGAGTGAACAAAGAGGTGAGCGTTCGGAAGGGAATTACTCTAATCCCTCCCAAAGTGCTGAACCATCCATGGCAGCCGTGGGTGCTAATGGAGTTAATAATGGAGGATATGGAGTTGTTAATGCACCTCGTGTTAATAACTTCAAATACGAAAGTTTTCAGAAATGTGGTGCCAAGGAATTTGATGGTACCCAAAATGCAGTGGGAGCTATGGAGTGGATTGAGGACATTGAGGTAGTTTTTGCATCTTGTTATTGTCCGGATGACATGAAAGTTTTGTGTGCTAGTAGGATGTTGAAGAAGAATGCCCGTAATTGGTGGAGGGCTACTACAGTGTCTATGGCTCCTGAGGTACTTGCAGTATTGCCTTGGGGAACTTTTAAGGAGAAATTTCTTGAGGAGTATGTGGGAACGCGTGAGTTAAGGTTGATTGAAAAAGAGTTTAGATCGTTAGTTGCTAAACCCGGTGCAATTTCTGAATATGCACACTCGTTTATGGAGAAGTTGAGGTTTGTTGGACACTTGGTTCGAAGGCAGGAGGACCAAATTGAGGCTTATTGTGATGGTCTTCCCGCTAACTATCGTGGGTTATGTAGACAACATGTGACCTTATCAGCGGCTATTAAAGAGTCAAAGAGGTTGGATGATGACTTCAAAGGCGAGAGAGTTGTGGTGAAGGTTGATGACAAGAAAACAGGGTTCAAAAGAGGGTCAAATTGGTCATCTAACTATAATAATAATAATAAGAAGTTTCGTGGGAATTCTAGCTCGAGTGGTGACAAAGATAAAAAGAAGAATGGGTCTTGGTGTGCTTTTTGCAAGAATGTTCATGAAGGTAAATGTTCCGATAAGACAAGAAGGTGTCATAAGTGTGGGAAGTCGGGACATCTTGCAACAGAATGTAGGGACAAGATTCGTTGTTACAAGTGTCAAGAAACGGGTCATCTTATTGCCGATTGCCCACAAATGAAGAATGACGGGAAGAAAGCAACTACTTCAGCAACAAAAGTGAGAGCCTTGCAAATGACTGTTGATGATGCTAGGAACAACGACGAAGTGGTATGTGGTACTTTCCTTGTTAATTCGAAACCTGCTTCTGTTTTATTTGATTCGGGTGCAAATAGGTCGTTTGTGTCTACTTTATTTGCTCCTAAGCTAGGAAGAGTCACTACCCCTTTAGATTGCTCGATAGAAGTGGAAATTGCTAATGGTACGGTTATTGATATACGTGTGGGATATGATGATTGTAACATTGAGATTGAAGGTCGTTTGTTTCCGGTCCAGTTATTGCCTACTACCTTAGCCGGTTTTGATGTAGTGATTGGTATGGATTGGTTGTCTAGAAATGAAGCTAGTATTTTATGTTCCCAAAAGATTATTCGGTTTCCTACACCCGATGGTAATGTGGTAATGGTTTATGGAGATAAGAAGAGAGGGGGAATAAAGATCATTAGTATGATGAAGGCTATTAAATGTATAAGGAAGAATAAGAATCATTTCTTGGCCTATGTTATTGATGTGAGAAAGGAGAAGCCTTCTATTGCTAGTATTGATGTGGTATCCGACTTTCCCGATGTGTTTCCCGAAGATCTTCCCGGTATTCCTCCCGACCGTGAAGTTACTTTTCAGATAGATCTTATACCCGGTGCTGCACCTGTTGCTAAAGCACCTTACCGATTAGCTCCTACAGAAATGAAAGAGTTAATGTCCCAACTTCAGGAGTTACTTGACAAAGGTTTTATACAACCTAGTTCCTCGCCTTGGGGAGCTCCGGTTCTCTTTGTTAAAAAGAAGGATGGGTCTATGCGCATGTGCATAGACTATCGTGAGTTGAATAAGCGAACGGTTAAGAATAAATATCCTCTTCCGCGAATTGATGATCTTTTTGATCAACTTCATGGTGCTTCATATTTTTCAAAGATAGATTTGCGGTCCGGTTATCATCAATTGAAGGTTAAGAAGGAGGATGTAGCAAAGACAGCTTTCCGGACTAGATACGGTCATTATGAGTTCTTGGTCATGCCATTTGGGTTGACTAATGCTCCAGCCGCGTTTATGGATTTAATGAATCGGGTATGCCGTCCTTTTCTAGATCATTTTGTTATTGTGTTTATTGACGATATTTTGATCTATTCTAAGTCAGAAGATGAGCACCGTGAGCACTTGAAAGCAGTTTTGGAGGTGTTGAAGGAGAAGAAGTTGTATGCCAAGTTTTCTAAATGTGAGTTTTGGCTTCGAGAGGTGCAGTTTCTTGGTCATGTTATTTCATCAGAAGGTATTAAAGTGGATCCTTCAAAGATTGAAGCTGTTTCAAAGTGGGAGCAGCCAAAGACTCCTACTGAGATTAAAAGTTTTCTTGGTTTGGCTGGATATTATAGAAGGTTCATTCAGGATTTCTCCCGAATAGCCAAGCCCATGACTGAACTAACAAAGAAAGGAGTAAAGTTTGAGTGGACCGATAAGCAGGAAAATGCATTCCAAACGTTGAAAAAAAAAGTTGTGTGAAGCTCCTATCCTTGCCTTGCCTGAAGGTACTGATGATTTAGTGGTATATAGCGATGCTTCTATTACGGGGTTGGGTTGTGTCTTAATGCAGAGAGACAAAGTGATTGCCTATGCTTCCCGCCAGTTGAAACCACATGAGAAGAATTACCCTACCCATGATCTTGAATTGGCCGCAGTTGTTTTTGCATTAAAATTGTGGAGACATTACCTTTATGGTACGAAATGCACTTTGTTTACCGATCATAAAAGTTTGCAGTATGTCTTTAATCAAAAGGAGATGAACGTGAGACAAAGAAGGTGGATGGAATTACTTAAGGATTACGATTGTGAAATCAAATACCATCCGGGAAAAGCCAATGTGGTGGCGGATGCACTAAGTAGGAAGGTGCAAAGTTCTTCTTGTAAGTTGATGAGCATGCAAGTTCAAGCCAAGTCGGGGCTACTTGATCGAATTAAGGAAGCACAAGTGAGGGCATTGATGAAGGATAACATTGACAATGAAAGCATTGGGAAGAAGAAACGTCTTGTGATGGAGACTAATAGCCGTGGGTTCAAAACATACAAGGGTCGAATTTGGGTGCCATTGCTTGGTGGTAACCGAGAATTGATCCTTGAGGAAACCCATAGAAGTAGATATTCAGTACATCCCGGTGTCACCAAAATGTATGCAGATTTGAAGCCAATTTATTGGTGGCCGGATATTAAAGGAGAAGTAGCTCATTTTGTAGCAAAGTGTTTGACATGTGCAAGAGTGAAGACGGACCATCAAAAGCCGTATGGTTTGTTACATCAATTAGAAATTCCCGAGTGGAAATGGGATCATATTACTATGGACTTTGTAACGAAGCTACCTAAAACGCCGAAAGGGAATGATATGATATGGGTGATTGTAGATAGATTGACGAAGAGTGCTCATTTTCTAGCTACCCGACAAGATGTGCCTTTAACGAAAATGGCAAAGATGTACATTGATGAAGTAGTTGCGAAACATGGAGTTCCATTATCTATTGTTTCAGATCGAGACTCGAGGTTTGTGTCAAACTTTTGGAAGGGTCTTCAACGGGAATTGGGTAGTAGAATAAATTTGAGTACCGCCTATCATCCCCAAACCGATGGGCAAAGTGAGAGAACCATTCAACCTTGGAGGATATGTTGAGAACGTGTGTACTTGAATACGGTGGAGCATGGGATGATCATTTGAGGATGATTGAGTTTGCTTACAACAATAGTCACCATGCAAGCATTGGAATGCCACCATTTGAGATGTTATATGGAAGAAGGTGTAGGACTCCAAGTTGTTGGATGGAGCCCGGTGAAAAGCAGTTGACCGGTCCTGAAATTATTGAAATTACCTCTGAAAAGGTTAATATAGCTAAAGAAGCTTTGCGTGTAGCAAGAGAAAGGCAGAAAACTTATGCAGATAAGAAAAGGAGACCGATTGAGTTTAATGTTGGTGATTTAGTGATGCTGAAAGTATCACCTTGGAAAGGAGTTATTCGATTTGGAAAGAAGGGAAAATTGAGTCCACGTTTCATTGGACCTTTTAAAGTTGTGAAGCGCATTAAAGACGTGGCATATCAGTTGGAATTACCTCCAGAATTGGATGGAATTCACAACACTTTCCATGTATCCTACTTGAGGAAATGTTTAGCTGAGGAGTCAAGTGTGATTCCTATTAAAGACGTGGCATATCAGTTGGAATTACCTCCAGAATTGGATGGAATTCACAACACTTTCCATGTATCCTACTTGAGGAAATGTTTAGCTGAGGAGTCAAGTGTGATTCCTATTAAAGACGTGGCATATCAGTTGGAATTACCTCCAGAATTGGATGGAATTCACAACACTTTCCATGTATCCTACTTGAGGAAATGTTTAGCTGAGGAGTCAAGTGTGATTCCTATTAAAGACGTGGCATATCAGTTGGAATTACCTCCAGAATTGGATGGAATTCACAACACTTTCCATGTATCCTACTTGAGGAAATGTTTAGCTGAGGAGTCAAGTGTGATTCCTATTAAAGACGTGGCATATCAGTTGGAATTACCTCCAGAATTGGATGGAATTCACAACACTTTCCATGTATCCTACTTGAGGAAATGTTTAGCTGAGGAGTCAAGTGTGATTCCTATTAAAGACGTGAGTATTGACCCAATGAAGAGAATAGTAGACGAACCAGTAGCGATACTTGGAAGAAAGCAAAAGAAGTTACGCCGAAAAGTGATTGACCTCGTGTTGATAAAGTGGAAGCATAACCATGGAGAAAGCTTAACGTGGGAAACTGAAGCAGTAATGAAGGAAAAGTATCCCGAGTTGTTCCTTAATGAAGAGATTCCGGGGACGGAATCCTCTTAAGGGGGAGGTAATTGTAACATCCCAAACTTTTCTTTACTAGTTGACTAATGCCGTTAAGTCAATATGTGTGTGTCGTTAAGTCTATTTTAGATTTAAATGTTTATATGTAGCTAATGTGTGTTATGTGTGAGGCTTGTAAGCCTAAATGTTAATATAGTATAAATGTGTGTAATATGAAGATCAATGTCTATGTAGTGACATTTAATGAAGGATTAATGATGTTTGTGGTCAATAATGTAGTTTGTGACCAATAATGAAGGATTAGGAAGCTTAGGGGTTAGTTTTGACATGTGTGCAAAGTCAAAAACGGGTTTAGAGGTTTAAGGGCTGTCATTAAGAACTTTATGCAGATTTTCTTACCCTCAAATAAGCCCTAGTTGATTCTCCCTTCCCTCTCTAGTTTCTCCTTTGATCTTATTCGTTTTGGAGCCGAATCGATCGTGTATTGCTTAGATCTTGGATCTTGATCACCAAATACAGGTAATATAGGTATTCCTCAGTTGAGAATTGATTGTGTGAGTCTTATATTAGTCTTAATCCAGGCCATAAGGGTTTGGGTTGGGATATTTGATTAAACGTTTATCAATTTGATGTTATTAGAACGATTAAATGGTTGGTTTATGATGTTAATGATTTAAAGGATTATAGTATGGTTAAAGATGATAAAAGTGCAATTAAAAGGATTAATTTTAAGTCCCCAGGTTGGATTTGGGGTATGGATTAGTATGGGTTTCGTTTGATCAAAGTGTAAGGTGTAGTTACTGGTCTGCACCCCTGGTGCGACGCACCAAAGGGCTGGTGCGGCGCACCCAATGAGGATATAAGTTTCTGGAGTGTTTGTGCGACGCACCATGTGGGAGGTGCGGCGCACCGCTGGCCAGTTTTGATTTTGGTACACCCCGTTTTGCGACGCACCAAGGGTTGGTGCGGCGCACCTGCCTTTAATCAAATTTCCCTGGGAGTTTAGTGCGACGCACCAAAGGGTAGGTGCGGCGCACCTATTGATAGATAAGTTTTTCTGATGGTTTTGTGCGACGCACCAAAGGGTAGGTGCGGCGCACTCGTAGTTATTTTGAAATTCCTTGGAGGATTGGTGCGACGCACCACATGGAAGGTGCGGCGCACCACCTGCCCAGATTTTACCAAAGGTGTCGTTTAGCTTATCTTTCGATCTTATACTTGTTCTAGGTTATTGGAGACACCTAGTCATCGTTGTATTGTGCTAGTAGCTTGTTGATAAGCTGTATCAAGGTAAGATACACTACTTTTGTCACGCTGAGGGTTCAACAAGCAAAGGTTTCATACTTATAACTTCCTTAACGGTAACTTATGATATATGTGGGTATCTCGGGTTACACGGGAGGCATTATGGGATATGTAGTTGACCATGAGACCTGAAATGCAGACCCTATCGTAGTGAAATGAAGTATTGCTTAATGTTGTATATTGTTATGCAGTTTATGTAGTATTACGATGTAGCTTGTGATGCTTTGAGATGTAGTGTGTGTTGATTGATTGTTGATATGTGCATGATTGTATGGCTTGCTCAACTAGTACACTAGACTCGTTAAGTTGCCATGACACGTGCACGTTTAAGGGCCCAAAACGTAGAAGCAGTAAATGTAGTAAATGTTTAGGTAATGCAGTCACCTAAACTAAATAATGCAGGATCGAGCTCGTTAAACTTTGATGCAGGAAAGTGTTAAGCTTAACCCGTACTTGCCCTAGCCCGGCTAAGTGCGTTGACGTAGTTGTTGCTTGGGTGGCTCCTTGCAACATGGTCTTTATAATGCAGGGCGAGTAATACGAGGGGTCTGACCCACCTCCACATACGGATTACTCTTGGATTGGCTTGCCATTCCTTAACGACGCTTGATGTACAACCGTGTGGGGTTTGTCATCTAGTCGGGTGTAACTTATGTTACACATTAACGCAGTTAATAACGTAGTAAAGCGGTTAATGTAGTAAAGCAGTTAAAACGTGGTAAAGCAGTCAATGTAGAAAGCAGTTATGTGGCTAAACGTGTGTAATGAAGTAATGCAGGTTAGGCACATTTAGGGTGATTCATCCTAATTGATATGAAGTTGTTATGCAGTTTTGTGTGTTGGGCGCTGTGCCTAATGAGCTTGTCTAATAATGGAGAAATGTTTTAATTGGACAAATGCTTTTAAAATTAAGTGTGATCTTACTTAGCTATTCTTATAGCTAACACTTGTTTCTTTAATGTGGTTGTTCCCTCAGGTTTAGCTTGATGGACTAGTGACGCAGGACTTATGAGCTTGGGTAGATGCAATGAAGGAGCCTTAGCTACCCATAGTTGCTTATTATGGAGACTTTTGAATACATTTCATTGTGATGTCGAATTTATGTAATAACGTGTGAACGGTTGTTTAATGTTGGGCAACCGTTGGGTTTTCATTTGAACTAATGTTTGATATGGCATGTAACACCAATAAAATGTAGAAACCGAAATGTTTTTATCGGTTTGACTTTTAAAGTCTTTTCTTCCGCAAATTAACACCAATAGGTGAAAGTTTTTGAAAACCCATATTTTTAAACGTCGGGTGTTACAGAAGTCCTGCAGCGTCAAGAGCCATGATATCTGCACGCTCATTTAGATCATATTGAATGTGCAAGCGTTCAGCGGCTGCAGGTGGACTATCAGAGTTATCACTGTTCGACGGTTCAGGAGCGGCAATGGCTTTGCCTTTATCTTTTTGGAGCACTTCGGTTGGCGGCGGTTCAATTGAAGAAGGAGGAATGACCGACGTAGAAGTCGTTGTCGCACCTGTAGGCTCCAAAAGGTTTACTGTGCGGCCTGAAGGCTGTGAACCAACAGGGCTTCCCAGTGATTTATGTAGCATATGCTCTACATTGGTTGTTGCAGAACGAATTGGCTTTGCGCGAACGCAAAGCACAATGTTCCGGTAGGTGGGACTTCCGGGATCCCCTGGATTGCCCGTTGAACTGGAAGATGGGCTAAGAGGAAGCCAGGCGAGCCTAACCTCCTCAAAGCTTCTCTCCGCAGCTCCTGTATCCAGTGCTTGTTTGATGATGGCACCGACAGGTATTCCATACGGTCCTGGAAAAGGTTCACGAACCAATTCTCTGTATGTTCTGGCATCGTCCAAAGGACGTGCGTGCTCAAGATCCAGTGACCTAATTGGCGATCTAGACTCAATTGTGTCATCAAGAAAAGTCGGGAGAGAGGCAAGAGTCTCCGCAGCTTCAATATCGGTATCCTCCGAATGAGGAATCGATAGTGGACGTGGTTGGTGCCTGTGCAATGATGCATCTGAATCCTGTGGAGAGGATCCAGAGCGGCGAGGAGGTGAAAAATGCGAGGGTGGGGAGTCCTCGTCTTCTATCCTAATGTCGTCATCCCAGCGTATAAGTGGTTCAACGATCGGAGGGCCAACTTTTTCTTTATGCCCTGTATCTAGCCCGGACCGCTCATTCTCTCCGTTTTGTTTTTCAACCACTCCCTCCAATCCACCTTGTCTCTCCGGAGATTCTAATGTAGCCTCTTCCTCAATCGGTGGAAGAATCTTAGAATATTTGAATCTGATTTTGCGAATTTTCTTCGATTTATGCTGAGATGAAGAAGATGAATGTGATTCGGATGAAGATGAAGTGAAAGGAGAAGGAATTTCAAAGGATTGATCATGAGAAGGTGAAGGTTCATCACGAAGAAGTGTTTTTGATTTAGATTTGGATTTAGATTTAGATTTGTGAAGGGTTTTTTGTTTCTTTTTCGGTGGAGCGGAAGTTGATGAGGATTGAGCAGATGTGCTTGGTGCCTCTTCTCCGACTAACCCCTCTTTTCTTTTCCTAGACTTATTACCCTCACTAGGTGACCTATGTGGGGGAGCGGTAGGCGGCTCTCGGCGTTGAGCAGCCATACCCCCTCCTAAAAACACTCTGTAATTCATGAGGTCACTATCCTCATGGGGCACCAAGCGAAGAAGCGAAGCAGGAATAGGCATAAAAGGAATATTTTCAACTCCTGAATTTCCATACACGGTTTGATAGCGAGGAAAGCGAATTCGGTGGGAAGCAGGAAAACGTTGGATGTTGTCATGAGAGCTAAGTGTTCCCTGAAGAATAACTGTCAGGAAACGAATGAAAGGGATATATTTCTTTGTTGCATTGTACTTCCCTTTGACGTTCTGACGAAGATGATCCCAAGCAACTGCAGCAAAGTCGATGTGAACGTCATATGCGATAGCAAACAGATATGTCAATGTTTGGGATGTTATCGCCTCTTGTCCTTTCCTTGAAGGTGATAAGCAGTAATTGATGATCGAGCAAAGCGGATACCACAAACGATGAAGATTTTTCTTCTTGAAAGCACCTATTGAGTTGAGAGGACCATTATATCCCAGTTCTCTGACTCGTTCAAGCATCTCACGGGTTGGGGGTGGATCAACAAATTCTGTGGCTCCCTCGCGAGAGTTTGCTGTGGGAAAGCCAATTGCCCTTCGGAAATCTTCAAGCGTGAATGTGAATGCTTGAGTTGATCCATCAGTTGTTAGGAGCTCGAATTGAAAGTACGGATTGCTCGATCTTCCTCTTGGTGAAATATACTCGATGGTTCGCCACATTTGAAATAGCAGTTCTTCTTCAATACCCGGAGCAGTAACGGTCAATACATGATATAGAGGGTGGTATGTGAGTATTACCGGTATTATCCCATGATGACATGAAAAGGGTATGATTAACTGGTAGTTGTTAGGCATACTTTCTGTAGCACCATCTTTGAGGAAATTCATTCTGCGGTTAAGAAGAAGACGAATGGGAAACATTGTTTCCAAGGTTAATTTACACAAAAAAAAATTTAATCATACACTGTTTTTCACAGAAGATGCGAAGGTAGTACAACAAGGCGTTCGATACCTTGCTTCTTGGGGAAAACCAATGTAGGATTGAAAAGAATTTGAAGAAATTAATAATCCATGAAACATGTTCTATCACTCAGTTGCCAAAGGGACACAAAGGTAGTACATCAAGGCGTTCGATACCTTGCATCCTAAGTAAACTGAGAGATAGAATTTTGAAAAACAAAGCACAATTTGACAGAAATATAGGGACAAATGTTTGTGGAGTCAAACAGATCAATGAACATGGTATTTTGTTCAAGAAAGAGTACTTGACGCACAGAGTTGGTATGAGAAAAATTTCATGAAAGATTAACCCTGAAAGAAACTGAGATTTTGAAGGTTGATCGAGTATGAAAAGTTTCTTAAAAGGTTGAAAAACCGGTTTTAGAAAGAAAAAAGGTTTCAGAAAAAGTTATGAAAAACCGGTTTTCAGAAAAAGTTATGAAAAACCGGTTTTCAGAAAATGGTATGTAAAAACCGGTTTTCAGAAAAAGTTATGGAAAACCGGGTTTCAGAAAAAGTTATGAAAAACCGGTTTTCAGAAAAAGTTATTTAAAAACCGGGTTTCATATGAAAGATGGATTTTAGTTAAAATACCGATTGTTTAAATGATAACAAGAACCGGTTTTTGAAAACCGGTTTTTAACAAAGCAAAGTTGAAAGAACCGGTTTTTGAAAACCGGTTTTTTAACAAAGCATCAAGATACTTGGATTAATTCCAAGTATCGATGCACTTGTTTGAAACAGGCAAACACAATATGAAGCAAATCATACACAACAAATACGAGCATTCATTCAAGCAATTAAAGTAATTTTAAAGCATGTATGAACATTTAACAAATCCAAGCATATACATCTAAATGAAGTTATATGAAATGACAATATCGAAAAAGAGATTATACCTGCTATAATGAATGACAAGTAATGGAAAAATAAATCAAACACACGAATAAAGCACTCCTGGAAAGATAAGTACAAAGTATATTGTTATTGGAATGAAAACCGGTTTTAGTAAAGAAAATACTAAAAGCCGGTTTTAGACATGAAATATGAAAACCGGAAATAATGAAGAAATAAATGAAAACCGGAAATAGGGAATAAATTACCTGAAATCCGGTAATGAAGAATTGAAGAAAAAAATCCGGTATTCAAAATATTGAAGGAAGAAATTATTATGTAAAACCGGTTTTCAATTTTGAGAAAGTGTTGGAAAAATGAAAGCCGGTAGGAAAGCCGGATTTATTTGAGAGAAAACCGGAAATAGAGAAGATTTAAAGTACTTAGAAAAATTTCGAAGGAAGTCAAATGAAGGTCAGAACCGGCTATAAATAGTGGTCAGACCCGGGTATGACTTCCGGTTTTCGGGTCAAACCGGGTCAAACCCGGTTGTTTTTTTTTTTTTTTTTTTTGGAGAAATTTAGAAAATTTGAAGGTAACATGGTTTTAAGAACATAAAAGGAATGCAGCAAATGAGGAAAGATATAGACAAAACACCCCTTAGGAACATGCAGACTCAGATAAATTCTACAAATCTCCCCCTAAAATCATGCATTCTCCTCTTGTTCTCCCCCTCAAACATTGCATGTAACAGCACATAAGCAAATAACAATGATTTGACCAGGAAAATAAACACAGAATACATGGCAAGGAAGTAGTTACGTTTGTAGATCAAGCATACCCAACTTGGTTTTCAAGAAATTGAACCTTTGTTCATCCAGAGGTTTTGTGAAGAGGTCTGCAAGTTGGTAGTCAGTTGGGACAAAGTAAAGTTCAATATTACCTTTCTCAACATGATCTTTGATGAAGTGATACCTTACATCAATATGCTTTGTTTTAGAATGCTGAACAGGATTGCAAGAGATTGCGATGGCACTTTTGGAGTCACAATAGATGGGTATTTTGTCATACTGGAACCCATAGTCAGAGAGTTGAGTCTTCATCCACAGAACTTGAGAGCAACAACTAGCAGCAGCTACGTACTCAGCTTCAGCAGTGGATGTGGAAACACAATTTTGTTTCTTTGAAGACCAACCAACCAACTTGTCTCCAAGAAACTGCACACTACCTGAAGTACTTTTGCGATCCAACTTACACCCTGCATGGTCAGCATCTGAGTAGGCGGTTAGTTCGAAACCGGTATCTTTCGGATACCATAGACCAAGGTTCATAGTACCCTTAAGATACCGAAAGATACGCTTAACCGATTGAGCGTGACTCTCCATAGGGTTTGCCTGAAATCTAGCACACATGTATGTAGCAAACATAATGTCCGGTCTACTTGCAGTTAAGTACATGAGGGATCCTATCATACTGCGATAAAGTTTTTGATTATAAGGTTTTCCATTAAGGTCAGCATTAATTTTAGTTCGAGATTCCATGGGAGTGCCAATTGGTTGACAATTAAACATATCAAACTTTTTCAACATGTCAGAGATGTATTTATTTTGACAGATAAAAATACCATTTGACATTTGTTTGACTTGAAGGCCAAGGAAAAAATTTAACTCTCCCATCATACTCATTTCAAAATGTTTGACCATTAATGCTGAAAAGTTTTTGCAGTACTTAGGATTTGTGGACCCGAAAATTATGTCATCTACATAAATTTGAATTAAAAGAATGTCACTACCTTGACGTTTGATGAACAAAGTAGTGTCGATTGTACCTTTACTGAATCCCGATTGTAGTAGATAGGCAGACAGAGCATCATACCAAGCGCGAGGAGCTTGTTTGAGACCATACAACGCCTTGTCTAATCTATAGACATGATTTGGACGCTTAGGATCCACAAAACCCTCGGGTTGAGCAACATAAACTTCTTCTTTCAGTACTCCATTTAGAAAAGCAGACTTGACATCCATTTGATAAACCGTGAAGTTTTTGAATGCTGCATAAGCCAGGAAGATTCGAATGGCTTCAATGCGGGCAACAGGAGCAAACGTCTCATCATAGTCAACACCATCTTGTTGAGAAAAACCTTTGGCAACCAATCTAGCCTTGTTTCTAACAACAACTCCATTCTCATCTTTCTTGTTTTTGAAAATCCACTTTGTCTTGATTGGTTCTTTATGAGTGAAGGGATTAGGTACAAGTTTCCATACTTCAAGGCGCTCAAATTGAGATAGTTCTTCTTGCATGGCTTTTACCCAATCCGGATCATGAAGAGCCTCATTGACATTACTGGGTTCAACCATGCTCAAGAAGTTGACGAATAAACATTCATTTGCAGAGGCAGCACGTGTGGTTGGGCCAGCGTTTGGATCCCCAATTATCTGAGTGGGAGGATGAGGAAGCATGGAGCGAGACCATTTCCTTGAGTGAGGAAGTGGATCAGCAGGGTCATTATTTTCATCAGGATTGATAAAGCCTGGAGAATGTTGTTCATCGAGTTGCTCAAAGCTTGGTTCATTTGGTAGGACAAATTCTGCTTCATCAGAGTCAGCATCAGTTGATTTATTGGATCCTGGAGAGTATAGCTGAGCAGGCAATACTGTAGAATCCTGTGGTGCGGAAGACAAGTTAGATGAAGAAGTGGCTGATGATGGAGAGGATGATTCAGTAGAAGAGGTGACAGGAGATGAAGTTTGTTGATTAGTAGATGAGTTCTCAGGTTGAGATGGATTGGAAAACGATTGTTCAGGTGTATCCAAGGGTTGGATCAAAGTAGGAGGACGATCATGATAAAATTCTTCAAATAAAATGTCTAACTCCTTAGCGGTTGGTTTGGAGAAAATCTGTTTATCAGAAGTTCTGTTTTGTGTAGCGGAAGCTTGTGGACAATGAAGATCGGGTCTTGAACCGTGTTGTTCAAGAACCATTCCAGAGAGTTCATCAAATTTAACATTCATACTCTCTACAATTTGTTTGGTTTGACGGTTATAGACACGATAGGCAATGGATTCTCTTGAATAACCAACAAAATAACCCTCGTCACCTTTTGGCTCAAATTTTCCAAGATTATCTCTATCATTCAAGACATAACAGACGCACCCAAAGATATGAAAGTAGTTCACATTTGGTCTTCTCTTGTTGATGACTTCATAAGGAGTAATGTCAAACCTCTTGTTGATTATAGATCTGTTCTGAGTAAAGCAGGCAGTTGCAATGGCTTCAGCCCATAGATTTGGTGGTAATCTAGCATGAGCAAGCATAGTTCGAGCAGCTTCAACAAGAGTTCGATTTCTTCTTTCAACTACACCATTTTGTTGAGGTGTTCGTGCAGCTGAAAATTGATGAGTGATGCCGATGGAAGAGAAGTATGATCCAAGAGTAGCGTTCTTGAATTCGGTACCATTATCAGAACGAACAATCCGAACAGAGGTTTGAAGATTTACTTGTGTCCTTTTGATGAAGTCAATGATTACGTGAGGAGCCTCACTCTTTTCACGAAGAAAATAGACCCAAGTATAGCGAGAGTAATCATCAACAATGACAAGAATGTAACGTTTTGCATGAATGCTTTGGACACGCATAGGGCCACACAAATCCATGTGTAGGAGATGAAGAGGAGCATCAGTGCTGAGATGCTTCTTTGGTCTATGTGACACTCGCTTGAGTTTTCCAATTGAACATGCAGAACAAACATGGTTGGTGTCATACTTGAAATCAGGGAGGCCATCGACGAGTTGTTTATCAACAAGGGTATTAATTGTATGGAAATTAAGATGAGAGAGACGACGATGCCATAGCCAAGATTGCTGAGCGGAAGCTTTAGAAAGAAGACAAATATTGGAAGATGGAGTTGGAATATTGTTGAGATCAATGGTGAACAAGTTGTTATCTCGTGAACCAGTGAGAATATCGACACCATCTTCGGTTTGAACTTTACATTCATATCTTCTAAAGAGAACTTGCAGATCATTGTCACAAAATTGTCCAACACTAAAAAGATTATGGCCCAAGCCTTCAACATATGACACACGTTTGATGGTGATGCCATTTTGAACAATATCTCCATAGCCAAGAATGGGAGCAAGATGATCATTTCCAAATCGCACTGTTCCCATGAAACGTTCAACAAAGTTCGTGAGCAGGGATTTATCACCAGTCATGTGTCTAGAGCATCCGGAGTCGACATACCAGACACAGATGAGAAATTCCTGTAAAATCAGGGAGTAAGGTTTTAGGTACCCACTTAGACTGGGTCCATTTAAGGTTAGGGAGTCATCATGCAATCACATTTATTAAAATAACAAGTAAGAGACAGACGAACGAAGGCATAAGATAAACATCAACATTTAAACATACAACAAAACAAACACATAATCCAACGTGGAATTTTATTGAAAGCAAGTAAACACACAAAATTAGTTCAAAAGTAATGATACGAATTACAGAACAAAAACAAACAGTCATTACAAAGTTTTAGAACAAGAAGGACTAGTCCTAGAAGCATTTGATCTATTTAGAACACTAGGTCTATGAACTATCCACTCTTGTTTTACAGTTGTAGCATTTCCAGCAAGCTTGACTGTCCTAGTAGCATGAAAGTATCTATCCTTAGGAAGCCATTTACTTTGACAATTTAAGCACATGTGACCTGAAACATGAACATTTTGAAGGTTAGTGGAAGACTGTGTGTTCTTGACAAGTTTCTTCTTGATGGTCCTTTTGGCAGGTGGTGTTTGCTTTTTGTAAGAAGAAGAAAACCAACCATACTGATCTTGATATCTAGTTATTCCAACAGCATCATCTCTAAATACCTTTAGGACGTTTTTATGTGTAGCTGTAGATTGCTTAGGAGGGCTAGAATACTTGTGATATCTAGGTTGTACTGAAGCATGTTTACCATCAGTATGGTGTTTCATCTTATTGAGTTTGGGTTTTGGGGTAGGACTCTTTGGTGTTGTAGAAGTTTTGGGTACTTGATTGGTCTTTGGAACAAGAACTTTCATTGGGTGAGATTGATACATTGGTTTCATTTGACAACTTTGGAACAGTGATTTTGAGACATTAGATTATCTAGCAAAATTTGTTGTTCATCAAGTGTTCTTTTTAGATCTTCAATTTGTTTTTCCAAAATCAGGATCATACGAATGATCTTCTTCTAAAAAGTTATTAAGATTAGGAAGATTTGAAAAATTCATTTTGGAATATTTGACTTTATGTTTGGATTCCAATTTCACACTTGAGACATTTGGGTCTTTGGGACAAGAACTTTCATTGGGTGAGATTGATACATTGGTTTCATTTGACAACTTTGGGTGACTTAATTCACTGAATTTGACTGGACAATGTCTTCCTTTGAGTAAATTTGATGCTTTTTCAATCTTATTATCTGCGAAAGCTTGAATAACAATATTTTTGTACGCCACTTCCATCTTAATTTTATTAAGTTCAGCGAGTACATTTAATCGTTGTTCTCTTTCTTTTTCAAACTTTTTAGACAGAGTATCAAAATCATTCAAGTAAGTTTGAGTTTCCTCAGAAAACTTGAAAGGTTCAGTATCAAAAATGTTTGGAAAGAACTGATCTTTTTCAATTTCGTGTTCACAATCTGTTTGAGCAAAAACATGAACACCATCAAAAATTTCCTTATTGAGACACCTTTCCTTTTGTAATTCAAGTTTTAATGCAGTAATCTCACCCAAGTAAATCTGGGGGTTGATTGGGTTCACATCAGTGGGAATGTCAAGGTCTGTTTGGATTGAAACGTTATATGTCTTAACAGAATCCCATTCAGTTTGTACAGCAGCATCAACAAGATCACATGCAGAAATATAGGAAAGAGAAGAAGAGGACATGATATCTTCACATGCAGAGCAATTGGGTTCAGCACAATCATAAACAACACCAGATGGTGTGGAGGAGACGACAGGTACAACTTTGGAACAGTGATTTTGAGACATTAGATTATCTAGCAAAATTTGTTGTTCATCAAGTGTTCTTTTTAGATCTTCAATTTGTTTTTCCAAAACACTTTGTGGAATGTATGGTCTAGCAGAAGCAGGTTTTGGAACAGAACTTTCTTCTACTTGTTTAGACTCATTAGAAAGAACCACAAGTTGTTGGTTACTCGAGGTTTCATCAAATTCAACAATAGTAACACAGTGAGTTTTTCTTTTAGGAACAAGTGGAAGATTAAAAAGATCATTTGATTCATTAATTTGATCATAATTGCATTGAATAGCACATTTTGCAAGATAATAATCTGTCTCAATATCACCATAACTTGGTCTTACAAATTGGATGGTCATGCCATACCGCATTAAATTGGCGTCGTACAGAGATGGGACTTCCTGTTGTGCTTTGAGCAAATTCTTTGGATTCTCAATACCTAACCCTTGAGTCAACCCATATTCAAAATCTTTAGGCTTGTTTAAAAAGATTTGTTTATTAGATCGATCGATCCTGTAAACCTTTTCTTGATAAAATTTGATTTCTTCCTTGAGTTGATCAATTTTCTTATCAAGTTGTTGATTATGTGAATCTTTTATGTAGCAAGCATAGTTTAAATCAGAAATTTTGTTTTCTAATTCTTTCAAAGCCGGGTTGGACTCTTTTAGCTTAAGTTTCAAGGACTCAGTGTCTTCAGCCAAAGCATTTGCTCGAAGCGTTTCATTGGACTTTGCAATTTGCATCTCTTTGATGGTCTTGGTTAATTCAAAAACTTTGGATTCAAGTTCTTGGTTTGCAAGTTGCAACACAGAAGAAGGTGTAAAGGAAATAGAAGTCTGATTAGCTGTCAATTCATCAAAATCTTTTTGAAGTTTTTCATGTATGGTTTGAAAATCAGTCAAAAGTTTTTCTTTCTCTTTTAAAGAGTTAGTTAAATTAGACACCTCAATTTTCAAAGAATTATTTGTTTCGACAGCTTTGTTCATGTATTCATCAAGTTCACGTTTGGGAATAGTACAAACCTCATCATCATCAGATTCAGAACTTATACCACCTTCTTCAAGTTCCTTTGACCGCTTAATCTTTGTCATGAAACATACATTTGCAGCAAGCTCTTCAGTCTCTTCATCAGACAGGTGCAACCATTCGTCGTTTTCTGCAAGAAGAGCAATACCACTTTCTTGTTGTTTCACAAGCAAGAGCTTGTTCTGGTAGTAGGTGGAGTTCTTCTGACGAGGTTTGGTGCAGTGAATAGCAAAGTGACCAGTAAGACCACAATTGTAACATTTCTTCTCTTCGGTCTTCTTCTCAAGAACCCTCTTCTCAAACTTCTTAGGAGCTTCATACTTCCTTTCCCCCCCAGCATTGTTGTAGTGATTGTCAAATTTTGGAGCTTGTGAGTTCTTGACATAGGATGAGACTGACGAAGTGCGAAGTTGATTGTTGGTGGGTTTCTTTGTGAAGAATTTCTTCTTGAAGGCTCTTGTAAAGTAAGCTAAGTCTTTGTACATTTCCTTTTCTTTGTCATCCATGTCTGGGTCACTGGTGTCACTAGAATCATCATCTTCAGCAGTTTCAACAACATTCTTCCTTGACGATCTGGAAGGTTTCTTATCAGCAACAAGAGCAAGTGGATCTGATGAGGAGCTTCCTTCAGTCTTCATTTGTAGCTTTTGGACAGCTCGCAGGTTGATCTTCAACTTCTCATACAAGGTATGAATAGAGAGTTTGCCAAATTCATCTTGCTGGTTGAGTTGTGCACCAAAGACTTGCCATTCTTCATGAAGATTTCTCAGAAATTTGATGTTGAGTTCCAAGTCAGTCTTTTTAATGGCATTCTTCCTGAGTTCATTGATCACGTTACAGAAACGTGTATATGCTTCTTCTAACGTTTCACTTTTCTCTTGTTTGAAAGACTCATACATATCAAGAACATTGGAAAGTCTGATCGTGGAAGACACTTCTGAACCTTGCAGTTACTTTTCAATTTCGTCCCATATCTCTTTCCCAGTTTCATATGAATCAACATTGGAATAAATATCGTTTGGAAGAGCCATATAGAGATGGGATCTTGCAAGATTATCAGCCTGAGTGCGGTTCTTTTGAGCTGTGCTCCAACTTTCTTTTGGAATCAGTTCTTTGGTGACTGGATTTGTATGAACAGCAGGGCCTTCTTCATAAGAAGCTTTAATGTCATCGCCCAGAGGTTGTCTTTCAATCCAATCCAAAAACCGTTTTTTCCATTGTGGATATGACCCACGATATAGAACAGGAGGTCTTGAATCGGAACCGAGAATCAATGAGTCAGAAATCGACATTCTGAGAAAAATGTGAAGAAAACCGGTTTTCAGTAATTGTGTACTAAATCCGGTTTTCAGAAAATGTATACAAAAACCGGTTTTCAGAAAATGTATACAAAAACCGGGTTTCAGAAAATATGTTTAAAATCCGGTATTCGACTTGGAATTTGGACAGAATGACTTTTCACAAAGTTGAAGAAATTAAGCACAAATACCGGTTTTGGTGTAAACCAGGTATTTTCACACACAATGTTACTTAAAGTCTCAAAGCTTTACAAAATCCGGTTTTCAGTAAATGTGTACTAAATCCGGTTTTCAGTAAAATCTTAACTAAAAACCGGGATTTATAAAATTCTTTAATAAATCCGGTTTTCAGAAAATGTATACAAAAACCGGGATTTAGTAAAATGTATAGAAAATCCGGTTTTCGAGGGAAACAACGGGTAGAGTTTCGACTTGAAAAGTGAAGAAATTACGAACAAATACCGGTTTTGGGATAAACCAGGTATTTTCACACACAATGTTACTTAAAATCTCAAAGCTTCACAAAATCCGGTTTTCAGTAGAATCTTAACAAAAACCGGGATTTAGAAAATTCTTTAATAAATCCGGTTTTCGATGAAAAGATTGAAGATTATGACGAGTTGGAAAAAGATGAAATTTAGTACAAATATCGGTTTTGGTGTAAACCAGATATGTTAGAATATAACAATGAAAATTCAAAATTTTGTGAATTTGAAAACCGGAAGGAAAACCGGTAGGAAAACCGGTTTTACAACAGAAATTCAAAGGAAATGAAAACCGGAAATGAAAACCGGATTTCAGATCAGAAAGCTAAAATTTCAATTTTAAGCTATTTGGTTTTGAATTGGGATTTGAAACTTCTTGAGGATGATTATAGCAAGGTAATGAGTGAAATGAAACTAAAAAGGAAGGAACTTTAACATGTTTAGAGGGTAAAGATTGGAACTTTCGGTAAAATGGGAAAAACACAATTTAGCATAAAATGGAACAAAATCAAACCATGGATCTAACACAAATTGTGATTTTGCTCTGATACCAATTGTTAACTAAGCTAAATCGTGAATAGTGTTTATGTGTGTGTGAGAGAAAGCTAGAGAGAGAAAGGGAGAAAGGGAATCTATATTCAAAAGGTTAATTACAAATGAGAGGTGAGGGGGTTTATATAGGCATGACATTTGCATTAAACCCCCTCCCTAATTACAAGATAGTCCTTGGTTAATTACACTAACAACCTTCCATATAAATAAGATTAACCACAAGGACAATTCTATTTACATTGTTACAAACAAGCACTAATCTATAATTTAAAGCTAACACACTAACTAAAAGTGTGGAAAATTATAATATTTTTTGTAGTGCATTTTTACTTTTAAAACTATCCCACATGTGTATATCAACGTCATTCTCCCATTTAAGTTATGGAAAAAGTTAAAGGAGCTAAGACGGGTAATTTAAGAGAAGTGATAATCGTATTATAACTCTTGATTTATTTACCACGAACATGTTTTACTCGGTTATACAGTGTGATCTAAAATTTAAACTATGTGGTAAATTTATCAATATTTAAGATACAATTATCACTTCCTTTAATTCAAATGGATAAAAATGAAAATCGGAATTAATATTGAAGATCACGTTAAAAGCTGTAAAGTGTAAACAATAATAGCTATATTATAATATAATAATATTTATATATAAATATATATATATATATATATAGGGTAGGGTTAACGTGAGAACAACAAATATGGAGAGAACCGTGAGAACCACTAGTTTTCCTCCCTCTTTCTCCTTTTTTGTGTGGTTTTTTATTTTTTTTATTTTTATTTTTCATTTTTTGAAACTTTTTTTTGTTTTTTATTGTCTTTTAACAAAAACCCATTCCAAAAAAAATAAAAAAAATAAAAATTTTTTGTAAAAAATCATATGGGTTACGCGTTGAAAACGTATGGATACGGTACGGGCGTTGCCCTCATCCATTCTAAAGGGGTTGTCACCGGACGCATATGGGAATGGTATGGATTTGATGGGCGGCGATCCAAGAGATGGTGACGGTTGTATACGGTACGGGCGTTGCCCTCATCCGTTCTAAAGGGGTTGTCACCGGACGCATATGGGAATGGTATGGATTTGATGGGCGGCGATCCAAGAGATGGTGACGGTTGTATACGGTACGGGCGTAGCCCTTAACTCTAAGGGCAAAGCCCTTAGAGATGGTTTTTTAGTGGTTCTCACGGTTCTCACCATATATGTTGGTTCTCACTTGATCCCTTCACTATATATATATATGGGATGGGAATATAAGGTTGTTAGGTACCTAAGCTTAGGTGTGGAACATTCACATATTATTTTTTTAATCCATAAAATTCATGGGGGCATTGTAATTTAATTAAAATTCAACAAATATTAAAAAATTAGTATGGGAGGGGTTCCACACCTAAGCTTAGGTGTCGGACAGCCTTATACTCACTTTTCCCTATATATATATATAGAGGGACAATCAAATAAGAACAGCCTTAAAATAAGAACACGGTGAGAACACTTAAAAACTACATTTTGATGCATTAAAAGTACATAAAACTAATATAGTGTCTAACTAATTATCATTATTTAAGTGTTTAACAACACATTGGTATGTCAAAATCAAGAAAATCATGTTTTTTGTTTTGTGCATCCATCTTGGATGCATATTCATCAAAATGATGCATCCAACAAAAAACGTGATTTTTTTTTATTTTGACGGATCAATGTGTTGTTAAACACTTAAATAATGATACTTAGTTATGCATTATGTTAGTTTTATGGACTTTTAATGCATCAAAATGATGTTTTTAAGTGTTCTCACCGTTCTTATTTTAAAAGTGTTCTTACCGGAGTGTTACCCTATATATATATATATACTATATTATAAAGCAAATCTCATTTTCAACATTCAACAATTCATCAAAACCTCATTACATCAACGAGAGTAAGTACCCGCGCGTTGCGGCGGTAAGAAGGTGGGGGTGATAGGTCATAGAGTGTGATAGGTCATAGGAGGTGATATATCATAGAGTGTGATAGCCAAATGCCTTAGCCGTATGGGCTCCGCCCTCAAATTTAAAAATTCGTCGAAAGTATATATATCGAATGACATCTCTAATGAAAGAGCATGAAATTTTAAGAACACCCATATAATTTTTATAATTTATCGATGTACGGTTTTTGAGATAAAAGATTTTGAATGAATTAGAGGAATAAAATGATTTATGGAGGAGAGAGAAAAATAAATGGTTGAGATTTGAGGAGAGAAAAAATGAGTGGTTGAGATGTATATAGATGTATTGTACCTTATGCATTAGTAGGTGTAAATTGTTGAAAAGTTGAAAAAATTTGGAGGGAACAAATTCTTTATAATGTAGTAGAGATAACCTACACTACTCGACATCGCCACCACCAACGCCGCCACCGCAACCACCACCAATCGCCGCCGCCACCGCCGTCACCATCGCGCACCACCACAACCCGTCATCACCACCGCCGCATCGCGCGGGCATAACTGTAGTATATAAAAAAAGGACATAGTGAATGTATGAAGCTGCAACCTTTACAAAACTTGAAAGTCAAATATGATAAAACAAAATGATCAGTAACCATTTCAAAAATTGATATTGCATTAATACTATGTTACAACTAGCTAAAGGACGCATAAGAACGTCCATAGCATTGGAGATAATCTAAGGGTCAATGATGATCCTTCATTTAATTTAACGTGCGTTTAACGGAGTTGTTGAATATATCATATACAATGTCGTTCAGGACCCTTTTTATTTTTTGAAATGTTTTTTTTAATTGTTTTTAAATGTTTTTTTAAATTTTTTTATTGTTTTTTTTCATGTTTTAAATGTTTTTTTTAATTGTTTTTAAATGTTTTTTTAATTTTTTTAAATGTTTTTTTTAATTGTTTTTAAATGTTTTTTTAATTTTTTTAAATGTTTTTTTTAATTGTTTTTAAATGTTTTTTTAATTTTTTTAAATGTTTTTTTTAATTGTTTTTAAATGTTTTTTTAAATTTTTTTAATGTTTTTTTTATTTTTTGAAATGTTTTTTTTAATTGTTTTTAAATGTTTTTTAAAATTTTTTTATTGTTTTTTTTGCATGTTATGGTTTTCGAACACTATAAATGTGTTCAAGCTTTCTTGCAATGAAATAATCCATTTTGATCATATATATTTTCCATATATAAAACTTGTCTTACTGATTGAACAAATTTCACAAGCCAAACCACCATTAAATTAGCTTAATTTCTATCAATACAAACTAGAGAAATACTTTATTATGACTAATTCGCAAGGAGACGTAGGGAATGAAACATACCGAAATTCTACTACCAAGTCGGATAAAGAAGCAGAAATAGGTGAATACAGCAAACATTATACTCAAGATGAGTACAAAGCAGCTGATTCCATACTGCCCCAAGTAGAAAGCCTGAATTATCATGGCGGCCAGCTCACCCCAAAGGAGGTTAGGATTTCGTTCAGTGAACGGTCTAATGCTAGTAGTTGCAGTCATGGGGAAGCGAATGCTACATTTAAGCGAAATAAATCTTTGATGACGACAAAGAAAAATTCAAGGTTGTTAGATGAGCCGCATATTGAACAGAGGTCGTCGCAAAAGACACCCAGATCAGCAAAAGGTCATGCTGATCATATCGAAGAAGATGATGAGTTGTTGTTAGATGAGTACAAAGCAGCTGATTCCATACTGCCCCAAGTAGAAAGCCTGAATTATCATGGCGGCCAGCTCACCCCAAAGGAGGTTAGGATTTCGTTCAGTGAACGGTCTAATGCTAGTAGTTGCAGTCATGGGGAAGCGAATGCTACATTTAAGCGAAATAAATCTTTGATGACGACAAAGAAAAATTCAAGGTTGTTAGATGAGCCGCATATTGAACAGAGGTCGTCGCAAAAGACACCCAGATCAGCAAAAGGTCATGCTGATCATATCGAAGAAGATGATGAGTTGTTGTTAGATGAGTACAAAGCAGCTGATTCCATACTGCCCCAAGTAGAAAGCCTGAATTATCATGGCGGCCAGCTCACCCCAAAGGAGGTTAGGATTTCGTTCAGTGAACGGTCTAATGCTAGTAGTTGCAGTCATGGGGAAGCGAATGCTACATTTAAGCGAAATAAATCTTTGATGACGACAAAGAAAAATTCAAGGTTGTTAGATGAGCCGCATATTGAACAGAGGTCGTCGCAAAAGACACCCAGATCAGCAAAAGGTCATGCTGATCATATCGAAGAAGATGATGAGTTGTTGTTAGATGAGTACAAAGCAGCTGATTCCATACTGCCCCAAGTAGAAAGCCTGAATTATCATGGCGGCCAGCTCACCCCAAAGGAGGTTAGGATTTCGTTCAGTGAACGGTCTAATGCTAGTAGTTGCAGTCATGGGGAAGCGAATGCTACATTTAAGCCAAATAAATCTTTGATGACGACAAAGAAAAATTCAAGGTTGTTAGATGAGCCGCATATTGAACAGAGGTCGTCGCAAAAGACACCCAGATCAGCAAAAGGTCATGCTGATCATATCGAAGAAGATGATGAGTTGTTGTTAGATGAGTACAAAGCAGCTGATTCCATACTGCCCCAAGTAGAAAGCCTGAATTATCATGGCGGCCAGCTCACCCCAAAGGAGGTTAGGATTTCGTTCAGTGAACGGTCTAATGCTAGTAGTTGCAGTCATGGGGAAGCGAATGCTACATTTAAGCGAAATAAATCTTTGATGACGACAAAGAAAAATTCAAGGTTGTTAGATGAGCCGCATATTGAACAGAGGTCGTCGCAAAAGACACCCAGATCAGCAAAAGGTCATGCTGATCATATCGAAGAAGATGATGAGTTGTTGTTAGATGAGTACAAAGCAGCTGATTCCATACTGCCCCAAGTAGAAAGCCTGAATTATCATGGCGGCCAGCTCACCCCAAAGGAGGTTAGGATTTCGTTCAGTGAACGGTCTAATGCTAGTAGTTGCAGTCATGGGGAAGCGAATGCTACATTTAAGCGAAATAAATCTTTGATGACGACAAAGAAAAATTCAAGGTTGTTAGATGAGCCGCATATTGAACAGAGGTCGTCGCAAAAGACACCCAGATCAGCAAAAGGTCATGCTGATCATATCGAAGAAGATGATGACTTGCCAGATGAGTACAAGAAGTTAAGGTATAACAAGTGGACGTTATTTCAGTTAACCAGTTTAATACTAATCATTAGTGCTTTAGTTTGTACACTTGCAACACCCGATTTTAGAAACAAAAACTCGTATAATCTTCCGTGGTGGAAATGGGAAGTTATGATATTAGTTTTCATATGTGGGAGATTAGTATCTGGTTGGGGGATTTGGATTTTACTGTTTATTATAGAAAAAAGCTTTGTACTAAGAAAACGGGTTCTTTATTTTGTTTACGGGTTGAGAAAAGCAGTTCAGAATTGTATTTGGCTGACTCTGGTTTTGATCGCGTGGGAATGTATTTTTAACAAGAAGATCGAGAGGTTGTCATATGGGAAGAAGGTTTTGCCTTATGTAACCAAGATTTCGATATGTTTTTTGGTAGGCGCTATTGTTTGGTTATTGAAAACATTGCTGATTAAAGTTCTTGCTTCGTCTTTCCATGTGAGCAAGTTTTTTGATCGGATTCAAGATTCTTTATTTAACCAATACGTGATAGAAACGCTCTCGGGCCCACCTATGATCGAGATGCAACAAGAACACGAAGACGAAGATTGGGTATTGGAAGAGGTGGAGAAGCTTCAGAACGCGGGTGGAAGTTTACCAACACATTTTAAGGCTAATAATTTTAAGGGCTTTCGAAAAATTGGACCACTTAAATCTAGTACTACAAAGGCTGGTAAAAATAACAACGGGATAACTATTGATCTCTTGCATAGGCTGAATCAGAAGAATATATCTGCTTGGAGTATGAATAGGATGATGAATGCTATAAATACAAGCATGTTAACTTCTTCAGATGAACACTTGCTAGATGTGACGAGGGATGAAGACGAGACTTCTGTTCAGATAACGAACGAAAACCAAGCTAAACTTGTAGCCAAAAATATATTTTCAAACATGGCTGAGTTGGGCTCCAAGTAAGTTATGGGTCTTCATAATACTCTAAAGCATGGATAATTAATAGAAATTTTGCTCATTTGTTTTGTCAGATGCATTTATCTAGAAGATTTGAATAGATTTTTGCAAGATGATGAAGCTTTGAAGACAATTCGACTCTTTGATGAAGCAAGCGCGAGCAAAGGAATCAGCAAAGGAACTCTCAAAAATTGGGTGGTATACATGTTTCTCTTGCAGCTTTCAACTACATTTCTATTTATAAGTACATATGTTCTTCTTGTGGGCTTGTGGCTTGATAGGTATTTTTATTTTACTTGAGTTCAGCTAATTTGGTTATGACAGACATACATAATCAAAGTTGAACCGAAAATTTTGGTTAGTCAAAGTTTATAAACCGAATTGCATGTCTAGGAATCAGGTCGGGTTTCGGCTGAAATGACTTAATCTGTACCCCACCTCAACAAAACCAGGGTGGTAAACTTACCTGACAGGTCGATCCATCAACTTGTTTTAGCTTGAAAACCAACCCTCCAACCCGAAAACTTATCCACCCATTTGATCTAAAATCAACATGCTTAACTACCTCCAAAGTGGCCTAGTTATTATCTCATATGTTAGCATGTCTCAGTTTTGAATCTCATTAGGTAGCATTTTGGTGGTGGCCAGCTAGGGAAGGATTTGAAAATCACCACAGTATACCCCAGTTAGGCCAATAGGCAAGACAGCAAAATTATTGGTAAAACCCGTTTGTCTCACTGATCGAACCCTGGTCTCCAAGAGGCATCACTGACCTCCATGTGGGATTGTCAATACTCAACCCAAACCGAAACCCGACCCAAAAAAACCCCGTTAAGTTTGTGAAATTTTGACCCCCCCAACCCATTAACATGATTTTTTTGGGTCGGGTCGCCAACCCGAAAATCTTTTAAGTTTATATAAAAGTTGTAACAGGTCGACCCACTAATCCATTTTACCCGACAACCCATTTCACCTTAAAATAACCCTCTAACCGATCAACTCACAACCCATATGACCCGTTTGACCTAAAATCAACCCGCCAACCCGATTTTTTCAGGTTAGTGGGTTGGGTCAGGGTTGAAATTTCTGACCTGAAACTTTTAGTGGTTTAGGTTAGGATAAGATATTTTCGACCCGCCAACCGAACCCCCGCAACCTGAACCCGAACCCATTGGCAGGCCTGGCTTCATGCCAATTGAGCTAAGCACAATTGACAATTATAGACACAGATAAGTAAGAATAGAAGGTTTAATTATTGTGCTAAATTGTACCTCTTTTGCATCTATCTAGCATAACTTTATACCAAAACTCTGTTTTATTTGCCAGGTAAATGTATTTAGAGAGCGTAGGGCTCTTGCGCTATCAATCAGCGACACAAAAAGAGCCGTGGACAAACTCCATCAGATGTTAAACGTCGTTGTGGGAATCATAATAGTTGTTATTTGGCTTCTTATACTGAAACTTGCAACGACCCAATTCTTTATATTCTTAAGCTCACAACTGCTTTTCGTAGCATTTGTGTTTGGGAATACATGCAAAACAATGTTCGAGGCCATAATTTTTTTGTTTGTAATGCATCCATTTGATGTTGGTGATCGCTGCGAGATTGATGGTGTTCAGGTAATTAGACTTTACCAAATACCAGCCCATTCGTTTCTATATATATCGGGTACATTAACCTTATAGGTTATTGTATTCAATTGAGATTAATAGGGATTACAAGAGGCTATATTTATAGAGTAGCCTAAATCAATACAAGGAAACTAATACTATAGAAACTTGATAAATGGAAACTAATACTATGTCTAATAGTAGTTATCTAATGGCTTTTATTATTTGCAGATGGTCGTTGAGGAGATGAATATATTAACAACAATATTCTTGAGGTACGATAATCAGAAAATAGCGTACCCCAACAATATCCTGTGTACTATGCCCATCGCTAATTACCATCGTAGTCCTGATATGGGTGATGCCATTGATTTCTGCATCCATGTATCAACTCCCACCGAAAAGATTGCTAAGATGAAGGAAATGATAACAATGTAAGATTTGGGTATATATGTTGGATTTACGTCGTTTTTAATGTCCTTAATTTTATCTCATGATCACTCATTTATCATTTCTAAACTACTTGAAAATGGGCTACACAAACAGTCGGCCTTTTGGCTCTGATCTAATTCAATATACCAAAGTATTTATTTATATCACTCATTTATCATTTATATAACTGGTTATCTCGACTATCAAATAACTTCGACTTGCGTGGTTGCAGCTATGTCGAGGCAAAAAGCGAGCATTGGCAACCTGAGCCAATGATCGTGTTAAGGGATGTTGAGGACATGAATCGACTCAAAATATCAATATGGCTTTCACACCGCATGAATTTCCAGGACATGGGCGAAAGATGGATAAGAAGAGCTTTTTTAGTAGAGGAAATAATCAAGATTTTCAAAGATCTTGATATTGAGTACCGAATGCTCCCACTAGACATCAATGTTCGCAATTACCTGGATTGGCTTCTAATCGATTTCCCTCGAATTGGACGACTTGTGCAAACTAATAATATGTCATGGAAGCTGACCAATGTTCTTATTATTATAAAACGTTAAATAAAAGCGAGTTTTGAATGGAGAATCATATCGAATGTACACTTGATAGATGACGACGAGAGTGATGCTACACTTGTAATCACATCGAGTATTTATTGTGCAATGTTGTTATTTTACACAATGTGTAAATGTACGAAACGCATTACACCCGTTATACCAGGGGGTGGAGCCCCATCTGGAGGGTAGTTGATCATGAGTCATGACCCACCCTCAAAAATTTATCCCAAGTGTACTTTAACCTTATTTTCTTTTTATACAAGTAAATCTTGATTCACTTATGTTACTTGTTTGTGGTACTTGTTTTGTTTATGTTTGATAAGTTATTAGGTCAATCCTAAACCAAAATCTTAGACTTCCCCGGTCATGGTCATACAACTTTTAGGCCCACCACTCTCCTGCACAGTTGTAGTATCGACTTCTCATGAAAATTCTAGGGGAGAGTTATTCACAATGGAAGAGTTCATTAAACTCACACACACACTTAAGCTAGGAACTCCAAAGATTACACAGAAACTCTTAGAAACTTCTTAAATCAATTTTTACCATTGATAATTCTTTATATGGTGATTGTTTTTTGATTTATTTAGGTAAAATTTTGGATTTTACAATTGTGAAGACATGGATCTTCATCCGTTATATAATTATGTGGAGACATAGATTCTATAATCATATGTGCGTGAATAGTACCATGAGCATATGTATGCAAGTCGATCTTATGTATGAAGTATGTTGTAAATAAATGTTTCATGAGATAATTCGTGATCTAATGTACATAGATAGTCATATGAACATGTGTAGTAATTATATAGTCATATGAACATGTGTAAGCAATCATATAGTAAATAATTTTAATTTAAAGAAGAAACCTAAAGATTACTACAATTCTTAGGGTTCCTAATATATATAACCTTTCCCATTTCGTTTAAACGACATATCAAATTGTTTGCCAAAGCTTTTTCAAAAATCTATTATATATTAGATGCCTTAAAATAGAATTAATGTTTACTTGATAAAAGTGATACATATTTGAGTTGCAAGGAAAAAAACCTGTGCAAAACTGGGCCCATCTTATCTATTAGCCCATATATACTGAAGTTAAAAAAATATCATCACAAAAGACGCTGTATTTGTTGGGCCTGGATTCACAACCGTGAATGAAAAAGAGTTAAGTAAATTGTAATGTTTCTAAGAATACCATTATACGGTACCATATAAACTTTCCTGCCGACTTACTTAGGGGAATTAGCATACATATTGAAAAACAAACATCATTAACCTACGTACCACACACACAGGCGCCATATATCGACTATAGAAAACCTTCCCTGCGATATTTTAACCAACATATTCGTTCGATTACAGAGCCAACAAGTTGCTAAGGTGAGATGTGTTTCTAAACCATTGTATGCTCTTTTATCCCAACCCGACTTCATTAAAGCCCATCTTTTTCATTCGACCCACAACCACAACAAAGATGATGAAATTGTCTTGGTCTTCAACTTTTCTTATACGAAAGATAAACCATTATTCACTGTACACCTCTTAAAATCACCTGACATCCAAGTCAATGATCTTATTAAGTTACCTGTTAATTTCCCATCTCCAGAATCACTTCATTCATGTAGTACCTTTGTTATTGGTTTGGTTAATGGTCTAATATGTTTTTATACTAGTCCAGTAGATCATGGTCATGGCACCGTCATTTATATTTGGAACCCTTCTTTATCGGCTCTAGTACCTCTGCCAACATCTGAGCCTACCTGTTATCCTGATGAACTTTGTCGGTTCGGATATGATCCCAAAACTGATGATTACAAAGTTTTCAAGCTGCTGTATGAGTCGAGGGAAGTTCAGGTGTACAGTATGAGAAAACACTCGTGGAAATCTGTCTGTAAAAGATAGATTTGAGCTTGATTGATGGATTAATTGTGAAATTAGATCTAGAGTGTGAAAAGTGTGTTTGTGTGTGTGATGGGATATTTGAGAGAAAGTATAGAATTAGATTTTATTATATGAAAATGGGGTGGAAGTGGGTATTTATACATTAAGTCCTATTTTCATTAATACCCCTTCCACACTTAATAAATTACAATTCAACAACATAATTTTATATCTAACACTGTCAATGAAAAGTTTCCAGTCAATGTTGATTATAGCTTTAGTCGGTTTAACGAAGTTTGTGTAGATGGTCATGATGGTCGTGTTCATTGGCTCTGTCGTGATCGAAGAGATACATTCTTAAAGATAATAGCATTTGACCTGGGTGTGGAAAAGTTCAATGTGATATGTCTTCCAGATTCCATCAAAAAAATAGGTGTGGATTGGAAGTATAGTTCTGAGTTTCCCATACCTAATTTGACTTTGGGCTGGAAAGCTTTGTATAATGTCACACGAAGATGTTGAATTTGAGATGTGGGTGATGAATGAGTATGGAGTAGCTGAATCATGGGTTCAGAATCATAATGTATCTTCAAAGTTTAGTGGCAGTAACATTGAGCCAATTGGATTTACATTAAATAATAAGTTCCTTTATGGAGATAAAAGTAGAGGCTTTTGTATTCATACTCCTAGACATCCAAAAGATATATATCATACTCCTATAGCCTTGTATGATCCGGATACAACCAAGGTTGCACATTTTAGTAATTGTCTTCATCAATGTCAACGTACCAAAGTTGTTCACTATATCGACTCTCTTGTTTGGGTAGCCCCGTTAGGAACATATGGTAGTACGTGTTGCAGGGTGGTGTTAGAAAAAAATCCAAGAAAAGAAAAAAATTAAAAACATAGAAAAAAAATCGAAAAGACAAAATTTGAGAACCCATAGGAAAAAAAAATCCAAAAGGAGCAAAATTGAAGTCTCGATTGCAGCATCTAGCGAGGCGTTATTGACATGGTTGATTGAATGGCGAAATATCCTCACCCAACTTATTATTTCTTTCGTTTAACAACTTTACATATATGATGATGATCCATATTTTGTATGTTTATTACGGAATTATTATTAGGCTTGGGTCAATTATAAAGTTTTAATGCGTGATGTTCATACGAGTATTCTCTTTAATCAGTTAGCAATTTAGTATGTTTTAATTTGTTAGGACTTATATTAAATCTAATGCGACAACTTAAAAATGATATAATTGAGAGTGGTCCTGGTAAACAAATAGAATTATTACTAGCATATTTTTTAACCGAAAATCGTTATACATCATTATATAGACTTATGCTTTATGAATCTTCATAAATCAGTTTTATCATGATCTACAATAAAAATCTTATCTTATTTATTTTAATTTATTACGAGTAATTGTTTTACAATTATTATCCAAAGTTAGTTCTAATGCTGTAAATTGAGAGATTTTCTATAGTGGAAAAGTCTGCAGGTAAAAAGGGTAAAGGAGGGAACCCTAGCTGATGCCGTTTATCTTAGCGATCAAATTAATGACTCAAGAATGATCGATCATAATCAAAATAACTCAAACCGAAATATTCGGCTGACAAGCTTCACGCTAACAGTTAACTTTTATTAAACATCAACAACTAACTAAACAAATGACTTAACAACCCTATTTATAAAATAAAGATTTGGGTCGGGCCGGCTTAATGGGCCGGATGCTCCTGCATCATAGTATTATTCTCTCACTCTTGAAAAAAACCCGTCCTCAAGTTTTGTCTTCAAATTAAAACCACCCGGATCGAATGGAACATCGTGTCGTCTCCTTTCAACTGAATTCTAATATCATAATCCCAAAAAATTGCTTTCGTTTCTCTAGGCTTTTAAATCAATCCATTATTAAGAAAGAATAAATTAAATAGCCAACTATGTATAATGATAGATTTTTACTCACTAGAATCAGGGGCCTCACGTTTTTTCTCATGTATCCGATTAAGACACAAAATATAAAGTATTCATTGTTGTAGCAAATGAAGCTAGCTCAACTGGCAGATGCATCCTGGTTTTTCCCACAGGTCTTGGGTTCGACTCTTAGGAGTGACAAGTCTGTGGGTTTTTTCCCTGAATCACCTGTAACGGCTTATGGTCTACATCACATAATCTAGAATACGTACAGAGCTTCACCATTATACGGTGAGGTGTTCCCTGGTGTCGAATACCGACTAACTGTTCAAAAAAAAGTACCCATTAGTACTTGCATGAATTCCAAGCTACCAATCTTATACGAAAGCTCAAAATATTACCCACAACAAACAAAATCTTCTTATCACCAAATTTAATATTACTTCCAGTTTTAAATTCCAACTTCTTAAGACATATCTTATATATTTCAATATTCAAACTTTCTGTATTTCAAGGCTGCAAATTTGGTACTTCTGCAACCAACGCATCACCACCCATAGCCACCATATTTTGCGAATCATCACCAACTAACGGAAACTCTTCTTCATGCTCATATTCATCAAACACAGGTGACACATGATAGATAGACGATGAAATCTCTTCTTCGTGCGTATCAAACACGGGAGGAGAATCATAGCTAAATTCCTCTTCATCAAATCTCGGTTTTTCTTCCAAAAAACACTCTTCATAGATCGGTTCATAAAACAGTGATGGGTGACCGTTAAACGGCTGCTGCTCTCGTCACCACCTTCGTCCCCGACGAGGGTGCTTGACTCGGTTTCCGTTTTGCGCCTCTCCCTCCACAACTCAAGATCTCGGATCCGTTTCTGGATCTGCTTGATCTCGTGCTGTATTTCAAGATCTCGGACTCGTTGTCGGAGTCGTTTGATCTCAAAGATATCTCGTGAGTCACGGTCCACCATCTCGTTGCCTCTGTCGGCGGATCTACGGTTACGGTAGAAGCAATCTCCACGAGCACGTGTGTCGTGACCATCTTTTTCGTTGCCTCGTGGAGATTGTCAGAAACACGTCGAGCCATTTGAATCAACCTGTGCTCTGACACCAACTGATGTCGTTTATCTTAGCATTCAAATGGCTCAGGAATGCTCGATCATAATCAAAATAACTTGAACCGAAATATTCGGCTGGCAAGCTTCACGCTTACAATTAACTCTTATTAAACATAAAAAACTAACTAAACAAAAGACTTAACAACCCTATTTATAAAATAAAGATTTGGGTCGGGCCGGCTTAATGGGCCGGATGCTCCTGCATCATAGCCCGGTACACAATTGGATACCATCGACTCGCCCCGTATGAGTCATATGATGCTGGTACAATACCTCAATCCTAATTCTCACATGATCTGCAGGTATATATATAGTAGCAATAAGGCTGAGACGACATTAAATTTTTGTAGGATCAAGCGTCGAGAGAGGCCACAAGCCTAAGAGCGTAATGGACGTGACAAAAAGCATTCACATGGTATGTGTTTGATCTCACAATTCAGACATGCAGATTAAGGCTGACAATTTTAACACGAAACCTGTTAACACGACACGACCTGCTCTTAACAGGTTTCGTGTTTGACCTTAACAGGTTTCGTGTCTTAACAGGTCCGTGTCTTAACAGGTCTGTGTCTTACTCGTGTCTTCAGAAAAAATGACACGAATTCTTAACAGGTCGTGCTTACAGGTCGTGTCTTAACAGGTTCGTGTCTTAACAGGTCGTGTCTTAACAGGTCGTGTCTTCAGTCGTTCTTAACAGGTTCGTGTCTTAACAGGTCCGTGTCTTAACAGGTTTCGTGTCTTAACAGGTCCGTGTCTTAACAGGTTCGTGTCTTAACAGGTTTCGTGTGACCTTAACAGGTTTCGTGTCTTAACAGGTTCGTGTCTTAACAGGTTCGTGTCTTAACAGGTCGTGTTAACAGTCGTGTCTTAACAGGTTCGTGTCTTAACAGGTCCGTGTCTTAACAGGTTTCGTGTCTTAACAGGTTTCGTGCTTACAGTGTTCTGATCTTAACAGGTTCGTGTCTTAACAGGTCCGTGTCTTAACAGGTTCGTGTCTTAACAGGTTTCGTGTCTTAACAGGTTTCGTGTCTTAACAGGTTTCGTGTCTTAACAGGTTTCGTGTCTTAACAGGTCCGTGTCTTAACAGGTCCGTGTCTTAACAGGTTCGTGTCTTAACAGGTTTCGTGTCTTACAGGTTTCGTGTCTAACAGGTCGTGTTCGTGTTTGATCTTAACAGGTTCGTGTCTTAACAGGTCCGTGTCTTAACAGGTTTCGTGTCTTAACAGGTTTCGTGTCTTAACAGGTTTCGTGTCTTAACAGGTTTCGTGTCTTAACAGGTTTCGTGTCTTAACGGTCGTGTTCAGTGTTTGATCTTAACAGGTTCGTGTCTTAACAGGTCCGTGTCTTAACAGGTTTCGTGTCTTAACAGGTTTCGTGTCTTAACAGGTTTCGTGTCTTAACAGGTTCGTGTTAACCGGTCGTGTTCGTGTTTGATCTTAACAGGTTCGTGTCTTAACAGGTCCGTGTCTTAACAGGTTTCGTGTCTTAACAGGTTTCGTGTTCGTGTTTGATCTTAACAGGTTCGTGTCTTAACAGGTCCGTGTCTTAACAGGTTCGTGTTCAGTTTCTGATCTTAACAGGTTCGTGTCTTAACAGGTCCGTGTCTTAACAGGTTCGTGTTCAGTTTCTGATCTTAACAGGTTCGTGTCTTAACAGGTCCGTGTCTTAACAGGTTTCGTGTCTTAACAGGTTTCGTGTCTTAACAGGTTTCGTGTCTTAACAGGTCGTGTCTTAACAGGTTTCGTGTCTTAACAGGTTTCGTGTCTAAAATGACACGAATTCTGAACCGGTCGTGTTCGTGTTTGATCTTAACAGGTTCGTGTCTTAACAGGTCCGTGTCTTAACAGGTTTCGTGTGACCTGTTATGCAGCCTTAATCAGTTATAAACCAAAAGGGGGGGGGGGGGGGGGGGCAATGCCCTCCGTGTCGAGAAAAAATGACACGAATTCTGAACCGGTCGTGTTCGTGTTTGATCTTAACAGGTTCGTGTCTTAACAGGTCCGTGTCTTAACAGGTTTCGTGTGACCTGTTATGCAGCCTTTAGAATTGATACAACTCTATAAACCAAAAGCTGGGGGGGGGGGGGGGGGGGGGGGGGGGGGGGCAATGCCCTCCTCAAAATTTAAATTTTGTCATGTATTTTTAAATTTTTATAGATTTTTAAAATTTTTATAGGTTTTTAATATTTTGTCCCCTTTTAATTTATTTTTCATTGAATTTTAATTTTGCCCCCTTTAAATTTATTTTTCATTGAATTTTAATTTTGCCCCCTTTAAATTTATTTTTCATTGAATTTTAATTTTGCCCCCTTTAAATTTATTTTTCATTGAATTTTAATTTTGCCCCCTTTAAATTTATTTTTCATTGAATTTTAATTTTGCCCCCTTTAAATTTATTTTTCATTGAATTTTAATTTTGCCCCCTTTAAATTTATTTTTCATTGAATTTTAATTTTGCCCCCTTTAAATTTATTTTTCATTGAATTTTAATTTTGCCCCCTTTAAATTTATTTTTCATTGAATTTTAATTTTGCCCCCTTTAAATTTATTTTTCATTGAATTTTAATTTTGCCCCCTTTAAATTTATTTTTCATTGAATTTTAATTTTGCCCCCTTTAAATTTATTTTTCATTGAATTTTAATTTTGCCCCCTTTAAATTTATTTTTCATTGAATTTTAATTTTGCCCCCTTTAAATTTATTTTTCATTGAATTTTAATTTTGCCCCCTTTAAATTTATTTTTCATTGAATTTTAATTTTGCCCCCTTTAAATTTATTTTTCATTGAATTTTAATTTTGCCCCCTTTAAATTTATTTTTCATTGAATTTTAATTTTGCCCCCTTTAAATTTATTTTTCATTGAATTTTAATTTTGCCCCCTTTAAATTTATTTTTCATTGAATTTTAATTTTGCCCCCTTTAAATTTATTTTTCATTGAATTTTAATTTTGCCCCCTTTAAATTTATTTTTCATTGAATTTTAATTTTGCCCCCTTTAAATTTATTTTTCATTGAATTTTAATTTTGCCCCCTTTAAATTTATTTTTCATTGAATTTTAATTTTGCCCCCTTTAAATTTATTTTTCATTGAATTTTAATTTTGCCCCCTTTAAATTTATTTTTCATTGAATTTTAATTTTGCCCCCTTTAAATTTATTTTTCATTGAATTTTAATTTTGCCCCCTTTAAATTTATTTTTCATTGAATTTTAATTTTGCCCCCTTTAAATTTATTTTTCATTGAATTTTAATTTTGCCCCCTTTAAATTTATTTTTCATTGAATTTTAATTTTGCCCCCTTTAAATTTATTTTTCATTGAATTTTAATTTTGCCCCCTTTAAATTTATTTTTCATTGAATTTTAATTTTGCCCCCTTTAAATTTATTTTTCATTGAATTTTAATTTTGCCCCCTTTAAATTTATTTTTCATTGAATTTTAATTTTGCCCCCTTTAAATTTATTTTTCATTGAATTTTAATTTTGCCCCCTTTAAATTTATTTTTCATTGAATTTTAATTTTGCCCCCTTTAAATTTATTTTTCATTGAATTTTAATTTTGCCCCCTTTAAATTTATTTTTCATTGAATTTTAATTTTGCCCCCTTTAAATTTATTTTTCATTGAATTTTAATTTTGCCCCCTTTAAATTTATTTTTCATTGAATTTTAATTTTGCCCCCTTTAAATTTATTTTTCATTGAATTTTAATTTTGCCCCCTTTAAATTTATTTTTCATTGAATTTTAATTTTGCCCCCTTTAAATTTATTTTTCATTGAATTTTAATTTTGCCCCCTTTAAATTTATTTTTCATTGAATTTTAATTTTGCCCCCTTTAAATTTATTTTTCATTGAATTTTAATTTTGCCCCCTTTAAATTTATTTTTCATTGAATTTTAATTTTGCCCCCTTTAAATTTATTTTTCATTGAATTTTAATTTTGCCCCCTTTAAATTTATTTTTCATTGAATTTTAATTTTGCCCCCTTTAAAAAAAAATTCTAGTAACGCCTCTGCCTGAAGATTTACATTTAATACAACAAAAGCCCACTTTTTTATTTTAGATTATTCGGCCTTTGATTTACAATATATACCCTTGACATTTTATAATACTTCAATCAAATACATACTAAAATACCATATATACCATTTCCCCAAATCCTCTTTCCCAGAACCAAAAATCAAACACATCGTCTCCATAATCTCTCTCACATCCCTGCCCAAAACAAATCACACACACTAACTTTTTTTTTTAAGTATCCCGTCGCATCGCGGGGATATAATAGTAATAATCAAATCATTGTTTCACCTGTTGCTGGCTCCATTTTTAATATACATGTTCAAAACCCACAATGAATGAAGCCGTTTGTTGTCACCTTACTCGAGTGTCACAAGTGAAGTTTGTGAATATCATTTTTCACTTATTTAAGCTTGAATTTAGAATTATGATAAATATATAACATCGAAAAGATTGAAGTATAAATTCAAACCCACATATAATAAAAGTGATACATATTTGAGTTGCAAGGAAAAAAACCTGTGCAAAACTGGGCCCATCTTATCTATTAGCCCATATATACTGAAGTTAAAAAGAATATCAACGCTGTGGTTGTTGGGCCTGGATTCACAACCATGAATCGAAAAGAGTTGTAATGTTTCTAAGAATACGATTATACCAATATAAATTAACTTTCCTTATATATTGAGACGGGCGTATATCTATAATACATAATAAAGCAACAACCTCTTTTTAAAATCTCAATTAAGAAATTGAAGTACCTAAAATATCCCTCTCTTTTATACTTATCATCAATATCCATTAATTTAAACATCTCTACCTAATATATTTATCATGCCCTTAATGAAATACTCGTAATTTACAACATAAATCCCTCAATGCCCACACCACCCATCACCATCGCCGCCGCCGCCACCCGTCGCCGCCGCATTGCGCGTGCATATGACTCGTATCTATATTAATATAGGTTACCTGCCGGCTTACTTCGGAGAATTAGTATACATATTGAAAAACAAACATCATTAACCTACGTACCACACACACAGGCGCCATATATCGACTATAGAAAACCTTCCCTGCGATATTTTAACCAACATATTCGTTCGATTACAGAGCCAACAAGTTGCTAAGGTGAGATGTGTTTCTAAACCATTGTATGCTCTTTTATCCCAACCCGACTTCATTAAAACCCATATTTTTCATTCGACCCACAACCACAACAAAGATGATGAAATTGTCTTGGTCTTCAACTGTTTCGAGATAAACAATTGTTCACTGCGCACTCTTGAAATCACCCGACATCCAAGTCAATGATCTTATTAAGTTACCTGTTAATTTCCCATCTCTAGATTCAATTGATACATGTAGGACCTTTGTTATTGGTTCGGTTAATGGTCTAATATGTATTTATACTCATCTATTAGATCATGGTCATGGCACCGTCATTTATATTTGGAACCCTTCTTTATCGGCTCTAGTACCTCTGCCAACATCTGAGCCTACCTGTTATCCTGATGAACTTTGTCGGTTCGGATATGATCCCAAAACTGATGATTACAAAGTTTTCAAGCTGCTGTATGAGTCGAGGGAAGTTCAGGTGTACAGTATGAGAAAACACTCGTGGAAATCTACCAATGAAAACTTTCCAGTCAATGTTGATTATGAGTTTTGTCGGTTTAACGAAGTCTGTATAGATGGTTTTGATGGTCGTGTTCATTGGCTCTGTCGTGATCGAAGAGATAAATTCTTGAAGATAATAGCATTTGACTTGGGTGCGGAAAAGTTCAGGAAAAACTTTTGAAACGGTCATTTTTCAAGGGTGTTTTGTCAAACAAGTTTTCGAGAAAAAAAAATTATGGAACAAGGTAAACCGGTACTGGGAGTACCGGTTTGGAATTTTTGACCCGAACCCGGTTCTCCCAATACCGGTTTCAGAAAAAGGCATTTGAACCCGGTAGTGCCATAACCGGTTTCAGAGTCCACTTACACTTGCAGGGAATCTTTTGACCAAAACAGTACGATGTGACATTACGCCTGAAACCGGTTTTGCCAATACCGGTTTCGGCCGAAACCCTACACGTGGCAGATCGTGGTGAAACCCTAGTTATGTGTTGTCTAAACCTAATATATATATATTAGTATCCATGTGATGATGTATCTTCAACCATTATCAGTATTATAACAAATATTTTCAGATAATATTCAAACACTGAAACACTCAACTATATTTCCAAAAAAAATGGCATCTTCATCATTCAACCCAATTGTGGTTCAGTTAATATGGGATGATTGTGTATCATTCGTAAATGGGATCTTCAAAATGCAGATCCATCAAAAAGAAGAAGTTTTCCTCTTTTTCACGTAATGAGTTATGCTGAAATTTGTGATGTCACTTACAGTTGTTTTGGTGTTTCACAGTTTAGTGGAAACGTTCAGTGTGATATGTCTTCCGGATTGCATCGCAGAGATAGGTGTGAGTTGGGAGTATGATTTTTTTTTTCAGTACCTAATTTGACTCTTGGGCTGGAAAGCTTTGTATAATGTCACACGAAGATGTTGAATTTGAGATGTGGGTGATGAATGAGTATGGAGTAGCTGAATCATGGGTTCAGAATCATAATGTATCTTCAAAGTTTAGTGGCAGTAACATTGAGCCAATTGGATTTACATTAAATAATAAGTTCCTTTATGGAGATAAAAGTAGAGGCTTTTGTATTCATACTCCTAGACATCCAAAAGATATATATCATACTCCTATAGCCTTGTATGATCCGGATACAACCAAGGTTGCACATTTTAGTAATTGTCTTCATCAATGTCAACGTACCAAAGTTGTTCACTATATCGACTCTCTTGTTTGGGTAGCCCCGTTAGGAACATATGGTAGTACGTGTTGCAGGGTGGTGTTAGAAAAAAATCCAAGAAAAGAAAAAAATTAAAAACCCATAAGAAAAAGAAATCCAAAAGGAGCAAAATTTCAATTGGAAAAATGGAAGGCTGGATTACACATCTAGCGAGGCGTTACTGACTTGGTTGATTGAATGGCGTAAATAATGCTACTAATTTAAGGCGGAAGAAGAGATAAGCCATACTTATTACTCGTATTTCTTTTGTTAAACAACTTTACATGATCCATACTATGTATGTTTATTACGGAGTTATTACTAGGCAGAGTCAATTATAAAGTTTTAGTTGCATTATGTTCGTATTCTTTTTGATTCGTTAGCAATTAGTATGTTTTAATTTGTTAGCTAGGACCTTATATTTATTCAAATGCTACAACTTAAAAATGATAAACTGAGAGTGGTCCATTCCAAATAAAACAAGTATTAAAGTAAAACAAATAAAATAAATTTATTTACTGAAGAGTCGAGAGAGGCCCCCGGCCTAAGAGCGCAAGGGACGTGACAGAAAGCGTTCACATGATATCACACCTGCATATGTTGTCAACAAAACCCTAGGAAATCATGTAATATCTTTCCCAATTTAAATGTCTTAGCTTGACTTTTTCATAAACAATAGACCTTGATGACTAATATTTTAATGAAAATACATTTAAAACTCAATTCATTCATATATCTAGGTCATAAATAAAATAATTTACAGTCAACGATGAAAAAATGGTGCAAATTTAGAATAACTTATAGAGGGGAATATTTTAAATTCATTAAAAACCTTGGGGTACTTGAGTGGCATATATTTCGCGGTATCCTTACCTGTCATTTTTCTTCCGGTTTTTATCTTCTTCACACAGCTCACTCTCCTAGCAATCATTTTCATGGCCACTATAAGTTATGTCACCTTCAAACTTTTATATATGATAATTCATACTAATAATAATCACATCATTGTTTCACCTGCTGGCTCCATTGTTATTCCTTTTGTCTATGGAGAATACAAAAACACAATTCCCAAAATCATTATCACTACATGTTCATGGTTCAATGGTTCAATTTCCATCAAACGCTACGGATTCCGGTAAAGGGCGGTTCCATGTTGAAGTATACTACGTCCACGGACTTACGTTAGATTGAAATTTTTTTTAGCAAACATATAGAAAATTATTATTGGACACATGTTATTTCAGAGTTTGGACCTAGGTAAATTATAAAGTAAATTTTTTAAAACATTTTGAAGTAAATAAATTATAATTAGATACACGTAGTTTTTGTTCCTAGATTTGTTAATTATAAAATTAAACAATTTAGAAAGATACATGAGCTCTTCTTCTAATCGTAATGGTTCATTAGTAGCATGCCAAACTTTTAGAGTTTTAGTACTTTTCTTTCATTTCTAATTCAAAATCTCTAATCTTTATAACACTAAACTTATCAAAAGATTTTTTCGAGTAGTGTTATTGTGTATTAATAACACTCGAACAACTAATTTACAAGATTTAAGAGTGGTCGTGGGAGAAAAGCTTGAAATCGGGAGAAAGGAGAAACCAAATAAGATTTACGAAGAATCAAATCCTATAGTAAGGATTGTACAATTATAAAAATACATTTCATTTCTTCGTAGTAAGATAGTGGTCGTAATAAATGTTATGTTAATGTTATGGTAAGGTAGAACTAGAGAATTTTATGAGAATTTCGCTTAATTATTAATAGGTATTTTAAGAAAAAAACTCGCTTTGCGAAAAAATTCGATTTAATATATATGATTTTTCATGAAATCTCGACCCGACCCATTATTGAACACCGGGGGGAAAAAATTTTTTGCCCAAACTAAATTTGGACACATGTGACTTTCATTCCTAGATCCGCCACTGATTCCGGTGAATTAGACAAAGGGAATAATGCTGAATACCAAACCTCATTTGATTTTGAAGAAAACAATAATAATGACAAGATACAAAGGGATTCTAGCTATAACTTTACACAGGATGTATATAACTATGAATCCAGTGTCTTCCAAACCCATTCTCCAAATACAGAGAGCTCGGGCCAGTTAAGCCCAAAGGATGTCAGGGTTTCGTTTATCGATGAAGTCATTATTGATCAGCAGCCACAAAAAGTTCGACGAAGATCAAATCTTAGTGGTCAGAGTGGTGATTTTATTGGTTGTCGTAGTGAAGAAGTTGTAATTACTTGTTCATCAAATGCAGCATTTAAGCCAGGTTCAAGTTTGATGAGAATGTAAACAAAGTCAAGGCTGATGGATAAACCTGAGATTGACCCAAGGCCGCTAAGAACACCTAATAAATCGAGGAATCAAGGGAAATTAGGCCGTGGTGAAGTTGAAGAAGATGACGGATTCTCGTTAGATGATTATTCGCCAGATGGGTACAATAAGTACTCTATGTCCCAATTTAAATGTCCAAAATTGACTTGCTGAGTCTTTTTTCTCTAACTTTAACCGTAAGTATTTTTGTTTATACAACATAATACTTAATGAAAGTTATATCAATGAAAAACACACCTAAAGCTCAATCTATGCATAAATTTTACATCAAGTATTGTATAACACAAACAAAAATATTTACGGTCAAAGTTGCGAAAAAAAAACTTCAAAAGTTAAATTAAGACATTTAAATTTGGATAGAGGGAACATTAATTATTGGTGCTTTAGTTTTTAGAAAGAAAAACTTGGATGATCTAAAATGGTGGAAATGGGAGGTTATGATATTAGTTGTGATATGTGCTGGTAATTTTGTGGGTATTTTTTTTTTTTTTTTTTTTGACAGGTACCTTTGAAGATTAATTTGATTTTGATATTTAGTCCTGAACTTCACTATATATTATTGGTTATAACACGAATTACAAGCATACAATATTGTTACAAACTTACAATTACACGCTACCGTCATCTTTCCTGTATTTGCTTATAGTGATGATATAGATAAATGATTAAGTAGATTGCGTATGTTGAATAATAAATCAATGTAGAGGTGTTTGCTTTCTTTTCTTGTTTAGTTGAAAAGATAGAATAGTTGATACGTGAGAGAGATAAATAGTTCATAATGTTGTTAAGAGAATAAAACAAAAGAAATAAAAATGAAAATAAAAAAGTCGCATAAATCGTTCTATTAAGATATAAGAATCGACGGATCATCTAAATTTGGACCATAGTTGCAAAAATATTTCTGATCTAGGACCCTTATTGCTAGTGAACATGAAAAGAGACTCAAGTTGCAAAAATAAATAAACTGGGTACTTGTATATTGGGGTTTTTCATGAGGGTTCAAGTCTTAGAAAAAACGTATTTTCGAGCTAATTTTGAACTAGGAGCAACATATTTGTAGTTAAAGAAAAATAATAAAAATTAGGTTGGAGATATTCTTAAATCTTAATAACTTACCCCTCAAGGGAAATCGTCGACAATCGTCGTTGTTGGACATCCCTGTCACTATTAACAGGTTATCTTAGATTCATAGCATTCCATTGGGTACACGTCACGATAATTAACATCTTCATTATTTTGATTACGACAAGTGATCAAGGTGCACATGGACATTTGTCTATGGCTTATAAATGAGGCAATTGTATATTTGTATACTCCTAAGGCCAGTGTCATCCCCTCGTCTTTCCCACCGTCCACAAACTCGTCGATGAATACAAGGATGGCACGGCCCTCATCCACGGCCTCATCGTCAATTCTCTTCCACCCATCGATGGGTGTTGACGAGCGGATATATATGTGTGTGTTGCTTTTATATATATTATATATATAGGGGTGAGTTATTTTGAGAACCACTAAAAAAAAAAATGCGAGAACCAATCTTAGCCCTCCATTCATCAAGATCAGGAAGGGCATGATTGTCATTATGAAAAAACTTGTCCAGCTCTCTCTCTTTCTCTCTCCTCTTATTAAATTAAAAAATATCTAATTCATTAAAAATCTTTTATCTCACAAACCGTACATCGTTAGACGAAAAAAAAAGCATGGGTAGTCTTGAAATTTCGTCCTCTTTCATTAGAGATGCAATTCGATATACTTTTGAAGACTTTTTAAATTTCGTTTTTTTTTCATCACGTTCATCCTACACATGTGTAGGAAAGACCTGGAACTAGTGAGTTGTATAACCTACACATGGGTAAGTTACTTATAAAGTTCAAAAATGATGAGGACGCATTCTAAAACCCTAAATGCTAAACCCTAAACCCTAAAGCTTAATTGCTAATCCGAGGGAAAAGCTACATTCTTAAACCCTAAAATCTAAACCCTGGGGGCTAAATGCTAATTCGAGGGGGGGTGTGATTACGGGGGCCTTCGGCCCGCGCTTTAGGGTTTAGGGTTTGAAGTTGTAGGGTTAGCCACGGCTAACCCTACAACTTCAAACCCTAAACCCTAAAGCTTAATTGCTAATCCGAGGGGAAAGCTACATTCTAAAAACCCAAGAAAATCTAAACCCTAAATGCTAAACCCTAAAAACCTAAAAAGGATGAAGGTTCCCACTCTAGGGTTTAGGGTTTGAAGCCCGAGGGTTAGCCTATCGGCTAACCCTCGACCTTCAAACCCTAAACCCTAGAGCGGGATGTATGTAACACCCCAACAATGGCGGAATCATGGGATGTCGAGAAATAGCACATATGAGCATGGAAATTACATAGAACAACACTAAATGGTTTATTGTCAAACATACAATAGTTCAAACCAAGGTAACCTCATAAGGTTTACATGAAAATCACACAACAATATTTTACATAATTTCATAAGTTCATCCCCAAACAAGGGGGCATATGGGTCATATAATCATAAAGCAAAGTATAGTAAGGTTTCATAAAAACACTTACAAGTATGGAGATATTATTAGTTCTAAGATCATAATTTCGACGTACGAAGAACACTACTTCCGATTCAAATGAGATTTGTCCAAGGCTTGGACTTGTTTACTGAATAATTGAAGATTATTCCCAACCCAAATTGGTTATTATAACTAGAACTTTTGAAGATCTTTAGAGAGATTTGTTGATAACAACTTCTCTTGACGATTTTTGGCGCACTTTGAGATCAAAGCGACTTTGCTTATACTAGAACAATCAAGTGTTCTTTGAAACTTATAACAAGAAGGGGGAAGATGATTTTAGACTTATAGAATGCTAAATTGAGAGAGAATGAAGTTTAAGGTGTAAGTATTTGTGATAACTTAAGTCTAGTATTTATAGTAAAATGTTTTGAAAGATATTTAGTAAAACCATGGGTAAAGTTGATGGTTTTGTAATACCATGGGCAAGGAAAGCTTATGGACGTGTACTTTGAAGGGTATTTTGGTCTTTTCACATTTGAAAACTTCCTAGAAGTTTCCTAAACGTCACTAGTTGTTTCGGGATTGTTTACTAGTCGGTTCGGGTTCGTTCCTTTGAGTTTTTAAACAAGATTTTAGGATATGTTTCCGAGAAGTATTTAAGTCTCAATGAAGTAGTTTATTGTAAGATGAAGGCCATATCAAAGTGTTAAAACACTAGATATTAGGTTCTAGGAAGTCTTAAGTTCTTTCGAGAAAGATTCACGCGAAAAAGCAACGTTTTACAAACTTTCATGAACTTTTATTCTTTATATGTTTTAATTGCTCATCATCAATGTTTTTGATCTTTGTTTTGATAATTTGTATTATAGATTGATTAGTTATATAATCAATAAGAAAACTCAACACATACTCAAACACTTAATCATGCCCTATCTTAGCTTTAATAAGCCCTTAATTATCAAAGATTAGCCTAATTACACATCGCTTTATATATATCCATAAAAGTTTGCCACGTTTATTAATGGCCCAAAATGGCAAATGTTAAAGGACTCATTTTGATGATACATTTGACCTTCTAACACTTAAATACACTTGCCCAAACCCGTATCTCCATCCATAACATCATCAAATTCTCCAAATCGATCAAAACCTAGCCAAACCCTAATTCGACCCAAAACTCATTTTAAGGCGATTTAGAACTTGTAAATGTACGAGATGACTAGAAATGAGTAAGCTAACATAAATAGAAGTAAATGGGATGAATTAGACTTACCAAAACTTCCTTCTTGAGCTCAAACCCGAAATTAGGTCAAAATGGGTAAAATGCAAGAACTTCAACCTTTGATTCTTTGATATGACGATAATGAGGTATAGAAGACTATGATTCTAGTGTTATACCAGTTCCAAAACACCAATCGATGATAGATAGAAGTAGAAATGAAATGGGTTCTTGTCTTGCCCTTTTTACTTGAGAGAAAAGAGAGAAAAGAGGTAGAAGAGAGAATGAAAGGCAAGGGAAGAGATAAGGGGGGGAGAAATGGGTCAAAGGGGCTGATGGGTCGTGGGTGACCCACGGGCCGACCCGTTTCTCTTCTCAAGCCAAACACAATCATTAGACATTTAAACACCGATCGAAACATATTATCGACCCGAATATAACACATTGTCATTTAATTCACAAAACGACTCAAATAATTCATTAACTTAAATTGTTAGTCATATTACCCGAAAAGTCAACGGGTCAAAACTCACGGATGTTACATTATTCCCCCGTTGAAAGAATTTCGTCCCAAAATTCAACAAAACACTAATAGTTAGACAAATGTGGGTACTTAGGTTTCAACTCTAACGGTCTTCAACACACATCGAACCACTTCCTTCGTAGCATGCAAGCTAGTTGCTATCTTCTTAGTTTGAGAAGTTGTTCTTGTCATTCCAATTACTATTTTAGGCCCGCTGCATTGGATTTCTTCGATTCTTGGCTCATCCAGCGGAGAGTAACACCTTTACTACTTAATGCTTTGGTTAGTGACATTCGAATACTCGCGTAACAACTTTCATTGCACAAGATTTCCGCCATGGTCATAAGCACATTTTCTTCACATGTGATCAAGTCTCAAGTCGGTTTGAGTACCCGTTGTTCAATGAACACGATGACAAACTTGTCTAAATATGGTCGGCATACTCTATTCATTAAGTCCATGAACACAGCAGGTGCATTGGTTAAGCCAAATGGCATAACCAAAAACTCATGATGTCCATAACGAGTTCTGAAGGCTGTTTTAGGAATGTCTGTCTCTCGGACTCTGAGTTGATGATACCCAGATCTGAGATCGATCTTGGAAAAGTGTGATGCACCTTCCAGTTGGTCGAACAAGTCGTCAATACGAGGTAAAGGGTACCTGTTCTTGACGGTTAACTTGTTCAATTCTCTATAGTCAATACACATGCGCATAGAGCCGTCTTTCTTCTTAACAAATAGAATTGGAGCTCCCCACGGTGATGAACTTGGACGAATCAGTCCTTTAGCTAACAACTCTTGAAGTTGTTCGGACAATTCTTGCATTTCTGACGGCGCAAGGCGATAGGGTGCCTTGGCCACGGGTGCAGCTCCAGGGACTAAGTCTATTCCAAACTCGACTGGTCTGTGAGGTGGAAGTCCCGTCAAATCTTCGGGAAATACCTCCGAAAAATCTTTAACTACAGGAATATCTTGAATGCCTTTACCCTCTGGTTTCCTTTCAACCACTAGTGCCAAGAAAGCAGGGTATTCTTTTTGTAAGTATCTATTCGCTTTTATCGCCGACACCAAAATCAATCCCTTCCCTGACTTGTCTCCTTGCACTATCAACGTTTCATCATTTAGAAGAGGTATTCTTACAACTTTCTCGTAACAACCAATATCAGCGCGAACTCTAGACAACCAGTCCATACCGACGATCACATCGAAACTTCCTAGTTCTATGGGAATCAGATCTATCTTAAAGGTTTTACCAGACAACGTTAAATTGCAATCTACCAAATGATCTCTAGCAACATACTTTTGACCGTTTGCATATTCGACGATATAAGTTTCTTTCATGGGGATAGCTACTATATTAAATCGAGACTTAAATTCTAAGGATATAAAGCTTTTATCAGCACCAGAGTCGAATAACACAAAGACATAATGATTATTGAGTATGAATGTACCTATCACAACGTTGGGATCACGTCGTGCATCAGCAGCATCCAAAGCAAAAACTCGACCTCTGCCTTGTCCTCCTTGATTTCTAGCTTGATTGTTCCCCGCATTGTTCCTCATGGGAACTAGAGCATTGTTGTTCGGGTTTAAATTGAGTCGTGGACAAGCGGGTCGCATATGGGTTTCGCTCCCACACTCGTAGCATTGATTGGGTGCCTTCTCTTTACAGTATTTTATCAAATGTCCCGTCTTTTTACAACGGTGACAAGTAGGACAATTTCCCCTATGATGGAGGTTACACCTATTACACTTGGGGTCTATGCCAGTGTACCTCTTGACGTCTTGAGGAACCACAGCAAAGTTTCTGGCAGTCCTAAACCTCTTGCCATTTCCACCGTCGCCAAATCCACTACTAGAGGCATGATCATTCCTTCTCTTGACAGCCTCATTTCCAACAGAAGAACCAGTGGTTCTTTTCAAGTCTATCACCATCCGGTTGGTTGCACTAACTGCCGCTTGAAGAGTCAAAGGATTAAAAGCGGCTACCAACCTTCGGACATCAGGTGACAAGCCATAACAGTATCTTTCGATCAATTTCTCCTCCGTATCTACCATACGAGGGACTAGTCTTGCCAACTCATGAAAACGAGTTGTCTAGTCCAATCATACTATGATTCCATAATTCACCTTCTATTTTCTGTACTTCCTCACGAGGACAGTACTTTTCCATCAACATCCTTTTAAAGTTCAACCAAGGTATGCTATTAGCTGGCTCTCGTCCACGAGTCCTTATCTGCTCGTTCCACCATGACAAGGCGTGCTTTAGAAATTGAGAGGCAGCATATTCCACTTTATGCTCTTCGTCACAACGGCTGATATGAAGCACCACCTCTATGCTTTCTAGCCAATTGATTAGTCTGACAGGACCTTCGGTGCCATGGAACTCCTTTGGCTTACAATTAGTGAAGGTCTTAAAGTCACTCCCATGCAGATGAACTCGAGGAATAACTTGTTCAGCCGTAGGTTCGACATTGTTACTATTGTTAGCATGATGATTATTATTGGCGTTCATGCTCGCCGTGATCTGAGCAACTAAAGTAGGCATAGCGGCCAACAACTGTTGTGTCACAAATGCTGCCATATTATTTTCCCCGCTAGCATGTGGGGTAAATCCAGGACCAGTGTTCACATTTGCAGCAGCAGTTTCTGGTCTTTGCTGGATCACAGGTTCTTCCTGTTCAGCTTCATTGGGTTTAGGAGTTGATCGAGTAACTCTCTTTTGAGCAGTTTTCTTAGTCGGTGCCTTTTTCTGGATTTTGCTTCGCGTCTTGGGAGCCATAAGTCTATAACATGAACAAAAATGTCATTTAGAGATTTCCCTAAAAGGTAAATCGGAAAGTAGCTTTGCGAGACAGATGACAGTACCATGCAAATCATAAATTATAAAATTGTATGAATTCATGTACTAGACAAGACAAGAAATATGGAACATCATATTTCCTAGCGTTAAGAATAAGCAATTGACATAGTTTTGAACAAGTATGTAAGCCAAAAGACAAATCGTATTTCATTGATGTTCAAAAATTTACATTGTCTGATAGCTACGATCCAAAAACATGTGGGAACTACATCCACAACGATAGACTATATAGTCAGAGTAATACGACTTAAAGACATGTGGGAACTACATCCACAACAGATAGACTACAACTCAAAGTACAAAAGTACGAGTTGTTATAAGTCCTAGGCTTACAATACATAACTACTACAAGATTACATCTTGAAAAGAACAACAACTAGCAAAGCCACAACCAAGGTCACCAAAACCAACAGCATGCAGACCAACGTTCTAACAGTCTCCTTCCCTTCCTTAGCAACAGTCATAGCATCAGAAGCATGAAGATAAGCTCCAGTCAACGCTTGGGCTTGATTCTCAATAGCCTCCCTAGTACGGATGAGAGAGTTGTTCATCATTGACATTTGTCGGAGATAATATTCCGACCTATCGGTTGCATCAGCAACTGGCATCACTTCAGCAGCATTGGGATTGTAAACAGGCACTCTGGAGGGACCCGCAGCATACGGATCGCCCAGAAGGAAAGAGGGACCAAACACATGGTTGTCCTGAACCGGTATAGAAGGACCAGGAGCATTAGGGTCTCGAGGAGCATATGGAAGACGGGCTCCTTCGGTAGTCCTCCTCTGATATGGAGCTACCGGTGACTGAGATGGTTGAACATGAATAGATACATGTTCATTTCCAGATTCACTGGATGTTGACACCAGATTGATGGGGCGAGACTCATTGCCCGAAGCCTCAAATTGTTCCTCTTCAGAAGAGTGAGGAACACGAGGAATGGAGTTTGCTACCACTGGAACTTGAGGAGTACCAGGAACAATAGCATAAGAGCTAGCTCCGTCAGACATGACAAGTCTGAAAGGATAGTCAAAGAATCCATATAAGTCTAATGGATGAGACAGTACAAGTCAAATGGATGTGACAGTACGCAACATACGAAATTTTTCAAAGAAATCTTTGTCTAGACTATACACATACGATTTGGGTTTCTATTAACAATATACCTTCAATGCTTATATATAGGGTCACCCGCAGCCTTCCCACCACATTTACAGTATATTGTTAATATAATCCAAACTATCACGTATATAAGTCCCATGTATACACATACAATTTGGGTTTCTACTCCTAACATACCTTCAATGCTTATATATAGGGTCACCCGCAGCCTTCCCACCACATTTACAGTATGTTGTTAATATAATCCAAACTATCACGTATATACAAAGTCTAAGATATTTATTTCGAGCCTTATATTATTTTACATAATCGGGACGTAGTTGATCAGGCTAGGTCTAATTATAGACAAATAATATAACTCTTGATATAAGTATCCTAAACCTTAGTAGACTTAGATTTCTTTTTGAAACGAAAGTGGCTATAGATTGAGTTTTTCCAGCGGAAAAACCCTGTATTAACTATAACCTTGGCTCTGATACCAATTTTTGTCACACCCCGTTGTAGCGGAAATACAGGGTTAACAAATAATTGCGTACTAATCAGAAGGTAAATAGAGATTACATCCATTAATGCCAATACATGTTCAATACAAGTACAATCTTTCAAATGTGGACCCCAAAATATGGATACAAGTCATCCTCATTTGGAACTGGGCCCACTGAATACGAGTTCAATAAATTGGACAGTCTAATACAATTAAAGCTAAAAACATGAGAGTCCTCAAATGTCTGATGCTAATTGTACATCCAATGTCAAAAGAATGGCCCTATAATGCCAAATACGATTCCAAGACTTGCTGTTGGTCACCTGAAAAGCATGAAATTTGAGAGGATCAACTATCGAAATAGTTGGTGAGTTTACAGTGTGTTTGACTAAAAGACCAGTCGTCATTGGGAGCACACAATGACATGTAGTTATTAAGACAAGACAGTCGGGAGCAAGGTCCGACAATAAGACTAATTTCCCTCGCACAGGTCTCCCATCTATAATGGGGTGCGGACCAGTATACCTCGCACAGGTCTCCCATCTATAATGGGGTGCGGACCAGTATACCTCGCACAGGTCTCCCATCTATAATGGGGTGCGGACCAGTATACCTCGCACAGGTCTCCCGTCTATAATGGGGTGCGGACCAGTATACCTCGCACAGGTCTCCCATCTATAATGGGGTGCGGACCAGAATACCTCGCACAGGTCTCCCATCTATAATGGGGTGCGGACCAGTATACCTCGCACAGGTCTCCCATCTATAATGGGGTGCGGACCAGACTACCTCGCACAGGTCTCCCGTCTATAATGGGGTGCGGACCAGTATACCTCGCACAGGTCTCCCATCTATAATGGGGTGCGGACCAGTATACCTCGCACAGGTCTCCCATCTATAATGGGTGCGGACCAGTATACCTCGCACAGGTCTCCCATCTATAATGGGGTGCGGACCAGTATACCTCGCACAGGTCTCCCGTCTATAATGGGGTGCGGACCAGTATACCTCGCACAGGTCTCCCATCTATAATGGGGTGCGGACCAGACTACCTCGCACAGGTCTCCCGTCTATAATGGGGTGCGGACCAGACTACCTCGCACAGGTCTCCCGTCTATAATGGGGTGCGGACCAGTATACCTCGCACAGGTCTCCCATCTATAATGGGTGCGGACCAGTATACCTCGCACAGGTCTCCCATCTATAATGGGGTGCGGACCAGTATACCTCGCACAGGTCTCCCGTCTATAATGGGGTGCGGACCAGTATACCTCGCACAGGTCTCCCATCTATAATGGGGTGCGGACCAGAATACCTCGCACAGGTCTCCCGTCTATAATGGGGTGCGGACCAGAATACCTCGCACAGGTCTCCCATCTATAATGGGGTGCGGACCAGACTACCTCGCACAGGTCTCCCGTCTATAATGGGGTGCGGACCAGTATACCTCGCACAGGTCTCCCATCTATAATGGGTGCGGACCAGTATACCTCGCACAGGTCTCCCATCTATAATGGGGTGCGGACCAGTATACCTCGCACAGGTCTCCCGTCTATAATGGGGTGCGGACCAGTATACCTCGCACAGGTCTCCCATCTATAATGGGGTGCGGACCAGAATACCTCGCACAGGTCTCCCATCTATAATGGGGTGCGGACCAGACTACCTCGCACAGGTCTCCCGTCTATAATGGGGTGCGGACCAGTATACCTCGCACAGGTCTCCCATCTATAATGGGGTGCGGACCAGTATACCTCGCACAGGTCTCCCATCTATAATGGGTGCGGACCAGTATACCTCGCACAGGTCTCCCATCTATAATGGGGTGCGGACCAGTATACCTCGCACAGGTCTCCCGTCTATAATGGGGTGCGGACCAGTATACCTCGCACAGGTCTCCCATCTATAATGGGGTGCGGACCAGAATACCTCGCACAGGTCTCCCATCTATAATGGGGTGCGGACCAGACTACCTCGCACAGGTCTCCCGTCTATAATGGGGTGCGGACCAGTATACCTCGCACAGGTCTCCCATCTATAATGGGTGCGGACCAGTATACCTCGCACAGGTCTCCCATCTATAATGGGGTGCGGACCAGTATACCTCGCACAGGTCTCCCGTCTATAATGGGGTGCGGACCAGTATACCTCGCACAGGTCTCCCATCTATAATGGGGTGCGGACCAGTATACCTCGCACAGGTCTCCCATCTATAATGGGGTGCGGACCAGACTACCTCGCACAGGTCTCCCGTCTATAATGGGGTGCGGACCAGACTACCTCGCACAGGTCTCCCGTCTATAATGGGGTGCGGACCAGTATACCTCGCACAGGTCTCCCATCTATAATGGGTGCGGACCAGTATACCTCGCACAGGTCTCCCATCTATAATGGGGTGCGGACCAGTATACCTCGCACAGGTCTCCCGTCTATAATGGGGTGCGGACCAGTATACCTCGCACAGGTCTCCCATCTATAATGGGGTGCGGACCAGAATACCTCGCACAGGTCTCCCATCTATAATGGGGTGCGGACCAGACTACCTCGCACAGGTCTCCCGTCTATAATGGGGTGCGGACCAGTATACCTCGCACAGGTCTCCCATCTATAATGGGGTGCGGACCAGTATACCTCGCACAGGTCTCCCATCTATAATGGGTGCGGACCAGTATACCTCGCACAGGTCTCCCATCTATAATGGGGTGCGGACCAGTATACCTCGCACAGGTCTCCCGTCTATAATGGGGTGCGGACCAGTATACCTCGCACAGGTCTCCCATCTATAATGGGGTGCGGACCAGAATACCTCGCACAGGTCTCCCGTCTAAAAGGGCGAGCAAACTTGAGAATGAGCAAGTCTAGTCTCCACGTCTATCCAAAACCTAGGATATGAGTACCAATGGTGAGGATCAAATCTCACGACGACAAGTATCCTATGTAGAACTACTTAGCTATAGACCCTAGAATGCCATAACCGAGAATGTGATTTAAACTTTTATTTTATTTAACTTTAGTTGGTAATATCAATGACATTGTCATTATAAGGTAGCCTAAAGTACCATTCGATATTCACCAAGTTCAAACGTTCGAGTTAACGAAAACTGAAAATGTTAAACAGAACAAAAACTCGCGGTGCGAGATGGATGACTCGCGGCGCGAAGGCCATTTTGAACTAGTTCGCGGCGCGAATGCAGACATGCACGAGTGAAAGTGCAGTTTTTGACCATTTTCGCCAAACCAAATCGTTTCCATTTCAAATCTTTTCATTTCAACAAGTACCAACAGGTTCAATAACCTGGAAACAATACCATTTCGCTAACCATTTCACAAATTCAACCATTTTGATTTCAAAGACCTAATTCTAATCAATTTCATTTATCCAACAAAACCAAAACCCATTTCATATTCAAGGACTATAAATCTAATTACCAAAACTGAAATAATACTAAGATTGAATAAATTCAAATCAAAGTTTAGTTTAAAAGAGAATCACTTACCAAAATGAAGTTCTTGAAGAATTTGATAAAGAAAATGAAGATGGTGATGATGATGATAATACCCAAATGATTATCCACTAAAAGATTTAATCCCTTTAAATTTCCCTTTTGATTTTGCCTTTGATTTCTACTTGCCAAACTATTTAGAAGATAAATTGTTTTGGTGTGTGTGTTTTGGGTGTGTAGATCGACCAAGCAAAGAAAGAAAGGGGGAAAAAGGATTTTGGTGGTTCATTTCCTGCCACAAAATCAAGGACCGGCCTATGTGGCCCTCTTTGAGATATTTTTGTACCCTTTATTCGGTAAAATGCTTACGATTAAATACCGTTTGACCAAAAGGTTATAATTTAAAGTAAAGGTATTTTCCCTCGTGTTATTTAAATTAAGACGAGTCAATAATATTTCGTCAAAGTCAACTTTGAAACATTAAGTCTAGACCGTCTAATTATTTTGTACAAGACATAACCTTTAAATATTTATTTAAATATTTATTTAAATATTTATTTAAAGTTATTTTTAAGACTCGGCATTCGTCTAAATAGCTAATAGTCTACGTCATCAAGATACGTTTAATTTGACTAAGTCAAAAGTCCAAAAGTCTAATAATTTCCACGTCTAATGACTGTCTAATTGAGATTAAGACTAACCCGGTGTTAATTAATTACGAGTTGTCACATGTTTTGGGGTTTTTTCCTTTGAATCACTTGTAACGGCTTATGGTCTACATCTCGTAGTCTAGAGTACGTGCAGGGCTTCACCATTATACGGTGAGGTGTCCCCTGATGTCGAATAATAAAAAAAAACCAAAAAAAAAAAAAAAAAAAAAAAAAAAAAAAAAAAAAAAAAAAAAAAAAAAAAAAAAAAAAAAAAAAAAAAAAAAAAAAAAAAAAAAAAAAAAAAAAAAAAAAAAAAAAAAAAAAAAAAAAAAAAAAAAAAAAAAAAAAAAAAAAAAAAAAAAAAAAAAAAAAAAAAAAAAAAAAAAAAAAAAAAAAAAAAAAAAAAAAAAAAAAAAAAAAAAAAAAAAAAAAAAAAAAAAAAAAAAAAAAAAAAAAAAAAAAAAAAAAAAAAAAAAAAAAAAAAAAAAAAAAAAAAAAAAAAAAAAAAAAAAAAAAAAAAAAAAAAAAAAAAAAAAAAAAAAAAAAAAAAAAAAAAAAAAAAAAAAAAAAAAAAAAAAAAAAAAAAAAAAAAAAAAAAAAAAAAAAAAAAAAAAAAAAAAAAAAAAAAAAAAAAAAAAAAAAAAAAAAAAAAAAAAAAAAAAAAAAAAAAAAAAAAAAAAAAAAAAAAAAAAAAAAAAAAAAAAAAAAAAAAAAAAAAAAAAAAAAAAAAAAAAAAAAAAAAAAAAAAAAAAAAAAAAAAAAAAAAAAAAGAAAAATGGTCTTAATTAGAACACTCACAATGCTCCCCTCACGCTAATCAACTATCATTCCTTGTTAGCGTCACTATCAGAAAAACCTCCCAACCATAAATCCCTTACAACAACCTGGGATCACTCGCATTCAAAACCACGAATCCATCCACAAGTGGTGTGTGACTCCTGGTGGAGAGCACAAGTCCAACATGCGAAGGCATTGTAACTATGTAAGTAATACGACTAATAATTTATTAAAGTGGCATATATATGTCGTGGTTTCCTTACCTGTCATTCCTCCAGTTTTATCTTTTTCAGTTCACACGCACACACAGCTCACTCTCTCTATCTCTATATATATATGTGTAGTATTCGTTCTCTGGGCCACTACAACATATATCATTTGCTCACCTGTCTAGCTCCATATTAATTTTGTCCCCTTTGAATTGAAATCCCATTTGATATATGGAGAATACTAAAACACCATTCCCAGAATCATTATCACTACACATTCACGATACAACAACGGTCCAATTTCCAATGAACACTACGGGTTCTGGTGAGGGAGACAAAGGCCATGCTGAATACCAGACTTCATCTGATTATTTCGAAAACAATAATAATTATAATAATGACAAGATACAAAGGGATTCTAGCTATAACTTTGCACAAGATGTGTATAACTACGAATCCAGTGCCTTCCAGGGCCATTCTCCAATTACAGAGAGCCCGGGCCAGTTAAGCCCAAAGGATGTCAGGGTTTTGTTTAATGATGAAGTTATTAAGCCACAAAAAGTTCGACGAAGATCCAATCTTAGTGGTCATTTTATCGGTCGTAGTGAAGAAGTGGTTACTTGTTCATCAAATGCTGCATTTAAGAGAGGTTCGACTTTGATGAGAATGAAAACAAAGTCAAGGCTAATGGATCAACCTGAGATTGACCAAGGAAGGCCACAGAGAACACCTAATAGATCGGGGAATTTAGGAAAAATAGGCCGTGGTGAAGTTGAAGAAGATGACGAATTCTCGTTAGATGATGATTTGCCAGATGAGTACAATAAGTTAAGGTATAACCGGTGGACGTTATATCAGTTGGCCAGTTTAATACTAATTATTGGTGCTTTAGTTTGTACACTTGCAACACCCGATTTCAGAAAGAAAAATTTATATGATTTGAAATGGTGGAAATGGGAGGTTATGATATTAGTTGTGATATGTGGGAGATTAGTTTCTGGATGGGTGATTAGGATTTTAGTGTTCTTCATAGAGAGAAACTTTGTACTAAGAAAACGCGTTCTTTATTTTGTTTACGGGTTAAGAAAAGCAGTGCAGAATTGCATTTGGCTGACTCTGGTTTTGATCGCGTGGGAATGTATTCTTATTAAAAAGATTGAGAGGTTGACAATTGGGAAGACGGTTTTACCATATGTAACTAAGATTTGGATTTGTCTTTTGGTAGGAACCGTTTTTTGGTTATTGAAAACTGTGTTGATTAAAGTTCTTGCTTTGTCTTTCCATGTAAGCAAGTTTTTTGATCGGATTCAAGATTCTTTATTTAATCAATATGTGATCGAAACACTCTCTGGTCCACCGGTGATTGAGATTAAGCAAAACCAAGAAGAAGAAGATCAATTGATGGAAGAGGTTGAGAGGCTTCGAAGTGTGGGGGCAAATTTATCAACACAACTCAAGGAAAATGTCTTTCAAGGGTTTAGAGGTATAGGAACCCCGAAGTCAGGTACTCGTGTGGCTAGTAAGATAGAAAGTCTTAGGAATAATGAAAATGGAATAACGATTGATCACTTGCATAAGATGAACCAGAAAAATATATCTGCTTGGAATATGAACAGGATGATGAATATTATAAACACAAGCATGCTAACTACTTCACATGAACAACCGCAAGATCTAAATAGCGGTGATGATGATACTTCTATGCACATAACGAGTGTAAACCAGGCTAAACTTGCAGCCAAGAAGATATTTTGCAATGTGGCAGAGCCGGGCTTTAAGTAAGTACTTATAATCCATTCTGGATCAAGAAATCATATATTTATATATGTGCTAGTAATTTTGCTTGTTTGTTTGTTTTGACATGCAGGAACATTTATCTTGAAGATTTGATGCGATTTTTGCGATATGATGAAGCTTTGAAAACAATTCACCTCTTTGATGAAGCAAGTGTGACCAAAGGAATTAGCAAACGAGCTCTGAAAAATTGGTTGGTAAGTGTGTTCTTCTTGCAGTTTCTTGAATTTGTTTGGCCATCTCCAATGACAATATGCCCATCAAAATGCACATACATCTTCCGGTCACCTATTGGGTATTCGGTGTGATCATCAAAATGCCACTCCAATTTGTGTGTGAGCACGCATACTGAGAATGTGGGCCACTCCAATTGAGTCTCAGTGTTGGGTTGGAGGCAAAATGTGTTCAGTGTATTGGTTCAGTATGCTAGAACAATATGATGACGTGTTGCTGAGGTGGCCGGTGTGCTTGGGCATATTGATGTTGCCATTGGAGATGACTATAAAGAGCTTAAAAGCTGCTTTTGTTATAATAAACACAATTAAGCTGATACAAAACTCTGCTTTTCCAGGTTTGTGTGTTCAGAGAGCGTAGAGCGCTTGCACTATCACTCAGCGATACAAAAACAGCTGTGGAGAAGCTTCATCAGATGTTAAACGTCGTTGTGGGAATCATAATAGTTGTTATTTGGCTTCTTATACTGAAACTTGCAACGACCCAATTCTTTATATTCTTAAGCTCACAGCTAGTTTTGATAGCGTTTGTGTTTGGAAACACGTGCAAGACATTGTTCGAGGCTGTAATATTCTTATTTATAATGCATCCATTTGATGTAGGTGATCGCTGCGAGATTGATGGTGTTCAGGTTAGACTATAACAAATTACCAATAACATGGATACATTTTCTATCTTTTGGTTGTCATCATCCATTGGCTTTTTTGAATGCAGATGGTAGTTGAGGAGATGAATATATTAACAACCGTCTTCTTGAGATATGATAATCAGAAAATAGCGTATCCAAACAGTGTCCTGTGTACTATGCCGATTGCTAATTTCCATCGTAGTCCCGACATGGGTGATGGTATTGATTTTTGCATCCATGTATCAACTCCTGCCGAAAAGATTGCCAAAATGAAGGAACTGCTAAAAAAGTAAGCAAACTGGACCTGGATATCTGTTTTCTATGTTCGGAAACTCTGATTATGATAATTTTTCTTAAGAGTATTTAGAATAAAATTATATATTTTACCCATTCTATAAGATACCTAAGATTTATCAAGGAGACTTAATACTTTTTTTTAGAACGGCAGAAAATTATATTAAAGAGATGGAATCTACATATATTAAGTATCAAGGCGACTTAATACTGTTATTGAAATCTACATATATTATAAAAAAAACCCAAACACCATAACACATTATTGTAATATATGATATGAAATGATATTATTATCTGAGTCTGATTTATTGAACATCTCATGAGTTTGGACTGGTGTGATCGCAGCTATATAGAGAAGAAGAGTGAGCATTGGCAACCCGATCCAATGATTGTGGTAAGGGATGTGGAGGACATGAACCGGCTCAAAATGTCAATATGGCTTTCACACAGAATGAATTTTCAAGACATGGGTGAAAGATGGGTACGACGTGCTCTTTTAGTCGAGGAAATGATCAAGATTTTCAAAGATCTTGACATTGAATACCGTATGCTCCCTCTGGATGTCAATGTCCGTAATTTACCTGGGTTGGCTTCAAATCGTCTCCCCTCAAATTGGACAGCTTGTGCAAATTGATCTGCCATTGAAGCAAAAATCATACTTCTATAGACTTATATTTAAATGACAATAAAGTAATAAGCAGGATGTATTGTTAGTAATATGCTTCTACAAACTATAAATGTATATTTGAATTGAATTTGGAGTGATATTAAGGTTGTGATCAAGATTTGATATTTCTTGTGCAAGTAAACGTTATATAAACCATATGACTTTAACCGTACAATTTTTTGGTGAACGTTGGAATAAATTATATGATTCGTATATATAAATGAGTAAATAATGAAATATGATTAGAGATTACATACCCGATGATCCAGTGGATGAATTGAACAGATTAGCCATTAGGATTGTCGGGTTCCCAAATTAAGATGATTGTATTATAATGGGATTGAAGGATTCACTGATGTGTTTTTGTTATGTCCTTTTGATGAGAGAATGCACATATATATCATAGGTGTGTATCGCAGTATGCGTGATATACGTGTGAGTCTTTTCAATAATAGCAGCGGCCGACGATCCGGTAAATATGACAACGGCGCTGACTTCAACGATGGTAGGTATGTGTTGACATATGTGTTAATGCAGCTGTATTTCTTATGTCTGCATTTACACATGTACTTACATACACTATATTTTTAGAGTATTTATACACACATTTAATGTATTTACACATTTAATCCTGGTGTTTAATATATGTGCTTTATTAGTCTCTCAAGTTCCAATCACCTAGTGGGAAACCTTATACTACGTCTATAATAGTAAATACGCCCATCGTATATTTACTAGACATAGGATTTTAGTTATCGTCAATTATCATATCATGTATGATAAATGATGTGATGGTCACATCTAACGTGGTTCCAACATTCTCCCACTTGACCAAGCGATCATTTATCTATGAGTATTTAATAAGTCCGGCCGGGATAATACTCATTTTGTTTTAAACCGAAATCATAGCCAATAAGTACAGTCGTAGAGAAGAACATCAACTCAGGACCCCCACTAGTCAAACTATGACTCAAATTTAAAACTAATAAGCAATGATCAATTGACTAAGACAAATTTTGTTACGATTAGATCTACACACAGTTATGCGCTTAATGTGTAATTTAGTAGACAAACAAAATTTGAATAATGAGGAAAATTTTTATTAATATAATAATAATGACCAATAAGTACAATATGCTATTACATTAAGTCTTTTATAAGCCCCATCTTCGAGACATGTCCTACGAAGACTTTAGGAGGAAGACCTTTGGTCATGGGATCCGCTAGCATGTCATTTGTACTTATGTACTCAATACAAAGAACATTTTCCTCAACCCGTTCTCGTACGAACAGATACTTTGTATCGAGGTACAGCCCAGCTCCAGTTGAACTGTTACTGTTCGAGAAAGTTACGGCAGCTGAGTTATCACAGTAAAGCTTCAATGGTCTTGAAATGGAGTTGACGATTTTGAGTCCACTAATGAGGTTCCTTAACAACATACCATGGCAAGTTGCATTGTACACTGCAATATATTCAGCCATCATTGTGGATGTTGCGGTCAGTTTTTGTTTATGACTCCGCCAAGATATGGGTCCGCCAGCTAACATGAAAATATATCCAGAAGTGGATTTCTTATCTTCTTTGCTTTTAGCAAAGTCTGAATCAGAATATCCTACCACTTCTAAGTTGTCACTTCTTCTATATGTCAGTTTGTAATCTTTGGTCCCTTGCAGATATCGAAGAACCTTTTTAGCCGCTTGCCAGTGAGCTAATCCAGGATTAGATAAGTAACGGCCAAGCATTCCGGCAATATAAGCGACATCTGGTCGCGTACAGACCTGAGCGTACATTATGCTCCCAACTACTGACGAGTAAGGTATCATCCTCATCTGCTCCTTTTCAATCTCAGTGCTCGGAGTTTGGAAAGAGCCAAATATATCTCCCTTTACTACCGGAGCTACAGTAGGAGTGCAGTTCTGCATGTTATAGCGTTCTAATATGCATTCAATATAGCCCTTTTGTGAGAGACCAAGAACACCATTACGCCTATCTCGATGTATTTCGATACCTAAGACATAAGAGGCATCACCGAGATCTTTCATGTCGAATTTTTTAGAAAACATTCGCTTCAACTCATGCAATAAATCCAAGTTGTTACTTGCTAGTAGAATGTCATCTACGTACAAAACAAGGATTGCAAAATTACTCCCACTGATCTTGAGATAGGTGCATTGATCCACTTGATTTTTCAGGAATTCTTGTGATTTCATGACTTCATCAAATTTTAGGTACCATTGTCTTGATGCTTGCTTCAACCCGTAAATGGATTTCTTTAGCTTGCAGACCATGTGATCTTTTCCCTTTGGAATAAATCCTTCAGGTTGTCGCATGTATACGTCTTCTTGCAAGTCTCCATTTAAGAAAGCAGTTTTGACGTCCATCTGATGTAACTCTAAATCAAAATGAGCTACGAGCGCCATAACGATCCTTAGGGAATCTTTACGAGAGACAGGAGAAAAGGTCTCTTGATAATCGATTCCGGCCTTTTGAGTATAGCCTTTCGCAACCAATCTTGCCTTATAGCGTTCGACGTTTCCTTTCGGGTCTAATTTGGTTTTAAAGACCCATTTACAACCGACAGTTTTGGATCCTTCAGGAAGTTCAACCAATTCCCAAACGTCATTATGCTTCATGGAATTAAGCTCTTCAATCATGGCTTCATTCCACTGAGTGGCCTGATCACTATTAATGGCTTCTCGATAGAAAGTTGGATCAGTAAGCTTTCCCATGTTCTCAACTTCGGAAATGAAAGTAATATAATCATCCATATTAACGGCCCTGCGAGGTCGGGATGATCTCCGAAGTTGATGTTCGGGTTCAGAAGGTTCTGCATTTTCAATCTGGGGATCAGCAGGTGGATCAGTGAAATTAGGAGCAGCGTTGTGTACAAGAGGAATTATCGGAGGAATAATGGGAATAACCGACGAATTGTTTCCCCCCGCTTCTTGTACATTTTGCAAATCTAAATCAGGATTTGTCGTGCTCCCACTGATCTCTGAATTCTCGAGGAATGTTGCATGCATTGTATCCATGATTCTCGTAGTATGGGAAGGACAGTAAAACCGATAACCTTTGGAGTTATCAGGATAACCAATAAAGAAACAAGTAATGGTTTTGGAATCCAGTTTCTTTAAATTAGGGTTATAGAATTTTGCTTCGGCGGGACAGCCCCATACTTTCATATATTTTAAGCTCGGTTTCCGACCTGTCCAGATCTCATGAGGAGTTTTAGGGACAGATTTTGAGGGAACCCTATTGAGTATATGAACGGCTGTTTTTAATGCCTCTGTCCAAAGGAATGTAGGGAGGTTAGTGTTAGCAAGCATACTTCTCACCATGTCCATTAAAGTTCGGTTTCTCCTTTCAGCAACACCATTTTGTTGCGGAGTACCAGGCATGGTGTATTGGTTAATTATGCCTTGTTCCTTACAAAAGTTATGGAAAGGACCAGGAGCTTGACCAATATCCGTATGTTTACCGTAATACTCACCTCCTCTATCTGATCGAACCACTTTTATTTTTCGACTTAATTGATTTTCAACCATTGTTTTAAAGTCAATAAAAGTTTGTAATGATTCAGATTTATCTTTGATCAGATACAAGTGCATATAACGTGAATAATCATCAATAAATGTAATAAATGATGTATGTCCAGTTATTGATGCGGGATAGGGTCCACTGATATCAGTGTGAATTATTTCCAACAAGTTGGAACTTCTGATGGACCCTTTCTTATTCCCTTTAGCCATTTTGCCTTTAAGGCACTTAATACATGTTTCAAAATCACTGAAATCAAGAGATGGTAAGATTCCATCTTTAACGAGACGTGTCATGCGATCTCGAGAGATGTGGCCAAGACGTTTATGCCACAACATGGAGGAATTCTTTGATTGTTTAGGTGATTTTGTCTTTGTTTTAGTTACGTCATCAATATTAAGTGACAACAAAGATTGTGAGAAATTATTATCCAGTTCTAATTTATACAGTAATCCATCCAAGAAACCACGACCAAGTAGTTGGTTATTAAAAGTAATGGCAATCTTGCCGCAACCATGAGTTATTACATAACCTTCAAGGTCTAGTCTAGAAATAGATACAAGGTTCCGAGTTATCCTTGGAACATATAAGGTATCTTCTAGTCTAATACACTTTCCGGTACTCATATGTAAATTATAAGTCCCCATAGCTTCGACTTCTAATAGATCACCGCTTCCAACTCTAAGTTTTCTTTGGCCCTTTGGTAGCTTCTGGATTGTATGGAATCCCTGCATTGAGTTGGTTACATGAACCATAGAACCAGAGTCACCCCACCATGTATTAATAGGAACATCAGTCTTAAAGGAATCAAATATTACATAAAGTACGTTACCTTTTTTAGCTAGCCACTCCTTGAATTTAGGGCAATCCTTTTGACTGTGATCTTTGCCACGGCAAAATTTACAGTTCTTGCCAGTGAAGGAGTTAGAGCTAGAGGCAACAGCACCCGGATTAGCCTTTTGGACCTTATAATTATTATTCTTTTTACCATGATTTGTCTTCCTTTTATGGGAGTTAGTGGTGGTGGTAAGGTGAACAGATTCAGGTTGTCGCGGTTCCCAAATTAAGATGATTGTATTATAATGGGATTGAAGGATTCACTGATGTGTTTTTGTTATGTCCTTTTGATGAGAGAATGCACATATATATCATAGGTGTGTATCGCAGTATGCGTGATATACGTGTGAGTCTTTTCAATAATAGCAGCGGCCGACGATCCGGTAAATATGACAACGGCGCTGACTTCAACGATGGTAGGTATGTGTTGACATATGTGTTAATGCAGCTGTATTTCTTATGTCTGCATTTACACATGTACTTACATACACTATATTTTTTAGAGTATTTATACACACATTTAATGTATTTACACATTTAATCCTGGTGTTTAATATATGTGCTTTATTAGTCTCTCAAGTTCCAATCACCTAGTGGGAAACCCTATACTACGTCTATAATAGTAAATACGCCCATCGTATATTTACTAGACATAGGGATTTTAGTTATCGTTAATTATCATATCATGTATGATAAATGATTTGTGATGGTCACATTTAATGTGGTTCCAAACGTATCTCCAGACCAGTTCGATTTACATCGTTGTTTCTGATAGTAATCTAATACAAAGATAGAATTTTTACATTGTCCTCAATGCATATTTTTGAAACTAACCCGGTTCATATTGGACCACAGAACCAAAAATCTAGTTTGATTGGCAACCACATAAGCAAAATTCCAGTTGAACCATACAATTAAAAACGTGCTACTATCTCTATCTCTATCTCTACTACATTATAAAACATTTGTTCCCGTCAAATTTTTTCAACTTTTCAACTTTTCAACTTTTCAGCCACTCATTTTCATCTCTCTCCTCAAATCTCAACCACTCATTTTTTCTCTCTCCTCCATAAATCATTTTATTCCTCTAATTCATTCAAAATCTTTTATCTCAAAAACCGTACATCGATAAATTATAAAAGTTATATGGGTGTTCTTAAAATTTCATGCTCTTTCATTAGAGATGTCATTCGATATACTTTCGACGAATTTTTAAATCCGAGGGGCGGAGCCCGTACGGCTAAGGCATTTGGCTATCACACTCTATGACATATCACCTATTATGACTTGTCACACTCTATGACCTATTACCCCCACCATCTCACCGCCGCAACGCGCGGGTACTTTCTCTCGTAAGTCATAAGACAAGACAAGCTCACACAACACTTATTTGTATCGATTGTAAATGTTATTATTGTATTTGTGGTTTTGTTGGAAATAGAAGTTCATATAGTATATGGAAAAGGCAAAAGGTTTATTTCCGATAACCTTAACTGGTCCTGTGGTCCATACACTAGAAAGAAAAATCGAGCTGACTTAATGACAAAGTGAAAGAGTGACGTTGACCACAAGAATTGAATACTTGACCGGCAGACCAGGGCAAAAAATGTTCTATTCTAGCAGCAGCAAGCCCACTTGTTAAATACTCCGTACTAGTCACATCGCCCGATATGGTGGTATAGTGGCGGCGATGATAGTGGCTGGGACGGACAGAGGTGGTGGCGGCGGTAGCGTGTGTTGTTATTAATGTAATGGTAATTGATATTGAAGGGGATAGTGTATAGTTATTTAATAGTTAAGGGTAGATGTTGTAAATTAGGTTCATTAAGAGTAATTATAGGTTTTTTAAGTCGATATTATAAGTATTTTAAGTGAAGATTTAAAATAATGAAATAAAAAGAGAGACGTTTTGAGTTATTAACAACTTAGTTGAAAAAAATGGAGGAACTAAATGTTTTATAATGTAAGTATCTATAATATAACTAAAAGAGAAGGTTGAGGTTACACTTGGCACCCCTAATCCTCCTCCTTGAGCCTAATTCTCCATCCTAATTAATCCTCTATTTTTCTATACTTTTATAAATTTTCTAGGCCGACCTATATTCTATTAAAATAAAAAACAAATCTTTTTATCCTTAAAACTCTCAAAAAATTATTATATATATACAACCTAGGAAAAAACCCTCACGAATTCTCAACAAAAAAAAAGGTTCGACTACCTCACGAATTCTCAACAACAAAAAAAGTTCGACTTACTCAACAAACAAAAAGGTTTTTTTATATATATTTTGTTCATGTTATTATTTGACATAAAAAAAAAAGTTCGACTTACTCAACAACAAAAAGGGTTTTTTTTATATATATTTTGCTCATGTTTAATCATTATTATTTGACATTGAATTCTTATGTTATTATTATTATTCATCTCTTTTAATTTAGTTCTAGGAAAAAACCCTCACGAATTCTCAACAAAAAAAAAGGTTCGACTACCTCACGAATTCTCAACAAAAAAAAAAAGTTCGACTTACTCAACAAACAAAAAGGTTTTTTTTATATATATTGTGTTTAATCATTATTATTTGACATTAAAAAAAAGTTCGACTTACTCAACAAACAAAAAGGGTTTTTTTTAAATATATTTTGTTCATGTTTAATCATTATTATTTGACATTGAATTCTTATGTTATTATTATTATTCATCTCTTTTAATTTAGTTCTAGGAAAAAACCCTCACGAATTCTCAACAAAAAAAAAGGTTCGACTACCTCACGAATTCTCAACAAAAAAAAAAAGTTCGACTTACTCAACAAACAAAAAGGATTTTTTTTATATATTTTGTGTTTAATCATTATTATTTGACATTAAAAAAAAATTCGACTTACTCAACAAACAAAAAGGTTTTTTTTAAATATATTTTGTTCATGTTTAATCATTATTATTTGACATTGAATTCTTATGTTATTATTATTATTCATCTCTTTTAATTTAGTTCTAGGAAAAAACCCTCACGAATTCTCAACAAAAAAAAAGGTTCGACTACCTCACGAATTCTCAACAAAAAAAAAAAGTTCGACTTACTCAACAAACAAAAAGGTTTTTTTTATATATATTTTGTTCATGTTTAATCATTATTATTCGACATTGAATTCTTATGTTATTATTATTATTCATCTCTTTTAATTTAGTTTGTTGTCCATTATAGATTTATCATGGCTTCTTCTTTAACTACAAAAAATAAGACCACGTTAGTTCATCTTGAATATCTTAACTCAACACATGTTAACCATCATCTACGACTCCGTGTTGTGCATGTATGGACTGTTTCGGATTGGAACAACCCGAAGAAAATCAAAGCATTCGAGATGGTCTTTGTTGATGAATTGATATGTATTTTTATAATTTTTTAAAAGTTTCTACTATATCTGCATATTTGTTTTGGGGTCTTTTTCTAAACATGCTGCATATTTGTTTTTGGGCTTCTTTTCTTTCTTTGGACACACATATAAATATATAACCTAAGAAAAAGGGGTAAGAATTTGTATTTGATTACAACTTCAGGAGATCGAAAGATCCAACTGCTTTTCTTCACCTCTTTCATCATCTGACATCTTTCTTCAAACTGCAAATTTTTTATTTAACTAATTATTACAAATTAATAAACAAAAGTAACGAATTTACCAATAAAAAAGAAGTTGAAAAAATGGGTTAACTGGAATCGATATTGATATGGAATTAATCTTCATATGTTTCGTTCTTTAATCTGTACTTTAACTATTTGAATTTTATTTAGTTTTTATTTAACATACTCCGATTATTTTTAAAAACTTCGATTTATATATTTTGAGACTATCCGTCCAATGGACGGGCCTGAAGACTATTAAAAATATAGATATAGATGTAGATAATCTATGAAAGTACCGTATGCATTTGGCATTTGTTCGTTATATCACGTCGACAACCACCATCCCAGCTGGACCGTACGTATGTCCATCACCACCTAATTTATTTAATCTTATCGATGATTTTGATTATCCCAAAATTATTAAAACTTAATCATTTATAAGTTTGAAAGTTTTGCTTATTGATCAATTACCCATCTTAATTTCGTCAAAACTGAATCATGGATTGGTGCTTTCACATTTATTTTTGTTGGTGTACGAAAAGTTAGGTGGAAGTTTTATATTCTATCATGTGTTGTCAATTTTTTGGGACCACATTAACAAGTTAAAAACTCTTAAATCTTATCTTAATCCCTATTTACAGAAAAGAAATCAATTTCTTCTTGTCTTCCTGCCTACTCACATAACCAACGTGTATGTGTTTAATTAGCAGATCGCAAGCCCTAGACCTACGTATATGTCTAGGCGATCTCTGAGAAACACAAGAATATATATATGATTAAGAAAAAGATCAACCTGATTACTCTGATCAAATTCATGATGAGAAAGACACCACAATTATCACGTAACTAACTCCAACTATAGAAAAACGAGAATTCAATTAAGCAACATAGCATAGTAGTAACCATTATCCCAATAATATCCCATCATATCATGATTCATGGGCATCTCAATTGATTTTGGGCTTAAAGTAGTATTATAAAATGGGTCTTATTGCTTATCCATATCTATCTACCAATAAACTAAAACAGGATTAAGACTTTTTCTGATCGACATGTGGCGTGTTACTTAAGCGACACATGTCAGTCTAAATCTATATTTATCTTATTTTTTAGATTTTAGATACCATATACAATTAGAACTTTTAATTAATTATTTGATATATAGATATAGATTTCTAATATAATTATGACTCTTATATTAAATATAATATTTATTTATTATTACCAAAAATATAGATTTCCATCACCAATTTATTTTTTGATAGTAACATTTATAATTTAAATATCTATATATATATAATATATATTATATATATATATATATATATATATACTAGTCCTAATACCCGTACGATGTACGGTAGCTATATAAATTGTATCATAAAGAAATTCGAATATGCCACATACATGATTCATGAGTATGAAATAAATTGTGGTTAAAGTAAACCGATAATCGAAGCTAAGTTATAATAAACAGTAATGATAAATATAATATATGTTTAGTTAAGTTTTGGATTTACCTTAAATTTTTACAATCACATCAAAATTCGGAACACCAACAGTCGCCCCAACCACCATACCGTCGCCGTCACGACCACCGCCATATTTACACGGGTACCGTGCTAATATGATAAAATCATAATAATAATAATTACAGAATGATTAGTAACAAAACTTCCATAATGAAATTTTGTGAAGTTTAAAAGGTTTTTCAAGAATATACATGATGACCAAACATCTACCAATAAATACAGAAGGCGTACAGGTGATATAATATATATATTTTCTTAATATTAATTATTTTTTAATAGAGGTTTTTTTAATGTATAATAAGGAAACATGAAAACTTATAATATAACAATTAGATATATGGTCAAATACTAATACTATATGTTCGGATTAATTAATTTTTTTAATTTATTTGACTAAAAGGACACTTGTCGATCCAAGACAGTGTCACGTGTCGTTAAATAGGGGCTACAATCCTGTTTTAGTTTATTGGTAGATATAAATATAAATATATGTATTATTAGTTAAATTATTTAACATTATTTACATGGAAATAAAAACTCTAAACATAATATTCAATTTAAATTTTACTCAAATATAATTATGTGTGTCTATATACCATGAAAAGATTGCATAAATTAATTTATTATTACGTAAATCTTTTTTTATGGTGTATATCGCACATACATATCGTAAATCTGTACATCGTACGGGTATTAGTTCTAGTATTATAACTAAAAGAGGAGGTTGGGGGTACACTTGGCACCCCTAATCCCCCTCCTTGAGCCTAATTCTCCCTCCTAATTAATCCTCTATTTTTTATATTTTTTTAATAATTAAATCTAGGTAGGCCGACCTTATTATTAATAAAAAACTTTTTATCCTTAAAAGTCTCCTAAAAATTATCATTATCTATATATATACAACCTAGGAAAAAACCCTCACATGTTCTCAACAAAAAAAAAGCTACGACCAAACCAAAAAATAAGTCGACTACCAAGAGGGTTTTTTTTATATATACTTTGTTCATATTTAATCATTATTATTATTATTTAACATTGAATTCTTATGTTATTGTTATTATTATCTCTTTTAATTTAGTTTATTGTCCATTATAGGTTCATTATGGCTTCTTCTTCAACAACAAAAAATAAGACCACATTAGTTCATTTTGAAGATCTTAAGCCAACACATGTTAACCATCATCTACGACTCCGTGTTGTGCATGTGTAACACCCCAAGCCGGAGCTCGAAATGTCACGGAAAACACATAGCACCCGGTGGAATTACAATAGAACAATCTAAATGCAAATATAGATTCGGTGAATCCAAAACATAGCAAAACAAGTAACAAAATACAACAGGAGCAAATAGCCATCAAAGTTAACATAATACATCCAAAGATGGCAAACGATCCTAAGTATAATGCAAGAGAAGGGTCAATGAATCCTTGATCCATGAGGTCCAAGTCCGGGTTAGACCGCAAGCAAGCAACTAAACACCACGTCCGGGGAGAACCTGGTTACCTGAAAAGTGTACTAAGCATAGTCAACACAAGGTTGGTGAGTTCGTAGTAATGGTCCATAAAGAACCATCAACAATAATCACAATATACGAGTAGAGGCTAGGCATGACTTACAGCGAGCCTCTAAGCAACACAATATCGTCCAACAACAGGATTACACAAGACAAATGAGAATGCACGAATAATGTATGAACCAATGTAAGTGCCAAATGCATGAATAAGCCAGCATGCCTATCCTATGCGTGAACGCAGTCACCAATGCAACGATACCCTTCCGTCATAACAATGAACAAGGCTGTATCTCAAAAACATCGAGATATATATGTCTATATACTCGGGGTCAGGAACTACATCCCTAACGGGTGCATACATCTATGCACCAGGATGTCGGCAATCCCCTGCCGAGGGCTCATCAACAATGTATGCAATGCTTACAATCAAATGTAAATGCATGCTCATGAACCAACAATCAATGTACAATGAACCTGTGCCAACAATCAATATTTCTTCAAACATAACCCAGAATCGATGTATGACAACCAAAAGCCAACGATCAGTAATCAACAAAACATGAGCCACTAATCACAATATAACCAACTATACGTACATATACTTCAGAGGATTCTACTTTCTTCAAGTCCCAGATGCTTATGTATAGGGTCACCCGCAGCCTTCCCACCACATCTAAAACCCAAAGGAAGGCATAACCGACTTCCATGTATGTACGTCTATCCTAATGTATAAGTAATACTTAACGAAAACACAACCCAAGTCAATCAAACGAAAAGATGCGTCACATCAATCCAACAATCAAGTCAAACAAACAATACATCAATAAATGCAAGTAATCACGCCAGGTTTACACTTTTCAGCCCGAATCCCAAGCGGGTAGGGAGATACGAAACTCACCTTGATTGGCAAAGAAGTTAGTAAAGGATTACAAACGAGTAATAGGAACGGTCTTCAATTCTACCTTTGTGGTGGTAGCACTAAAGACTTTAGAATTTGGGGAATCGGAGATTTCGCCTTGGACCCTAAGAATTTTACCGTTGGCCAAAGGTATCTTAACGACTCTCTCACCACAATCAATGGTTGCATTCACCGCCGTCAACCAATCCATACCCACTATAATATCGAAACTACCAATGTCAAGAGGCATAAGGTCAATGAAGAAGTCAACGTCCTCCAAAGTCAAGACACAATCACGGAGTATTTGGCTAATTCTAGTTAGTGACCCATTTACCATTTCAATGTCAAGCACATAGTTTAGAGCACATGGATGCACATCAATCAAAGGAACAAAGTTAGAAGACACGAGGCTAAAATCGGCCCCGGAATCAAATAGTACGGTTGCATAGAGACCATTAAGGAGGAAAGTACCTGCTACAACGTTAGGATCATTTCGGGCTTCATTCACATTGGCCGCAAAAGCTCGGCCGCGTGGTTGCACTTGGTGGCCTTGTTGCCCCCGGTTTTGATTAGGCCCGACCATTTGGAGTTGATTTGGGTGGACGGCTACTTGCACTTGTTGTCCCACCCATCGAGGACAATTATTACGATAGTGGTCACGGCTACCACATTCAAAACATTCACCTCTCCTTTGGTTACCTTGAGGAGGAACGGCCCGAATAGGAGCCGCATTCATTGGGCCCGTTCTTGGAGCTCTACAATCTCGGGAGAGGTGCCCGACTTGATTGCAATTAAAGCATGCACCACATTGGTTATGGGCGGGATGATGCTTGTTGCATTTCCCACAGAAAGGATGAGGCCCGGTATAAGCCCTCCTAACCGGTTCCACCGCCGCCATTAACCTACCCCTATTTACATTCCTGGGGTCAAACTTCCCCATTTTCCTTACCCCGCTAGACTCACCCACTTCCTTCCTCTTGTTTGACGAGGATTTGCTCAAAACACCACTCCTCAAAAGATCTTCGGTCACACTCCCGGCTTGGTTGACCGCATTAGCCAAGGAAGTAGGCATGTTTGAGTTAACATAAGATCGGACTTGAGGGTTCAAGCCCAATACAAATTTCTGGATGGCCTGTGACTCGGTACCCACCAAGTGAGGAATGAGGGTAGACAACTCTTGGAATCGTCTCACATAGCCCTTATAATCGGCTCCCTCCATGTTGAGATTTGCAAATTCGATTGTTAAATTTTGTAGCTCGTACGGAGGACAAAACTTAGCCTTTACTTTTTCTTTGAAGTCAATCCACTCCAAATTTTGGGTCCGCCCTAGAGTTATTTCCTGGTTCCACCAACTCAAGGCGTCATGCCTAAACATGCCGGATGCATAGGAAATCCGGTCATCGTAGGTGCAATGACTCCTTTCAATCACTGCTTCTATTGCCTCAAACCATCTTATACATTCCGTGGGACCACCTTTCCCATCAAACTCCGGTGCCCCGCAACTTTTAAAATCCTTGAATATACACCCTTGACGGTAACCGCCATATTGGTTATTCATGGGCATCCCGATATTGACTCCCATTGGTACCTCTTCCTCAAATTCTTCGGCTTGAGGTTGATCATTTTCATTTTCTGGGGCTTCATTGTTTTGGGGCCCATTATTTTGCCCAAGACTTGCAGTGACTTGAGCAATGATGGTTGGCATGATTCCGGCAACCGTTTGAGCGATTACCTCAGCCAAGTTCGGCTCAGGAGCTCTACCACGACCCCTACCACGGCCCCTACCACGGCCTCTACCACGGCCTCTACCACGGCCTCTACCACCTTGTACTTCCGGTTGGGCTTCCGGTTGAGGCTCTTCTTCTTCAGCCCTGTAATTTGTTCGGACTCTTCTTGGTCTTTCCATTTCTATAAAACAAGTGACACGTTGACCCGAGAGTTAGTCTCAAATGCTCGCATGTTAGTCACACAAGTAGTCAATTCTCTCAAACCGATACTACATACTCATTTCATATCGTTAAGTTAAAGCAAGAGTGTTAGCATCATAAGGGATTTTTACATATCATAACATCAAGTAATCATGTTCGTTACGTCATGCAATTAACAACTAACACGGATGATTCAAAGTATAATCCGAATTCGATATGCTCTCTAGTTATTGACCGGTATGTATACAAGGTGTACCAACGGCTAACCTTCCACCTAATCAACTTCCATTAAGCATATCGGTTCCTTATTATACTTTAAGCCACACGTGCGCAATCCACGATGTCATGAACTTGCTATAATATCGGGTAACCATAAAAGAGTTGATCGGGTTCTTTTAGGGTTGCCACAATATTATACTAAGTTAATGGCATCCCTTCATTTTGCTCTAACTCATCACATTAGCTTCAACAAATAACAACAACAAATCATAGTAACCATATTCATCACGTTGAATTCAAGCTATCACACAAATGGTCTTGACTACGAACTCACACGGGGATTCACAAAATTCATATTGCATACGAATTTCCTAACCATGCATGCTATATGAAGAGTTTTAACTTAAGCCGTAGTCTAGGTCAAACCACCTAATTCTCTACGACCACGCATGGGCCACCATTCTGTAACACCCCAAGCCGGAGCTCGAAATGTCACGGAAAACACATAGCACCCGGTGGAATTACAATAGAACAATCTAAATGCAAATATAGATTCGGTGAATCCAAAACATAGCAAAACAAGTAACAAAATACAACAGGAGCAAATAGCCATCAAAGTTAACATAATACATCCAAAGATGGCAAACGATCCTAAGTATAATGCAAGAGAAGGGTCAATGAATCCTTGATCCATGAGGTCCAAGTCCGGGTTAGACCGCAAGCAAGCAACTAAACACCACGTCCGGGGAGAACCTGGTTACCTGAAAAGTGTACTAAGCATAGTCAACACAAGGTTGGTGAGTTCGTAGTAATGGTCCATAAAGAACCATCAACAATAATCACAATATACGAGTAGAGGCTAGGCATGACTTACAGCGAGCCTCTAAGCAACACAATATCGTCCAACAACAGGATTACACAAGACAAATGAGAATGCACGAATAATGTATGAACCAATGTAAGTGCCAAATGCATGAATAAGCCAGCATGCCTATCCTATGCGTGAACGCAGTCACCAATGCAACGATACCCTTCCGTCATAACAATGAACAAGGCTGTATCTCAAAAACATCGAGATATATATGTCTATATACTCGGGGTCAGGAACTACATCCCTAACGGGTGCATACATCTATGCACCAGGATGTCGGCAATCCCCTGCCGAGGGCTCATCAACAATGTATGCAATGCTTACAATCAAATGTAAATGCATGCTCATGAACCAACAATCAATGTACAATGAACCTGTGCCAACAATCAATATTTCTTCAAACATAACCCAGAATCGATGTATGACAACCAAAAGCCAACGATCAGTAATCAACAAAACATGAGCCACTAATCACAATATAACCAACTATACGTACATATACTTCAGAGGATTCTACTTTCTTCAAGTCCCAGATGCTTATGTATAGGGTCACCCGCAGCCTTCCCACCACATCTAAACCCAAAGGAAGGCATAACCGACTTCCATGTATGTACGTCTATCCTAATGTATAAGTAATACTTAACGAAAACACAACCCAAGTCAATCAAACGAAAAGATGCGTCACATCAATCCAACAATCAAGTCAAACAAACAATACATCAATAAATGCAAGTAATCACGCCAGGTTTACACTTTTCAGCCCGAATCCCAAGCGGGTAGGGAGATACGAAACTCACCTTGATTGGCAAAGAAGTTAGTAAAGGATTACAAACGAGTAATAGGAACGGTCTTCAATTCTACCTTTGTGGTGGTAGCACTAAAGACTTTAGAATTTGGGGAATCGGAGATTTCGCCTTGGACCCTAAGAATTTTACCGTTGGCCAAAGGTATCTTAACGACTCTCTCACCACAATCAATGGTTGCATTCACCGCCGTCAACCAATCCATACCCACTATAATATCGAAACTACCAATGTCAAGAGGCATAAGGTCAATGAAGAAGTCAACGTCCTCCAAAGTCAAGACACAATCACGGAGTATTTGGCTAATTCTAGTTAGTGACCCATTTACCATTTCAATGTCAAGCACATAGTTTAGAGCACATGGATGCACATCAATCAAAGGAACAAAGTTAGAAGACACGAGGCTAAAATCGGCCCCGGAATCAAATAGTACGGTTGCATAGAGACCATTAAGGAGGAAAGTACCTGCTACAACGTTAGGATCATTTCGGGCTTCATTCACATTGGCCGCAAAAGCTCGGCCGCGTGGTTGCACTTGGTGGCCTTGTTGCCCCCGGTTTTGATTAGGCCCGACCATTTGGAGTTGATTTGGGTGGACGGCTACTTGCACTTGTTGTCCCACCCATCGAGGACAATTATTACGATAGTGGTCACGGCTACCACATTCAAAACATTCACCTCTCCTTTGGTTACCTTGAGGAGGAACGGCCCGAATAGGAGCCGCATTCATTGGGCCCGTTCTTGGAGCTCTACAATCTCGGGAGAGGTGCCCGACTTGATTGCAATTAAAGCATGCACCACATTGGTTATGGGCGGGATGATGCTTGTTGCATTTCCCACAGAAAGGATGAGGCCCGGTATAAGCCCTCCTAACCGGTTCCACCGCCGCCATTAACCTACCCCTATTTACATTCCTGGGGTCAAACTTCCCCATTTTCCTTACCCCGCTAGACTCACCCACTTCCTTCCTCTTGTTTGACGAGGATTTGCTCAAAACACCACTCCTCAAAAGATCTTCGGTCACACTCCCGGCTTGGTTGACCGCATTAGCCAAGGAAGTAGGCATGTTTGAGTTAACATAAGATCGGACTTGAGGGTTCAAGCACAAATTTTTGGATGGCTTGTAACTCGGTACCCACCAAGTGAGGAATGAGGGTAGACAACTCTTGGAATCGTCTCACATAGCCCTTATAATCGGCTCCCTCCATGTTGAGATTTGCAAATTCGATTGTTAAATTTTGTAGCTCGTACGGAGGACAAAACTTAGCCTTTACTTTTTCTTTGAAGTCAATCCACTCCAAATTTTGGGTCCGCCCTAGAGTTATTTCCTGGTTCCACCAACTCAAGGCGTCATGCCTAAACATGCCGGATGCATAGGAAATCCGGTCATCGTAGGTGCAATGACTCCTTTCAATCACTGCTTCTATTGCCTCAAACCATCTTATACATTCCGTGGGACCACCTTTCCCATCAAACTCCGGTGCCCCGCAACTTTTAAAATCCTTGAATATACACCCTTGACGGTAACCGCCATATTGGTTATTCATGGGCATCCCGATATTGACTCCCATTGGTACCTCTTCCTCAAATTCTTCGGCTTGAGGTTGATCATTTTCATTTTCTGGGGCTTCATTGTTTTGGGGCCCATTATTTTGCCCAAGACTTGCAGTGACTTGAGCAATGATGGTTGGCATGATTCCGGCAACCGTTTGAGCGATTACCTCAGCCAAGTTCGGCTCAGGAGCTCTACCACGACCCCTACCACGGCCCCTACCACGGCCTCTACCACGGCCTCTACCACGGCCTCTACCTCGGCCTCTACCACGGCCTCTACCACGGCCTCTACCACGGCCTCTACCACGGCCTCTACCACGGCCTCGACTCCTGTACCTCAGCCAAGTTTGGCTCAGGAGCTCTACCACGACCCCTACCACGGCCCCTACCACGGCCTCTACCACGGCCTCTACCACGGCCTCTACCACGGCCTCTACCACGGCCTCTACCACGGCCCTACCACGGCCTCTACCACGGCCTCTACCACGGCCTCTACCACGGCCCTACCACCTCTACCACGCCTCTCCACGGCCTCTACCACGGCCTCTACCACGGCCCTCTACCACGGCCTCTACCACGGCCTCTACCACGGCCTACCACCCTCTACCACGGCCTCTACCACGGCCTCTACCACGGCCTCTACCACGGCCTCTACCACGGTCTCAGGAGCTCTACCACGACCCCTACCACGGCCCCTACCACGGCCTCTACCACGGCCTCTACCTCCGCTCTACCACGCCTCTACCACGCCTCTACTTCACGGCCTCTACCACGGCCTCTACCACGGCCTCTACCACGGCCTCTACCACGCCTGTACCACGGCCAAGTTTGGCTACAGGAGCTCTACCACGACCCCTACCACGGCCCCTACCACGGCCTCTACCACGGCCTCTACCTCCGCCCTACCACGCCCTACCACGGCCTCTACCACGGCCTCTACCACGGCCTCTACCACGGCCTCTACCACGCCTCTACCACGGCCCCTACCACGACCTCTACCACGGCCCTACCACGACCTCTACCACGGCCTCTACCACGGCCTCTACCTCCCTGTACTTCCGGTTGAGCCAGGCTGGCTCAGGAGCTCCACCACGACCCCTACCACGGCCTCTACCACGGCCTCTACCAGGCCTCTACCAGCCCTACCACGACCCCTACCACGGCCTCTACCACGGCCTCTACCACGGCCTCTACCACGGCCTCTACCACGGTCTACCCGGCCTCTACCACGGCCTCTACCAGGAGCTCTACCACGACCCCTACCACGGCCCTCTACCAGGCTCAGGAGCTCTACCACGACCCCTACCACGGCCCCTACCACGGCCTCTACCACGGCCTCTACCACGGCCTCTACCTCCCTGTACTTCCGGTTGACGCCTCTAGCAAGTTTGGCTCAGGAGCTCTACCACGACCCCTACCACGGCCCCTACCACGGCTTCTACCACGGCCTCTACCACGGCCTCTACCACGCCTCTACCACGACCCCTACCACGGCCCCTCCCACGGCCTCTACCACGGCCTCTACCACGCCTCTACCGCCCTACCACGGCCTCTACCACGGCCTCTACCACGGCCTCTACCACGGCCTCTACCACGGCCTCTACATCTACCTCAGCCAAGTTTGGCTCAGGAGCTCTACCACGACCCCTACCACGGCCCCTACCACGGCCTCTACCACGGCCTCTACCACGGCCTCTACCACGACCCCTACCACGGCCTCTACCACGGCCTCTACCACGGCCTCTACAGGCCTCTACCACGCCTCTACCACGGCCCTACCACGGCCTCTACCACGGCCTCTACCACGGCCTCTACCACGGCCTCTACCACGGCCTCTACCACGGCCTCTACCACGGCCTCTACCACGGCCTCTACCACGGCCTCTACCACGGCCCTACCACGCCTCTACCACGGCCTCTACCACGGCCTCTACCACGGCCTCTACTACGGCCTCTACCACGGCCTCTACCGGAGCTCTACCACGCCTCTCCACGGCCTCTACCACGGCCTCTACCACGGCCTCTACCACGGCCTCTACACGGCCTCTACCACGGCCTCTACCAGGCCTTACCTCAGCCAAGTTTGGCTCCAGGAGCTCCACCACGACCCCTACCACGGCCCCTACCACAGCCTCTACCACGGCCTCTACCACGGCCTCTACCACCCTCTACCTCAGCCAAGTTTGGCTCAGGAGCTCTACCACGACCCCTACCACGGCCCCTACCACGGCCTCTACCACGGCCTCTACCACGGCCTCTACCAGGAGCTCTACCACGACCCCTACCACGGCCCCTACAACGGCCTCTACCACGGCCTCTACCAGGCCTCTCAGAGCTTACCTCAGCCAAGTTTGGCTCCAGGAGCTCTACCACGACCCTCTACCACGGCCCTACCACAGGCCTCTACCACGGCCTCTACCACGGCCTCTACCACGCCTCACCACGGCCTCTACCACGGCCTCTACCACGGCCTCTACCACGGCCTCTACCACGGACCCTCTACCACGGCCCCTACCACGGCTCTACCACGGCCTCTACCACGGCCTCTACACGCCTCTACCACGGCCTCTACCACGGCCTCTACCACGGCCTCTACCACGGCCTCTACCACGGCCTCTACCACGGCCTCTACCACGCCTTAATGGCATCCCTTCATTTTGCCCTAACTCATCACATTAACTTCAACAAATAACAACAACAAATCATAGTAACCATATTCATCACGTTGAATTCAAGCTATCACACAAATGGTCTTGACTACGAACTCACACGGGGATTCACAAAATTCATATTGCATACGAATTTCCTAACCATGCATGCTATATGAAGAGTTTTAACTTAAGCCGTAGTCTAGGTCAAACCACCTAATTCTCTACGACCACGCATGGGCCACCATTCTGTAACACCCCAAGCCGGAGCTCGAAATGTCACGGAAAACACATAGCACCCGGTGGAATTACAATAGAACAATCTAAATGCAAATATAGATTCGGTGAATCCAAAACATAGCAAAACAAGTAACAAAATACAACAGGAGCAAATAGCCATCAAAGTTAACATAATACATCCAAAGATGGCAAACGATCCTAAGTATAATGCAAGAGAAGGGTCAATGAATCCTTGATCCATGAGGTCCAAGTCCGGGTTAGACCGCAAGCAAGCAACTAAACACCACGTCCGGGGAGAACCTGGTTACCTGAAAAGTGTACTAAGCATAGTCAACACAAGGTTGGTGAGTTCGTAGTAATGGTCCATAAAGAACCATCAACAATAATCACAATATACGAGTAGAGGCTAGGCATGACTTACAGCGAGCCTCTAAGCAACACAATATCGTCCAACAACAGGATTACACAAGACAAATGAGAATGCACGAATAATGTATGAACCAATGTAAGTGCCAAATGCATGAATAAGCCAGCATGCCTATCCTATGCGTGAACGCAGTCACCAATGCAACGATACCCTTCCGTCATAACAATGAACAAGGCTGTATCTCAAAAACATCGAGATATATATGTCTATATACTCGGGGTCAGGAACTACATCCCTAACGGGTGCATACATCTATGCACCAGGATGTCGGCAATCCCCTGCCGAGGGCTCATCAACAATGTATGCAATGCTTACAATCAAATGTAAATGCATGCTCATGAACCAACAATCAATGTACAATGAACCTGTGCCAACAATCAATATTTCTTCAAACATAACCCAGAATCGATGTATGACAACCAAAAGCCAACGATCAGTAATCAACAAAACATGAGCCACTAATCACAATATAACCAACTATACGTACATATACTTCAGAGGATTCTACTTTCTTCAAGTCCCAGATGCTTATGTATAGGGTCACCCGCAGCCTTCCCACCACATCTAAAACCCAAAGGAAGGCATAACCGACTTCCATGTATGTACGTCTATCCTAATGTATAAGTAATACTTAACGAAAACACAACCCAAGTCAATCAAATGAAAAGATGCGTCACATCAATCCAACAATCAAGTCAAACAAACAATACATCAATAAATGCAAGTAATCACGCCAGGTTTACACTTTTCAGCCCGAATCCCAAGCGGGTAGGGAGATACGAAACTCACCTTGATTGGCAAAGAAGTTAGTAAAGGATTACAAACGAGTAATGGGATCCACACGTCCACAACCTATATATATATTCATCATAATAACATAAGGTCAACTCAACAATCTCAAACAAGTTGATTTAGAAGGGTTAAGTCAATTTGCAAACCCTAAATGTACTTACAACTTAAACGAGTATGAACAATGCGCATTAGACTCGACATTTTTAGAAATGAAAGAAGTTTCATACGAAATGAATGTTACTATAAGAAACTAGACTCTCTTACGATTCCAACGATAGGTCATACGACTTGTTTGGACTTACGGATCAAAAGTTACGACCTTTCAAACTAAAACAGTTTTTGCTGCACTGGAGGAAAGGTGCGGCGCACCAATGATGAGGTGCGGCGCACCAAAGGCCAGGTGCGGCGCACCAAAGAGGGTGTGCGGCGCACCAAGAGGAGGTGCGGCGCACCAAAGTGGTGCGGCGCACCAAAGAGGAGGTGCGGCGCACAAATCAACCAGGGAACCCAGTCCAAGCCCTGGTGCGGCGCACCAAAGAGGAGGTGCGGCGCACCTGCGCCCAGATCAGTTCCAAAACACTTCAAACACGAACCAAACTTAACCCAAACCCCATTTTTGGTCACCAAATCGACTAGTGATGTTTCAAGACTCATTTTGAAGCTTATACAAACATATTTCAACATAAATAAACATAACCCCTATCTTAGTTTCGATTCAAAACATCAAAATCACATCCGAATCCTTCCAACCCTAATTAAACCCTAGTTTGACCCAAATCAAGAATTAAGCCGATTTAGGACTTGCAAACTTTCAAGATGACTAGAATTGCTTAAACAAACATAAGTAGGTACAAATGAGATGAATTAGGCTTACCGAAACTCTTCCTTGAGCTAGAACCCGAAATTAGGTCAAAATGGGTAAAATGCAAGAACTTGGCTTTTGATTCTCTAGTAGGACGCAAACGAGATGAAGATGGCTATGATTCTTGTATTGTGGTAGATTCAAACACAATGTTGATGCAAGAAATGATGAAGAGCAAAAAGGGTTCTTTTACTTGAGAGAGAATAGAAGAGATAGATAGTGTAAGAAAGAAAAGGAAGGAAAGGATAAGGGGGGGGGGAAAGATGGGTCTTGGGGCTGGTGGGTCATGGACTACCCACGGGCCGACCCGTTTCTCCCACAAGCCATATAAACAATCACTTACACTACTAAACGCCAAACGACATATTTACGACTCGACTAACATACCACTTAGTCATAAAATCATAAATGGACCCAAATTACTTCATTCAATAAGTTTGTTAGTCAAATTACACAAAAGTCAACGGGTCAAAATTCGCGGATGTTACAGCATGTATGGACTGTTTCGGAGTGGAATAACCCAAAGAAAATCAAAACGTTCGAGATGGTCTTTGTTGATGAATTGATATGTATTTTTCAAATTATATACTGTACACTTTTTGTTTCTCTTTTTGTTGAGCTTAACTCTAAATCGTTTAGTCTAAAATTGTTGTTTGTGTTAGTCGTAAGTTTAGATATAACAAACTGCAAATTTTTTATTTAACTAAAGTTGGAAAAAAAGGGGTTAACTGGAATCAATATTTATATGGAGTTAATTTTCATATGTTTCCTTCTTTAATTTGTAACTTTCTATTTATTCTTGATGCATTACACACAGTTTTCGTCCAATTTTCATGAGTGTTTAATTGGCATTGAACTTTGGGATTGATTTAGATATAAGTACTACTTTGATTTAATTCTCTGTTAGTTTTCGTATTGATTAAGTTGTGATATTGGTCATAGGGATTTTGTCGTCTCCACGATGATTATCAAATTGGGTATCCTTATAAATCTTTGAGTATCACTGTAAAAGGACTTTTGCTTTGACATTAAGTTTTCTGAATGTGCATTTAGAATGATTTTTGTCTTCATATAGTTATATATACCTAAGACCAACATGGCTTTTTATTGTATAAGTAGCATTTAATTGTTTAGTGGGTCACAAATTTGGAGAAAATTTGTCATATAAACTCCAAAGTTGAAAATTGTCTGTATGTAACTACAATTTGCGATATATATTTAAGTGAAAAGATATATTGTTTTTCTTTCTAATGTATTTCAAGTTTTATATTGGTGCTAAGGTGCGTAGGCTATTAGTAGATGTATCTTGGATTCAGATGGTTTTTGTTTGATGTTGGGTATGGTTACTATGTGAAATTTTAGTTAAATATATATTCGGGTTGATCTTATACTCAGTATATATGAGGTTTGCTCTTTCTCTAAGATTAGCACCACATAGACAAATGAGTGTCGTCACCCTCTCCAAGCCAATGATACTACTTTAGTAAACAAGATCGATTAAAGCCAGTATCTCAATGTAATGAATTGTCTTCATCAATTACTTTTGACGTTTAAAGTTTTACTTTATCTATTTGAATTTTATTTAGTTTTTATTTAACATCTTTCAATTTTATTTAAAACCTTTGATATATATATTTTAAGACTACCCGTCCAATAGACGGGCCTGAAGACTAGTATTTTTATATACTAACACTTACTTAAAATAATTACACAATATTTTCCTCCATATATCAACATTATATTAAGTGTATTATTGTCTTTAAAATTAATTATATTTGTATGGATGATAATTTTCCTTGTAAATATCAGCATAAAATATATGTATAGAAAATCTAAAATATCTATTCATAACAACTCACTATTTTATGATACTTTTATATATACACACATAAATAAATAAAGATTTTGTTGTTCGTAATACAAGTTATGGATAAGCTAGATGAAGTAAAGTATTACATTTAGTAAGTAACATTATTCAACGGGTTATACTTTCTAATACCGTATTCGATATATGGTATATGGAGGTTAAGATGTAGGTTAAGTCTTATCCCTACTTAAAAAGTAAAAAATCTACTTCCATATTCTACTAAAGGTAGAAAAAGATCTCCGGCCTATCGGGCATGAAAATCAAACTCTTGACTTCTTTCAAGAGACAAGGACACCAACCACTAGATCCAAGCCTATTATTGGTTAGCAAGTATTAGTTAAAACTTATTTCTAAAGTGATCATTTTTATGTAGAACATGTAACTACTTGTTACTTAATAGCTTATAATTATAAAGTTATATTTAACAAAATCCATTTACTAAGCATATTATAGTTTTGCCAATGGGGTTGGTGGCCCATTGGTAAGGTCTTTGACCTTGGGAGGATCCACCTGGGTTCGAGTCTCACTTTTCACATTTGTGAGGGTGGATTAATAGGGGTTTTTCGAGAATCTTGGTTTCCAGGCATACGTGTAATTTAAAACTAGGAGTAGAATAAAACGCCGTTAAAAAAAGAGAGCATATTATAGTTTAAAATTATTTGAGAAAAGTAGATACACTGCCATTATTTCACAAACCACCGAACACGGCTGTGAAAACTTTCGGCAACTTCACAAAAGAAGATATACCGGGCCAAAAGCCTCAATGATAAGGATAAATTTCCGGTTTAAGCCCTTACAAAAATATTGTGCGGGAAAAACCCCTAGCAAACTTAACCATGTATATATGAATGCCTAATATATTCACAAACTATTCCACATTTGCTTAGAAAATGCCATGTTATATTGCCCTCTTATAATTACAGAGAACAAAAGAATATGTCATAATTTTGTTATTCTTAAATTATTATGGTCTAACAAAAATTGAAGATTACATGATTAAATGAAAGTACATATTTGAACAAACAAAATGAAAATGAAAACTAATTACTATAAGCCAAATTATTTATTTAAATTGACAAGTTAATAGTTAGAGATCGAGTACCCGCAATACATTCAAGTAGACAATATGCTCACACTACAAATAATATTACAATTATGCACACTTTTAGTTAACGTGAATAAATTAAAAAAAAATTCACGCTTTTATGTGTGTAAAATTATGTTGAACTAAAAGTGTGTAGAAATTTATTCACACTAAAAATTGTGGTATTTTAAAAGTTCATATTTTTTAGTGTAAACTTTCATATTTAATTTGTCACACCATATATGTTCACACTAACTAAAAATGTATTGTGGACAAATGTGGTGTGACAAATTATTTATGAAAGTCCACACTAAAAAGATTGAACTTGTAGAATACCACAATTTTTATTGTGGATAAATTTTCACACACTTTTAGTTCAACATTATTTTACACACATAAAAGCGTGAACAAATTATATAATTTAGTAACATTTATTAATTATTAATAATTATGAAAAACAAAAAAGTGTTAATAACCAATTAAGTATTTAGTAACATTTATTCTTTAATAAAAAACTAAAAAGTATAATTTAGTGATGGATTATAAAAAAAAAAAATTAATAAAATTTTTTCTACAATTATTAAGTAATATTTTTTTTTTGGTCCATGTTCTACAATTTAGCGGTTAATTAAGTTTTTTAGTTGGTTAAATTAATAGTCTTTTAGTATGTATAAAGAAAATAAAAATAAAAATGATGATATGTGTTATCAAGAGTTAATTGCAAGATTGATCCTTGTGGTTTGTTCATTTTAGCAATGGGGGTCCCTTTTCGAGTTTATTAGCAATAAAGGTCCCTTTAATGTTGTGTGAAAAGACGATACTGTCCCTACACGTTATTGGCACGTGTAGACTTAACGACACCCGCTAACGGTCCCGTTAAAAAGGGACCAATCTTGCAAAAAATTCTCAAAATAGGGACCCCATTGCAACGATACTCAAAAAGAGACCCCATTGCTAAAATGTACGAACCACAGGGACCAACCTTGCAATTAACTCCTTATATTTTTTGAACCCCTAACAATAGATTTTGATTTATTTATTTTTTGTTTTCACTTCTAAATTCTATAATTTTATAATTCTCACCCTCACTTTGTTTTTTTTTTTAATGTTTAATTTTGATTATTTTTGTCAGTTTTATTATATGTTATTCTTATCATTGCTAACCTTACTTTTACATAGTTACCGTATTACCAAGTGACTATTTTTTTTGTTTTTATTAAATTTGTGTTAATATAATTAAACCATTGTATTAGTAGTCAACTATTTTTCATGTTAGAATAAAAGTTTTATATATGTTTGCTTTTTATTCATATTGATGGTTATTTTAGATTCTTTATATATTGTTATTTTTGACAAACTTTAGAGCAACATATCTAGAACGATATGGATGTGATATTGTCTTTATAAAAAGAAAACAAATACACACGACAACGCACGAAATGAACTCACTTGGTTCATTAGAAAACTTTATCTTAAAAACATATATCTAGACGGAAAAAAAAAATTACGAGCCTCTTAAAATTTTGTCCTCATGCAATCATTTTTTTTTTAAAACTAACAAATTATCTTATATTTATTTTTAAGCTACACGAAATAAGTTTCTAAAATATCCTAAGAGGGTACCCAATGGGTTGTCCCTGGGTTCGTTCGGCATCCTCGGACGAGTCCACACCGTTGGGTGGGACTCGTCCCTGGCTCGTGCGCGGGTCTCGTCCGGGTGGTTAGTCCCTGCAGGGACGAATGCAACGTTTTTTTTTTTTTTTTTTAATGCTATATACAAAGAAGAAGACAAAAAAATTAGTGGGTCCAAGACTAGTCCTTGAGGGATGAGTCCATTGGGTGCATTTTGGGGGGATTAGTCCTTGGAGTGTTTTTTGCTGATGTGGCGCTGACAGGGACTAGTCTTTGGTGGATGAGTCCTCACCATTGGGTACCCTCTAATAATCACATTACATTGCGTACCAAATTCCAAGGTGTTTGACCTTAACAGAGAAGTCAATTTGTGTTTTCTTTAGTTTACCCGCCATTTCTCTCTGTTTTTTTTTTTTTTTTTTTTTTATACTTTCCTTTATGTCTACATATAAACACACATATACAAACACTATAAAATGCCTTCAATGTTCAAGCTATGATACCGCATCCCCACCTTCTATAACCTAATTACAATCATTATTTAATCCTTTGAGATTTGAGCCTACTTTTCGATGGAAAATATTGCAGATTCCAACAATGCTACTAAAAAAGCCGAGCTAGATGAATACAACATGGTATGGAAGGATTCTAGCCATGATTTTACTCACACTGGTTACAATAAGTTAGCAAGTCCAAATAACAACAATGGCCAGTTCACCCCGAAAGAAGTAAGGGTTTCGTTTAACGACATGGAGCCACAAGCCATGAGGTGGCGGTCTAATGCTAGTAGTCGTAGTGGAGGCATTGGTCGTAGTGGAGAGGTGATGCTTTGTTCTTCAAATGGTGCATTTAAACGAAACTCGACCTTGATGAGAATGAAAACTAGATCAAGGTTAATGGATCAACCAGAGATTGATCAGAGGTCGTCAACCCAAAAAACACCGAAGTCAGGAAATCATGGGAAAGGTCACGGTGAATTTGAAGAAGACGAATTCTCTATAAAGGATGATATGCCAGATGAGTACAAGAAGTTGAGGTATAATAAATGGACTTTACTTCAGTTAATCAGTTTGATAATTATAATTAGTACTTTAATTTGCACACTTTCAATCCCTAAGTTTGAAAATAAAAAGTTGTATGATCTACATTTATGGAAATGGGAAGTTATGATATTAGTTGTGATTTCTGGGAGATTAGTTTCTGGATGGGGGATTACTATCTTAGTGTTCTTCATAGAACGAAGCTTTTTACTACGAAAAAGGGTTTTGTATTTTGTTTACGGGTTAAAAAAAGCAGTTCAAAATTGCATTTGGCTGACACTGGTTTTGATCGCGTGGGAATGTATATTTGATATAAAAGTGAAAAGGATGGCATTTGGAAACAAGGTTTTGCCTTATGTGACCAAAGTTTGGATTTGCCTTTTGGTGGGAACTATTGTTTGGTTATTCAAAACTTTGGTTATCAAGGTTCTTGCTTCTAATTTCCACGTAAGCAAGTTTTTTGATCGGATTCAAGATTCTTTGTTTAATCAATATGTGATTGAGACACTCTCCGGCCCACCCACGATTGAGATACAGCAAGAACAAGAAGAGGAAGATCAGATGATGGAAGAAGTTGAGAATTTTCAGAATGCAGGTGCGACTATACCATTGCAACTTAAGGCAAATATGTTTACGGGTATGAAAAATATTGGAACCCCGAGATCTAGTAATGGATTGGTGGGTAAAAATGGGCCCAATAGTCCTAAAAAGCGTGATGAGGGGATAACGATTGATCACTTGCATAAGTTAACTCAGAAGAATATATCGGCTTGGAATATGAACAGGATGATGTATGCTATAAACACAACCATGTTAACTACTTTAGATGAGCAATTGGAAGATGTAATGAGTGATGAAGATAATACTTCTATGCAAATAACAAGTGAGAACCAGGCTAAGGTTGCAGCCAAGAAAATCTTTTGCAATGTGGCAAAACCTGGCTCTAAGTAAGTATTCCCTTTCCAATTTCCATTTATTTATCATTATTAAGGTGGCAAGACAAGCATTCGTTTTAGAACTAGCCTGATACTCGAGACCATTTTTCTTATTCGGGTCAATTCCCTTTCAAAAGCAATATAATTGCAATATTAATAGTTTGATCGTTATAGAAAATGATTTAACACGTTATATACGTCAATTAGAAATTCTGCTGACTTTCAACCCGTTTGAGCAATTTGACCCGTCTTCCTTTAAGTTAACTCCTTTAAGATTATCCCAAAATTGACACATCATAAATAAGTCAATGGGCGAGATAATAGCTACCTCTATTTTATATTCTCACATTGGATCTGTATTTATACAGAACCCTTGTGTTTGTACATCTATATATTGGTTTATTTTGACAGACACATTTACCTTGAGGATTTGAGATTTTTGCAAGATGATGAAGCTTTAAAGACAATTCGACTATTTGATGAAGCAAGTGAAACTAAAGGAATCAGCAAAAGTGCACTGAAAAATTGGGTGGTATGCATAACCTTCTTCTGACTCCTATCTACATCTTTTTGTTGATTGACTTTGATTTTGAAATTGCTTTCTAGAATCAAAATCTACTGAATTTATGTTTATTTCCACTTGCTCTATCATAGAAGATTTAATAATCGCGCTTTAAGTTGACAACAAAACTATGTTTAATTTCTAGGTTAATGTATTCCGAGAGCGTAGAGCTCTTTCACTGTCACTTAACGACACCAAAACAGCCGTGCACAAGCTTCATCAAATGTTGAATGTCGTGGTGGGAATCATAATAATCATAATCTGGCTTATCATTCTGAAAGTTGCAACGACGCATTTCTTTGTATTCCTAAGCTCACAACTACTTTTGGTGGCTTTTGTGTTTGGAAACACCTGCAAGACAACATTTGAGGCCATTATATTCTTGTTTATAGTGCACCCGTTTGATGTTGGTGACCGATGTGAGATCAATGGTGTACAGGTCAGATATCAAATGATTACCACGAAGCACCTTTTCTTTTTTCCGCTTGTAATTAGATTTATATGGTCTTAAAAATGCAGATGATAGTTGAGGAGATGAATATACTAACAACGATCTTCTTGAGATATGACAATCAAAAAATAACATATCCAAATAGTGTATTGTGTACTATGCCCATTGCTAACTACCATCGTAGTCCTGATATGGGTGATGCCATAGATTTCTGCATCCATGTATCAACACCCACCGAAAAGATTTCTAAAATGAAGGAAATGATAACAAGGTAATTAACTACGTTTGTATGAGATCGTTTACGTTTTACACTTGTTTTATTGCTTGACTGTTCTTGGGTCTAATTCTTGAGGTGGTTGCAGTTATGTTGACAACAAGAGCGACTATTGGTACCCAGGGGCAATGATTGTGGTCAGGGATGTTGAGGACTTGAATCGGCTCAATATATCAGTATGGCCTCGACAACGAATTAACTTCCAGGACATGGGTGAAAGATGGAAAAGAAGAGCTCTTTTGGTCGAAGAGATGATAAGGATTTTTAAAGATCTCAACATTGAGTATCGCATGCTCCCAATGGATATTAATGTCAGCAACTTACCCGCCTTGGCCTCTAACCGTGTTCCTTCAAATTGGATAACATGTGCAAACTGATCTAACTGACTACTTGTTGAAAGTAAAGGCGAGCTATGAACCAAGAATCATACCTATATATATACACTTATGTTGCACAATGTTGAATAAAAATGGATTGCTTAGTTTTTAAAATAGTATTATGTAACCTATATGAACTTATAGTTGCTTAAGGCCTAGATTGAAAGGCATTAATCACTTGTGCTGCTGAAGAGAATTCCCAATCGATAGCAATAAGATGCGGATTATATATCTATCATGTTAAGAAGAGTCATGCTACACCTATTTTTCAGTATTTATTTGTTTAGGGCATTCTTGGAAACATCATATGCTAGCCGAGTAGGTATATGTTATGCATTACCGTCACCATTACCATTACCATTTGTGCAATATGTCGCGTTCACTATCTACCACGCTCCCCAATAGAGGCGATTTGTAAAGAAGTTGATGAACAAATCTTTGTAAAACAGTCAGTCAGTTGATTTTGTGTTGGTAAATGACTAAGTTTGATCAATCGCTCCATGACTTTTTCTTGTGAAAATCGACAATCAAGCTCAATGTGTTTTGTTCACTCATGAAAAACAAGATTCTTAACTATGTTAAATGCAGACTAGATTATCACAATCTAGAGTGACATGTTTCAAATTTGTGACACCCAATTATCTGAGCAGTCTATCTACATCTTTACAATGTTATCAATCAAATTTTTTGACCATGACATTAGAGGTCATAAACTCTGAAATCCGTACAAGTTGTTTGTAATCGATCAAATAGACGAATAGTAGAGGATTTTTTACTATAGGAACAATAAACACAACATATTCCACAAACAATTGGGATTCATTGAATTTGAATGCTATATGTTTAAAGCCAAACACCTATGCAAATTAATCCATTTGTCCCTCATGGCTAGTGCAAATTGAAACAATATTCGTACAAAAAACCATGAATCTGCATGAGTTAGCTAGTTCTAAGCTCTCAACATGTCACATTCCTCCTCACAAATAAGTGGTACGAATATATTATCTCCTTTAATGATTAATAGGCCAGCAAAATGAAACCTACCTTAACCAAGAACACATCATGTGTACGAACAAATTAACACACAAAACAGATGTTCACGTGCACAGATGCACACCATATTTACGTGTCCCTCCAGAAAGTATAAATAAGTTCACTCTTAAGCACTGAACATTAATATCTACAGAGGGTGTAACACCTCAACAAGGCGGAAACATGAGGGTTACACAAATAGCACAGCACGACATGGAAATTATGTAGAGTAAATCTAAATGCATAAAAAGGATCAAGTAATCCATACGAACCATTCACGAATGCAAGTACCGAGCCACATATAAGCATAATCCCTCAATCGGGAAAAGATGAATCACGGATACATGGAAAGTCCAAGTCCAATCCAAGCATGCAATGAATCATCCAGTACATCTTTTGATTTACTTGTTCACCTGAAAAGTGTACTAAAACGCGTCAACATAAAGTTGGTGAGTTCGTAGGTTCTAACGTTTAAAATCATAGTGTCGGGATAACAACCGTTAACGATACACAAGGATGGAGATACTTACCTCATCGTCCGCACATTCACAGTTCGTCATATTAACGTCACGTTACAACTAAACGATCCATACACAATATACACGTTAAACAATATCATCAACCACAACGTTATGCCACAATGTGGACTTTATCGTTATGCCACTAACGTGGACTTATCGTTATGCCATCAACACGGACTTTTCGTTATGCCATCGACATGGACTTATCCCGATTATGATCATGCCGGGTGTGGATTCGTCAATCCACCGTCACGTCAATACATAAACAATATATATAATATACGTCATACGTCATAAGTATAACATCGTCATAAAGTGGCCATGATCATAATGGGTGTGGATTCGTCAATCCACCGTCACGTCATACCATCATATAATATAATATACGTCATATATAATCGTCCAGAAACACGTTTCACAAGTAAACAATCAAGCATCAATCGTCTCGTTTCATATCATAACGTATATAGTTAACGTCAACACAATGTACATACACTTCATACGATTCTACTTTCAAGGAATCATAGATGCTTATATATAGGGTCACCCGCAGCCTTCCCACCACATCTACAACTCATTGAAGGCATAATTGTCTTCCATGTATGTACAACTATCCAAACCACAACATATATTCATAATCGAAAGTATAATCAATCGAGCAATAAGTAAATAGGTTGTAACACCCCAAAGTTTTAAGGTAAAAGAAATTAACCCCTTTTTATAGTTTTGACATTAAATTAATTTCCTAGTATTTTATTTTTGGTTATGGGGTTAATTTAGTTGGAACTTTAGCGGATAGTGGGTATTTTATAAGCAAAAGATGAAATGGGGCGTGGCAGCTCAATAGAGTGCCAGCCATCTTCTAGTTTTGTGTCACCATTCCACCCCTAACTAACACTTCTTCTTCTTGAAACTTCATGCAATTCCATCCCATTCTTTCACAACCAAAGCAATTTCTCTCTAATTTAAGAACAATAATAATCACCACAAAATAGTCTCCATTCAAGAAATTAAAGCTAGGGTTTGTGTGGAAGTGGTGGTGGTGGCCGATTTTCATAGAGAAAAGAAGGGAAGAAGAATTTCCAAATTAAAGTCTTGAATTAGCTTATTATTATTGAGGTATTGATTTCCCCTAACTTAGCTTTTATCTTTCAAGTGGAATTAGGGTTCATGGAGTGAACCAATTTGGGGGTTTGTGATAGAAATTGAATTATGTTAATTTCCCCCCCCAATTCCTTAGATAACCTAGTTTGTCATTGAGTTATGTGTTGAGTTTGATTATGAAATTGATAAGCTAATGTGATAATTTTGGTTTATGAGAAAAGTTGAGTTTTACTAGTTTCTTTGAAATGATGATTATGGTAGATTGAGCTACCTAGTAATATTGTTGAAAGTAAAAGAGACTCATGACAAATGGGTTGGGTTTTGGGTTTAGAAAGGTTAGTGAATGAGAATGGCTAGGTTGAGCTAGTCATGATTGTGAATATAAGCTTATGCACTTTTATGTCATGATTATAGGTTGAAGCTTGTTGCGTATTATCGTTTTAGGTTTGTTGTTCTTGTTGCTGAGGAGGTGAGTATATTTGCATACCTTTATGTTTACGTTGGGTCAATTGACCACATCATGTTGAAGTTGTTTATCCATGTGTGGAAAGACCACCATGTTGAAGTTAGTTTATCCATGTGTGGTAATTGATTCGGCGTCAGGCCCATTTGGGGCATAGTATTGTTGAGGCCTAAGAACCTCCGGGGCCTAAGAATCCCGATAGTTGTTTTGAGAAGAGGCCTAAGAACCTCCGGGGCCTAAGAATCCCGATAGTTGTTTTGAGAAGAGGCCTAAGAACCTCCGGGGCCTAAGAATCCCGATAGTCTCATTGGTTAGCTTATATGGATCCATATATGTTGTTTAGTGTGCAAGGTGAGCATGTAAATGTGGCATGACGGTGTCATAGGTTACATGTAAAAGTCCTTGTACTTTGCCCTCCTTCGTATTCGTAAATGTATGCAAGTATATTCACTAAGCCTTTGCTTATATTTTAGTTGTTTACCTTTTTATAGGAAGTTCCGGAAGAAGGAACTAGTGATTGATTGAAGTTGATGTATTAGACGATAAGATTTTGAAGGACTTGAAGGTATTTAGGTCATTCTTGGAAGAATGGCAATCTTTTGGAACAGAAGCTTAGAATTCCCACCTCATATGGCTCTTGGTACAATTGGGTTTGAAAGTCATATTTTGGTTAAAATTCTGTTTATGTCAAGTGTAAAGCTTTTGGAAAACTTGTAAAGTTGCAAATTGGGCGAAAATGGTGTCAAAGTGGGTAAATGACCCATTGATGGTGTGTATGAGATTTGAACAAGAAAATGTTGTAATTATGTTTTAAAATGTGTCTTTATATCAGTTAGAATTATTAAAATGTGTTTGAAATGTTGGTCATGATATTGCAAGAGTTGGAGTTTGTTCTAAGTGTCAAACATTTTTGGAGTTGCTGAATTTTGAACAGGTCTGAGACCAGTGGGATCCCACTGCGGCGCAGTGGGAGGGTCTCAACCCCACTGCGGCGCAGTGGGAGACTTTTGTCTCGCAGGTCAGAAAGATTCCACTGCGGCGCAGTGGGAGTGTGTCAGACCCACTGCGGCGCAGTGGGTACCTGCTGTAAAAAAAAAAAAAAAAAAAAAAAGAAAAATTTTACACTTTTGGTTTAATCGAGTCTAGTCCTTTCAAGTTGGTATCAGAGCCAAGGTTTAAGGGATTTAGGTATTCCCTTGTGTAGAGAGTGCCTAGACTTAAACCTTAGTTGAGACTCGACCTTAGGTAACCGAAATTTTATATGGGACCGAAAGAGTGTTTAATGATGTTAGCTTATAAACTTGCTAGTATTAAAGCACAATAAGAAGCCGGCCTTATTGTGGTTGAAATACTAACAAATTTATAAACTAACGGCATCAAACCTTGGGACGGTTTAGTATAAAGTTATAAGTTTTGGCTTTTAGTTAGTAGAGAGAGATAGGTTGCGTGTTTTAAACAGTTTATCTACTCTTACTATAGTATGGCTGATCAACATCACGAAGAAGACGAAATCGATAGAAGAAATGAGGAGGAAGTTATCTTTCCTGAAGGTAGCATGGATATCTCCGATCAAATAGGGAGAGCATTGGAAAAGTATACTCCTCTTTTACTAAAGAGGTTGAATCAAACATTAGAAGGAGCTGTGAATGATCATCTTGCTCAAATGATTAGAGAAGAGGTTGCGGTCAATGTGCAACGGGAGTTTGAGAAAAGAGATGCCAAGGATAAAGGTAAAAAGACCGAAGATGAAAGGGAGGTGGAAGTAACAGGGGAGAAGGTCTATAAGAAGAAGTTCACTTTTCGAGACTTTGAAGTGTGTCACCCACCGGAGTATCACGGTGATCGTGATCCCATCGTTTGTACACGATGGATATCTAAGATTGAAGGGGCATTCCGCACTAGTCAATGCCCCTCACACTTGAAGGTCATCTTTGCGGTTGGTATGCTAAGGAACAGTGGGAAGAGATGGTGGGATGGTTTGTTGGCAATAAAGAAGGAAGCTTTAGATCATGTCGAATGGCCCGAATTCAAGACTATGTTCTTTAAAGAGTTTAGGTCGGAAGCTGAAGTGACCAAGTTGAGAAGTGAATTTCTCAACGACTGCCAAGGCAACATGAAGTTTGAACGAATTCCGAGCCCAATTCTTGGACAAGGCTCAATTTTGTCCGGAATTTCTCGAGAATGATCAATTGCTCAAAGAACAATTTTACTTGAAGCTGAAAAAGAGTCTACGAGAGAAGATTAGCCTACGCCAAATGGAGTCTTTTTCCATGTTGGTGGATGTGGCTAGGGATCATGAGATTGAACAATCTAGGGTAGACGAAAGTGATTTAAAAAGGAAGCATGAAGATGTGAATTCTCCCAACAAACGGTTTAGACAAGAGGGCAGTTCCGGCAACCACTCTATTAAAAAGAATGTTCCTTTTTGCCGACAATGCAAGAGGAACCATTCGGGAATGTGTAAAGCGGCGGAGAAGGGTTGCTATACTTGTGGGAAACCGGGGCACACAAGCCGGGAGTGCAAATCAAAGCCTCAGAAACCTATCATATGTTTTAAATGCTTTGAGGAAGGTCATATGAGGAGTTCATGCCCTAAGTTGACGGAAGGGGAAAGACATGAAGAAAGAAGAAGGGAGGCGGAAAGGAAGAATGCCCAAACTCATGGGAATCAACGAGGAAGATCCTTCCAACTAACTGTGGAGCAGGCAAGGAACACCGATGATGTTATTACAGGTACATTTCTCATATATAATGTGCCTATGCGAATTCTCTTTGATTCGGGGGCGAATAGATCATTTGTTGCAATTAGAGTAATTCACGTTATTCCCGTGTCCAAGTCATGTCTAGAAAATACTTTGCAAGTTGAAGTTGGTAATGGTAGGATGGAATTAGTGAAAGATGTGTATAGAGGGTGTGAGATCAAAATTTCTTCGGAACTCTTTCAAGCCAATTTAATTCCTTTTCCGATGGGAGAGTTTGATATAATCTTGGGTATGGATTGGTTGAGCTCATGTAACGCTAAGATCGCGTGTGATGAAAAGGCAATATATTTAAAGACCTCCAAAGGTGAAGATTTGGTAGTTTATGGTGATAGGAAGGAGCGTTCTATATCCGTTTGTACCTTTGCTCGTGCCAAACGCTATATGTCTCATGGATGTCATGCTTACCTTGCCCACATTGTTAATGTTGAAAAGAAACCTTTATCTATTGAAGACATTCCAATCATTAGTGAATTTGCCGATGTTTTTCCCGAAGACTTGCCGGGTATTCCCCCCGAACGGCAAGTTGAGTTTTCAATTGATCTTATTCCGGGGGCTAACCCCATTGCTAAAGCTCCTTACCGTTTGGCTCCAACGGAAATGCAAGAGATGATGAAGCAATTACAAGAATTACTTGATAAAGGTTTTATTCGACCTAGTAACTCTCCTTGGGGCGCACCGGTACTTTTCGTTAAGAAGAAGGATGGAAGCATGCGTATGTGTATCGACTATCGTGAGCTCAACAAAGTCACCGTAAAGAACAAGTATCCTTTGCCTAGAATCGACGACTTATTCGATCAACTTCAAGGAGCATCATATTTCTCTAAAATAGATCTTCGTTCGGGTTACCATCAACTCAAAGTATGTGATGAAGATATTCCTAAAACCGCCTTCCGTACTCGTTATGGTCATTTTGAGTTTGTTGTCATGCCTTTTGGTCTCACGAATGCTCCCGCGGCTTTCATGGATCTCATGAACCGTGTTTGTCGCCCTATGCTTGATAAGTCCGTGATCGTTTTCATTGATGATATTCTTATTTATTCCAAAAGTTCAACCGATCACGAAGTTCATTTAAGGGAGGTGATGGAAACTTTACGTAAGGAGAAACTCTATGCCAAATTCTCCAAATGTGAGTTTTGGTTAAGAGAAGTGCAATTTCTTGGTCACGTTGTTAATAGTGAAGGAATTATGGTGGATCCGGCTAAGATTAATGCAGTGATTAAGTGGGAGCAACCTAAGAATCCGTCGGAGATTAGGAGTTTCCTTGGTCTAGCGGGCTATTACCGTCGTTTCATTCAAGACTTCTCTAAAATAGCTTCCCCATTGACCAAGTTAACTCGCAAAAATATCAAGTTTGAATGGAAAAGCGAACAAGAGATGGCCTTTCAACAACTTCGAGAAAGGCTAAGTCAAGCACCGGTTCTTGCTTTACCGGATGGACTTGAAGATATGGTGGTGTATTGTGATGCATCATCTAATGGCCTAGGTTGTGTTCTTATGCAACGAGGTAAAGTCATTGCCTACGCTTCAAGGCAATTGAAAGAGCATGAAAAACGGTATCCTACTCATGATTTGGAGTTAGCGGCGGTGGTTTTTGCTTTAAAATTTTGGCGCCATTACCTTTATGGAGTCAAGTTTATCATTTATTCCGATCATAAAAGCCTCTAGTACTTCTTTGAGCAAAGAGATCTCAACAATCGCCAACGAAGATGGCTAGATCTTTTGAAAGATTATGATTGCGAGATTTTGTATCATCCCGGGAAGGCTAATGTGGTAGCGGACGCCTTGAGTCGGAAGAGTTCTCATCATGCCTTAGTCGTTTCTCCCCTTTGGGTTTTGATCACTAATGACTTCTTTGATCAAATTAGAGAAGCTCAAGAAAAGGCTTTGCAACGAGATCCTAAGAAAGAAAGGATTCAAGGTCAAATCCAATATTTTACCAAGGATTCTCGTGGCCTTACCGTACGTATTGGGAGAATTTGGATTCCTTTCTCTTGTGAGTTGAAACAAGTTTTACTTGATGAAGCTCACAAATCCAAATATTCTATTCATCCCGGTGCTACAAAGATGTATCATGACTTGAAAGTAGAATATTGGTGGCCCGGAATGAAGCGGGATGTGGTGAAATATGTCGAAAAGTGTTTGACTTGTGCACAAGTAAAAGCGGAGCATCAAAAGCCTTATGGTATGTTGCAACTGTTGGAAATCCCCAAATGGAAGTGGGAAGAGATCACCATGGATTTCATCACAAAATTGCCCAAGACCCCTAGAAATCAATTTGATACAATATGGGTAATAGTTGATAGATTAACCAAGAGTGCCTTGTTTCTTCCTATTCGTGAGACATCATCATCTGAAGTGTTGGCAAAGATCTACGTAAAAGAGGTTGTAGCTAGACATGGAGTTCCCATCTCCATTGTTTCGGATAGAGACACTCGATTCACTTCTCACTTTTGGCGGAAATTTCATGAAGATATGGGTACCAAGCTCAAGCTTAGCACCACCTATCACCGACAAACGGATGGTCAAAGTGAGAGAACCATTCAAACGCTTGAAGACATGCTTCGGGCATGTATAATCGATTTTGGAGGCACTTGGGATCTTCACTTGCCTTTGGTAGAATTCTCCTACAACAATAGCTACCATTCTAGTATTCAAATGCCGCCGTATGAAATGTTGTATGGAAGGAAGTGTCGATCTCCAATTTGTTGGGGAGAAGTAGGTCAAAGAGAAATAGGTGGCACAGAAGTAGTGTTAAAAACCATCGAAAAGATAGATGTGATCAAAGAGAGATTAAAAGCGGCTCAAGATCGGCAAAAGTCTTATGCGGATAAAAGGAGAAGACCGATTGAGTTTCATGTGGGCGATCGTGTTTTGTTGAAAGTCTCCCCATGGAAAGGTGTTCTACGGTTTAGAAAGCGTGGAAAGCTAAGTCCTCGTTTCATTGGCCCGTTTAAAATTTTGGCCAAGGTTGCTTACCGTTTGGAGTTACCGGATGAACTTTCGGGAATTCATCCAACTTTTCATGTGTCTCATCTTAGAAAATGCCTTGCCGATGAGTCTTCTTATGTACCATTGAACGAAATTGAGGTTGACAACAAGTTGAATTATATTGAAGAGCCGATTGCCATAGTAGAAGAAGAGCTTAGAAGAGTGCAAAATAAGACGGTGAGGACTTATAAGATTTTGTGGAAGCATGGTAAGATGTCCGATTGTACGTGGGAGTCCGAGCATGATGTTCTAGTTTACTATCCGTCTTTGCATATGGCTTGGATCACGAGGTCGTGATCCGTTCCAAGTGGGGGAGAGTTGTAACACCCCAAAGTTTTAAGGTAAAAGAAATTAACCCCTTTTTATAGTTTTGACATTAAATTAATTTCCTAGTATTTTATTTTTGGTTATGGGGTTAATTTAGTTGGAACTTTAGCGGATAGTGGGTATTTTATAAGCAAAAGATGAAATGGGGCGTGGCAGCTCAATAGAGTGCCAGCCATCTTCTAGTTTTGTGTCACCATTCCACCCCTAACTAACACTTCTTCTTCTTGAAACTTCATGCAATTCCATCCCATTCTTTCACAACCAAAGCAATTTCTCTCTAATTTAAGAACAATAATAATCACCACAAAATAGTCTCCATTCAAGAAATTAAAGCTAGGGTTTGTGTGGAAGTGGTGGTGGTGGCCGATTTTCATAGAGAAAAGAAGGGAAGAAGAATTTCCAAATTAAAGTCTTGAATTAGCTTATTATTATTGAGGTATTGATTTCCCCTAACTTAGCTTTTATCTTTCAAGTGGAATTAGGGTTCATGGAGTGAACCAATTTGGGGGTTTGTGATAGAAATTGAATTATGTTAATTTTTCCCCCCAATTCCTTAGATAACCTAGTTTGTCATTGAGTTATGTGTTGAGTTTGATTATGAAATTGATAAGCTAATGTGATAATTTTGGTTTATGAGAAAAGTTGAGTTTTACTAGTTTCTTTGAAATGATGATTATGGTAGATTGAGCTACCTAGTAATATTGTTGAAAGTAAAAGAGACTCAATGACAAATGGGTTGGGTTTTGGGTTTAGAAAGGTTAGTGAATGAGAATGGCTAGGTTGAGCTAGTCATGATTGTGAATATAAGCTTATGCACTTTTATGTCATGATTATAGGTTGAAGCTTGTTGCGTATTATCGTTTTAGGTTTGTTGTTCTTGTTGCTGAGGAGGTGAGTATATTTGCATACCTTTATGTTTACGTTGGGTCAATTGACCACATCATGTTGAAGTTGTTTATCCATGTGTGGAAAGACCACCATGTTGAAGTTGTTTATCCATGTGTGGAAAGACCACCATGTTGAAGTTAGTTTATCCATGTGTGGTAATTGATTCGGCGTCAGGCCCATTTGGGGCATAGTATTGTTGAGGCCTAAGAACCTCCGGGGCCTAAGAATCCCGATAGTTATTTTGAGAAGAGGCCTAAGAACCTCCGGGGCCTAAGAATCCCGATAGTCTCATTGGTTAGCTTATATGGATCCATATATGTTGTTTAGTGTGCAAGGTGAACATGTAAATGTGGCATGACGGTGTCATAGGTTACATGTAAAAGTCCTTGTACTTTGCCCTCCTTCGTATTCGTAAATGTATGCAAGTATATTCACTAAGCCTTTGCTTATATTTTAGTTGTTTACCTTTTTATAGGAAGTTCCGGAAGAAGGAACTAGTGATTGATTGAAGTTGATGTATTAGACGATAAGATTTTGAAGGACTTGAAGGTATTTAGGTCATTCTTGGAAGAATGGCAATCTTTTGGAACAGAAGCTTAGAATTCCCACCTCATATGGCTCTTGGTACAATTGGGTTTGAAAGTCATATTTTGGTTAAAATTCTGTTTATGTCAAGTGTAAAGCTTTTGGAAAACTTGTAAAGTTGCAAATTGGGCGAAAATGGTGTCAAAGTGGGTAAATGACCCATTGATGGTGTGTATGAGATTTGAACAAGAAAATGTTGTAATTATGTTTTAAAATGTGTCTTTATATCAGTTAGAATTATTAAAATGTGTTTGAAATGTTGGTCATGATATTGCAAGAGTTGGAGTTTGTTCTAAGTGTCAAACATTTTTGGAGTTGCTGAATTTTGAACAGGTCTGAGACCAGTGGGATCCCACTGAGGCGCAGTGGGAGGGTCTCAACCCCACTGCGGCGCAGTGGGAGACTTTTGTCTCGCAGGTCAGAAAGATTCCACTGCGGCGCAGTGGGAGTGTGTCAGACCCACTGCGGCGCAGTGGGTACCTGCTGTAAAAAAAAAAAAAAAAAAAAAAAGAAAAATTTTACACTTTTGGTTTAATCGAGTCTAGTCCTTTCATACGTCCATCGAACAATCAATCAATCAAGTAATCAACAATCAAACAAGTATGTACACTTTTCAGCCCGAATCTCAATTGAGTAGGGAGCTACGAAACTCACCTTGATTGGAAAATGAGAAGTAAAAATCGAGCTAATTATCGTCCCATGATCGTCTCGTTGTCACCACCTATTACATTTATAGTACGTTTTTATTACAAGATTTACTTGATGCTTAATAGTGATTTATAACATTAGACGACTCTTAGGTCTCGTATCCAACACAAAATAGGTCGAGTTATAAGTGTTTAACGAATTACAAGCGTCCCGAAAACCCCATAGTTCACAACTTATCGTTACGTTTTTATGACATGTATACTAATGTAAGTATGCATATAAATATATATACATGACACATTTTATTTTATTTCTTTCATAAATATGTGGGCTTTGCTCGGATGTGACTTTGAACCTTCCAAACAACTTAAATTGGCCAGCAGAGGAATTGAGGAATGGCTTAAAAGAAAGCCCGAACCAAACCCTAGGAGAATGGGCCCACAACTAGAAACAGAATAATAACAAATACCAGGCAGCGTAATACACGCCACTTTTGGCGTCTGAAACGGTAGCAGAAAATGTGCCAGCGTAAAGGGCGGTGGGGAGCAGCGTACGGGACGGTAGGCCAGACCGAAGCCGGCGTAAGAGACGGTGATGACCACCGTAATGGACGGTGGCCTGGAATGAGAGTTTTTGGCGTCTGGGTTGCTTATTTTTGGCGTAAATCAGAAGAATAGACCGTAAAGCACAAACAACCACTTGGGAACCACCGTATTGGACGGTCTAATGACCGTGTCAGACGCCAAGGAAGTTCAGGCAGCGTCTTAGACGCCATAGGAGGCGTAACAGACGGTGGAGCAGGATCACAAGTTTCTGGGCTGAATTTTGGGTAAGAAAAACAGTTTGACTTTAAAGTCAACTTCGACCATGAGCAACCAAACCCTAATTCCACTGCAAGAACTCGATTTGTAAGGATCTAAGACATGTTTTGAGCATTGTTAATCGAACTGAAAGTAAACAAATTCAAACCCTCTTTCAATTTGATTTTAATTCGTCAATTTTTATTTAAATCCATTTTTGACCTATATTATGATATATAAACCCTAATTTCGGTTTAGGAGTGTTTTATCAAGATTCGACCCTAAAATCGTTCATAGCAAACTAGGAATATGATTTTAAACACAACCCACTAAAGATTCGTTCCATAACATACATAAATCCGAAAATTAGGTTTTTGACCCATTTAATAATTTAAAAACCCTAATTTTACTAAAAACACTCTTTGACCCGAAATTTGACCCAAGGATACTTACATTTGATTAAAAATGTGTTCAATAACATAAAATGATAACATTGAGACATAGTTTGCTTACCAAATCTTCCACAAATGTGTCAAACCCGTTTTTGACCCGAAAATGAAGAATTCTTGCACTTGAAGTTTCAATCTTTTGATATGTTGCTATTATGATTATGGAGATGATTATTCTAACTTGAATTTAGCCAACTAACAATAAATGAGGTGAGAATTTAAAGAGAGAGTGAGAGTGTGTTTTGGTCTTGCATTTAGTGAGAGAGAGAGAGGGTGCAAGAATTGAATGAATGGATAGAATGGATGAAAGAGTGGGAGGATAGGGTTGGGTCAAAAGTCATGGGTCATGGGTTGTGGGTGTAACCCATTGGTCGACCCGATCATATAACTAGTCAAAGTAAACGTCACCCTACGTCATAAGACCGATCAACACACCAACGTACCCGACGTCATAAAATTTATCAATAAGGCATTAAATTATTCTAACTAATTAAATCAGTTAGTCACATTGCACGTTAAGGACAACGGGTTCAAATCAATAAGTTTCACCAAAGCGGGGAATTTGGGTTTCATTTAGTAGCATTTTATTACGTCTAATCACGTTTAATTACATGTCAAACGGGTCAAAATATGCAAATGTTACAGAGGGTCATATAGACGTGCTACGCGATATGTTGAAAAAGAATGGGATTGTTTCAATGGTAGAGAAGATGCAAAAGAAACTTTGTGCAAGAAATATGGATGGTGTACCAGACGACGTGAAAGAAGGTCACTTTGCGGATATAGTGTTGGATAAATATGAAGAAAGACGGTTTGTAGTGCTTGTGCCGTATCTTAGGCATGCTTCGTTTGTTAGACTATTGGAAAGATCAGCTGAAGAATATGAGTTTGACTACGGCGGTGCAGTAGTCATTCCATGCAAGCCGAGTAGGCTTGAAAGAATATTGATTGAGCTAGATGCAAAACAGAGACGATCATCATCATTTATCTAAAACAATATATATTATTTCCTTCGCTATGTATATATTATGGAATAATAAGAATTATTTTTTTTTAACAGCAAGTCGGTATTCGACATCAGGGGACACCTCACCGTATAATGGTGAAGTCCTGCACGTACTCTAGACTACGAGATGTAGAGCATAAGCCGTTACAGGTGATTCAAAGGAAAAACCCTCAGGACATGTCACTCTAGAGATTCGAACTCATGACCTGAGGTAAAACCAGGGATGACTTCAGCTAGTTGATCTAGTCTTCATTGTCATATAAGAATTATTAATTATTAATGTGGTTTCACGGCTGGCTAATGTATCTATATGATTATGGCTAATTACCTAAACAAGGAAAGTAACCCTAAATTGTAGAAACAATGAACCAAAATGAATCGAATGTAGTAACTTTTTACTATTAATGGTAGAAAGTGAAAGAACAAATAAAAACACATCCACTTTATTATAACCGTGATCCAAAGAATAACCAAAACCCGAAACTATGAAAAAGACCAAAAAAATACACGCACGCAGACAATCTAACGGGCAATTTATAATCCTAAAGTCCCGAGAAAGAAGCTAAGTGCAACGAATTAAATTATATAAATTTAAAAAAAAAAAAATACCAAAGTAAATATTACGAGTATATCAAAAATTATTATTAACATTGTCAAATCATAATAATTAAAAAGGGTTCTGCTAAACGCAGCTGCATAAGGATACAAATAAAATTTACAAAACTCATGAAGGGATCGAGAAGGAGAAAAAAGAGATTTGACATTAAGTTCATAACTATTGCAATAGCTAACCAACGATCGCAATAGCTTAACCAACCTTCGCTTTTTGGTAATACGGAGTAATTATGTATTTATGATTTTTTATAACTATTGCATATATTTTTAGACAAATTAATGATTTATTTTTCCTTAACTTTGAGTTTATTGAACTGCTATTAGGAGAGCAAAACCCAAAACAAATACTCGAGTGTGCAAATTAATAGAGGACTTAGCATCTGGCTGTTGTTGCCCTCACACAAGCGCGATTCATAGAGTGCACCTTCTAAATTTCAAGAGGTAAAAGTAATTATTATTATTTTTGAAAAATCTGCATTACAGAACTACAGATGATCCCATTAATATAATCCAAAATCCATAGCAGGAAAGAAAGAAAAAAAAAAACAGAACATTTCACTTTTCAACACTGTGATTTTATGAAGGAAACTGGGAATGCTTGAAAGTTGAAAGTGCATATATCTTTATGATTTTCATATATCTGTTTGTTTTCAGTATTTATTAATCAATTATATGCTGTTTTAAATTAAAAATTGCGAATTATGTTGTGAAGTTTCTTGTACATAAGGTGTTTGATGTATTGCTCCAATGACTTTCTTAGCTTTAAGAAATCACTTGACCTAAAAACCTAGCACAAAAATATCCGCAATTTCAGGAGATAGCCAGAGCTATCTTCCATCCAACAAACCATCTCGTGCACTTAACAAGTGTATATATAGTAAACTGAACATGAACTTACTAATTGACTTGCATTACTGACCTATCCCTATATTACTTACACACATAAGGGGCTGGGCGGGCTCGTTTTATGGGTTGTTTGGTAGTAGCCATGTCCTTAACGGGTTCGTATACATATACTGTACGTCTGTACTTATCATCCTAACTGACTTACATTGCTCACCAATCTCTATATTACTTACACACATAAAAGGGTAGATGTATATATATATATAAAAAGGTAATTGGATGGGAACCCCCTGATCCCATGTACCATTTGGTGGGGCTGTCAATTTCGACCCAACCCGAACCCAACCCAAAAAAAATCAGGGTAGGGTTGAGTATTTTCGACCCACTAACCCGCCAACCCACCAACCTGAATTTTTTCAGGTTGGGTCCGGGTTGGGTTTTTGGGTTGTCAGGTCGACCCGTCAACCCGATATCTTTAAAATAATTGAGTTATATATAATAGCTCATACTCACATTACACTAATCCATACGCCCCATTCTCATTTTCTATATTTCTAACCTAAAGTAACTTCAAATCTGAAATAAGAGGAGGATTCAAAATTCCGTAAGATGATAAGTGATGTAGGATGAGACAATAAGTTTATTAAATTTGTGCCAAGTACTAACAATACCCTCGTATTTCTTTCTTTTTTGTACCTTCGTTTTCAGCTTACACTATCAATGATAAAGCTTTATATTGGTTGATTTATTCCATTTATATTTATATATATTTGCTTATCAGGTCACATGGGTTGGGTCATGGGTTAGCGGGTTGTGGGTCAGGGTTGAAATTTCTGACCTGAAACTTTTAGTGGGTTGGGTTAGGGTCAAAGTTTTTCAACCCGCCAACCTGAACCCGAACCCATTGACAGCCCTACCATTTGGTACCCACTAATCCCCCAGCCAGGCTAGTGTCCAGGTAATCTCAACCATTTAATAATCCCCTGATTATCTCAAGTTTGCCTTTTGCAAGACTCGAACCCAGGATATATATATATATAACTATTTTTTTAAATCAATATATTATGATTGATTGATTTTGACAACTTAATGGAGCCAAGACTTCATCAGTAACCGCAACAATCATATGAGTTGATCCCGTTGCCTTCCTTAGTGAATCAAGGAGTATGTTTGGTGGACCCAACCTTACCGACACAGCGACACTCAAAAAGTCTGTTGAATTTTCTATAAAGTTTGGGCTGCTTGGATTTACGTTGTGTTGGTAAGTGGCGGTTCATAGAAAGTTATGAATGCAGCTCCTTGAGCCACCAAGAAAGCTACGAGATAAAAACTCACACAATAGTTGGTAAATGGTAATCATATTAGGTGGTGTTGCTTGTGCAATTCTCAGGTTTGACTCCATTTTGTATGATGAGATAATAAACAAATTGAAAGAAAAAAAATTAGTTAAACTCGCATGAAGATATATATTTACGTGTGTGAAAGAGGACAGATTGGAGCAGGAGTATAGATAGAGGTATTCTTACGAAAATGTGATCATGAAGTAGACTGATGCTTTTTGGTCGGGATTTTTAGTTTTCAAGAAACCGTGGAATTATGCGGGTATTCATTCCAGTTGATTTATTAGTGGATATATGGTAGCATTTGTATTCTCTTTGTTTGAAGTAAATGAGGGAACTACATGGGTACCATTCCAGTTTTTTATAAGTGGGTACCTTGTAACATTTGTATCCTCTTTGTTTGCAGTAAATGAGCGAACCAACATCGAGTGGTGTCAAAGAGGATGACAATTTGGTCCTGGAGTACAACACTAATAATGTCAAAAAGGCAAAGCTAAATTCTACACTATCTGCACTCCTTGATGATCCAGTACTTGCAGATGTACCCAAAAAGCCTACTCTATCGGACGTTGACACCCTAATCAGCCTGGAACTTGGCAGTGCTATGCGTGTTTCTGTAATCAAGTTGGACCGCACATCTTTTGGTATATATACTTTCTCAGCTTCCTATTTTCCTTTAATCATCATATTATTAATGGTGGTTAGTTTTTTTTATTTGGCACAGATGTTGCAGTGATGAATTCTGCAACAGTCAAGGATTTGAAAATAGCTGTCAAGAAAAAAGTCAATGAAATGGAGCAGTCAAAGATGGGTCATCGCCAAATTTCTTGGTATTTCCGTAGCTCGATATTTTATCCTTTTCATTGCTTGGTATTTCCGTAGCTTCATATTTTATTCTTTAGAGTTGGCAAGACAAGTGGTTCAGGCAGGTTGGGTACCGGGTCAAACCAGGTCTAGTCATTACAGGTAACACCTTGTTATGTCAATCAAAACTTGTCCGGCTGGGCTGACCCATGAACTTGTTTTGTTCCATTTTGTTTAGATTTCTGGAATTAGTTAATGTATTAAAATTTAAAATTGGTTACCACACGATATTTCCCTGCAGAAACGTTTTCTCGTTTGACCCATTCCAGTTTTGTAAAGGTTTCTATATTTAACTTGTCTTCCTGTTATCAGTTAAAAAGAAACCTTAATGGAAATTGCCACCTCTATATATACTCTTCTTTTTAACAGCAACACGCTCCCACCTCTATAGATACTGGTTATGTTTTTTCGTGTTTGCTGAGAATACTTTGGTCTAGCAGGCATGATTATTTGACTCTTCAATTATCTCTGTTTCTCTTCACTACACTATCTGTAAATAGATATATTTGTGTCATTTGATGTTTATCAAAAAATTTATAAGTTAATTTGCCTCTGTTGAGCTACTATTGGTTACTTGTGTTTTCAGGAAACACGTATGGCGGAATTTCTGCCTCTCACACCAAAACGAAAAGCTTCTTAATGATGATGCAATCCTTCTAGATCTTGGAGTACGTAATCACTCTCAGGTATGCGAACCAACTATTTTAGACTCTATTCTCTGTTTCCTTAAATAAGATTTATATTTTGTTGCATACTTGAAGCTCCAAATCTTTCTATTTGACACCAATGGAACAAAATCAGGTTATTATTCTGGTGTGTTTTTGATTAATTAGGATTCTTGTTGTATAGGTGCATTTTATTCCATATGTCGTATCAAGGGCTTCAAAGCGGCACTCACGAAGAAAAAAGCATAGATTTTTTCATGGTCTCAACAGAAGGGAATGAATTGTTGATCCTTAATTATGTTTCTGCGTATTAGATGTTAATGGGATCATAAGCAGAGCACTGGTTGTTTTGTCAATTATAAAATTTGTTCTTTCACCAAGCTCTCCAAGTATTTTAGTTAACATATTAACATTTGACTAAAGTTGTAGCATAAACACCCTTGTATCTGTAATATGTAAATTTATAATTTTTAGGTTACCAGTTTGTGTTTTCTTCAACTAAAACCTTTGATAAGAGAGAAAATTGAGAGAGAGAGAGAGATATGAATTCACACACATACACGTTATATAGGCAACGGGTATAATAACCGCTCTTAACAACCCAAGTTTCATCTTGGCAGTTCTAGTCTCTCTACTTCTAATCTTAACACTTCCTTCTTAATACTTCTAAAACTCACACAAACGGTCCCTAATGGACTTATTCGTAACAATACTTCCCCCTTAAAGATTGTTTGTCCTTGAACAATCACAGTAAACACAAAACAACATACAAAAATGAATGAAAGTCACACAGAATGGAAAATGAGTCACATATCAAAGTCAGGGAATCTGACTTGAAAATCTTCCACATCTTCCCAAAAAGCTTCTTCCAAAGGCATACCTTCCCAATGAACAAGCAGCTTAACAGAAGCACCATTTCCTTTCTTGACCAATTTCCTGTCAATAATTGCTCTTGGTTGCAAAATGAATCTGGGACCTTGTGGAAGGGGAGTGATCACTGACACAGGACCAGAAGCTTTCTTCAGTAAGGACACATGGAATGTGTGATGCATCTGAGCTTCCTTTGGCAAGTCAAGCTTGTAAGCCACCTGACCAATGCGCTGAAGAACCTTGAAAGGCCCAAAGTATTTAGGGGAAAGTTTCCTATTGTGATGTTGTTTCAAAGAATTTTGAGCAAATGGGTGTAATTTCACCAAAACCCAGTCACCAACTTGGAAAATCCGGTCAGTTCGATGAGAGTCAGCCTGCTGCTTCATCCTATTTCGAGCCACCTCCAAATGACTTTTCAATTGAGTAATCATGGCCTCTCTGTCTCTGTGAAGTTCCTCAACATCCACCACATCTGTACTATTGGGAAAATATGGCAAGTGAATAGGTGGTTTTACCCCAAATAAAGCTTCATATGGGGTCATTTGAATGCTGGAATGCCAAGTGGTATTATACCACCATTGAGCCAATGGCACCCATTTCACTCAAGCCATCCATACACATGTTGCGCAAGTATGACTCCAAACATCTGTTTAGAACCTCAGTCTGGCCATTACTTTGAGGGTGATAGGCAGAAGAATAAGCCAACTGGACCCCTTGTAATTTCATAAGTTCCTTCCAAAAAGAACTGAGGAAAATAGGGTCCTTGTCAGAAACAATGGTTTCAGGGCAACCATGAATCTTGAAGACTTCATCCATGAAAACTTTTGCAACAGAAGCAGCTGTATATGGATGAGATGGAATCAAGAAGTGACCATACTTGGACAGTCCACTATCACCAATATGGTATCTTTGCCATTCACTTTAGGCAGCCCAGAAATAAAATCCATAGAAATATCAGAAAATAGAGATTTAGGGACATGCAGAGGTTGTAACAATCCAGGAGATGCCACTCTTTCATACTTGGATTTCTGACACACCAAGCAATCTTTGATAAAGTTCTGAACATCCTTATAACAACCTTTCTAGTAGAACAATTACTAGATCTTATGTAGAGTTGGTGTGATACCAGAGTGACCACCCACTGCAGTGGAGTGAAACAAATCAATGGTTTTTCTTCTTAAATCATCATTTTTGGCAATGAGTACCCTGTTCTTCCTTTTCAATAATGTGCCATCCCAAGTTTTGTTTGGAATAATCACTCCTTGTTCCAACTCCTGAATGATCTTTTTGGAAGTTTCATCATGCTTCCAAGAGTCCTTAATTTGTTGCCACAACTCAGAATTTATAGAACTAATGCCCATTTCTAATAATGCCAATCCTGGCATTCTGGATAAAGCATCAGCAGCTGTGTTATCCAACCCCTTCTTATAAGCAATCTCATAATCAAATCCAAGCAGTTTAGAGAGCCATTTTTGCTGTAAAGGAATGATAATTTTCTACTCCAGCAAATACTTGAGACTTTGGTGATCAGTCTTGATCACAAAATGAGTATTTATCAAATAATGTTGCCATTGCTTGACTGCCATTATCACCGCTAACAGTTCCTTCTCATACACAGATAGTGCTTGTTGTTTGAATGAGAGGGTCTTACTCACAAATGCCAATGGATGTCCATCTTGCATAAGTACAGCTCCCAATCCTTTGGAGGATGCATCAGTCTCAATAACAAAGATTTTTGAGAAATCTAGTAATGAGAGAACTGGTGGTGTACTCAATGCTTCCTTTAAGAGATTAAAAGCAATCTGTGCATCTTCAGACCAATGAAACCCCTCTTATTTCAATAATGCAGTTAAAGGTTTAGCAATGCTTCCAAAATTCTTAATAAACCTCATGTAATAACCAGCTAAACCCAAGAATCCTCTTAGCTGTTTCACTGTGGTAGGAACTGGCCAGTCTTGTATGCACTTGATCTTAACAGGATCAGTAGAAACTCCCTCCTTAGAGATAATATGACCAAGATATTCTACCTTATTACCATCAAAAGTACACTTTGAACTCTTGGCTTTTAATTCATTCTGTCTCATTATCTCTAAAACTATCTCCAAATCAATTAAAAGATGCTGCCAATCTCCACTATAAATCAGTATATCATCAAAGAAAACCAAGGCACTTTTCCTCAACACTCCCTTGAATGTAGTGTTCATCAAAGATTGGAAAGTGGCAGGGGCATTGGTGAGGCCAAATGGAAGCACCAGAAACTCATAGTGTCCCATATGAGTTTTGAAGGCTGTTTTATGGATATCTTGTTCACACATCCTAACTTGATGATATCCAGATCTTAAATCCAATTTGGAAAACAATACACCTCCTTGCAATTCATCCAAAAGGTCCTCAATTAAGGGTATAGGGAACACATCTTTCACTGTGGCTTCATTTAATTTTCTATAGTCCACACACATTCTCCATGTGTCATCCTTCTTCTTAACAAGTACAACAGGAGCTGCAAAAGCACTAGTACTATCTCTAATCACCCCTGTATCCAACAACTCTTGAGTCATCTCCTCTATGACATCTTTTTGGTGCTTTGGATACCTATAAGGTTTTAGATTGAGGTTTGGTGCATCTGGTTTGAGAATGATCTTATGGTCAATAGGTCTAGAGGGAGGCAGTCCTCTAGGGACTTCAAACACATCACTATACTTGCTTAATAGATCTTCCAACTCCTTGTTAGAGTCCACACCCCCAATAACTGGCTCATACAAGGGTTTCTCATTTCCCACTGGTTGCAATACAAATAACTCAGCCTGTGTTACACTCTTCTCCTTGTGCAAAATGGAAGTGATTTTTTCCATGGAACAAGAGCTTACACTCTGTCTTTTTGTTCCCCTAAGCACAAAATTTTGAGCTCCCACAAAAAATTTCATTGTTAAATCCTTAAAATTCCAAATTATATCATTCAAGGTTTCCAACCATTGCACTCCTAATACAATGTCATAGTTGGTGAGCTTAATGACCAACATATTTGTTGTTAAGTAATTCCCTTGCATAGTCCACTTAAATCCTTAAAATTCCAAATTATATCATTCAAGGTTTCCAACCATTGCACTCCTAATACAATGTCATAGTTGGTGAGCTTAATGACCAACATATTTGTTGTTAAGTAATTCCCTTGCATAGTCCACTTAAATCCTTAAAATTCCAAATTATATCATTCAAGGTTTCCAACCATTGCACTCCTAATACAATGTCATAGTTGGTGAGCTTAATGACCAACATATTTGTTGTTAAGTAATTCCCTTGCATAGTCCACTTAAATCCTTACACAAGCTTGCACAATTAGTATCATTTCCAGATGCTACAGCTACTTTCACATCAGGAATCACACTTGTGATGCATCTAACTTTGTTTGGGACCAAATCACTCATAAAATTGTGTGTAGAACCACTGTCCACCAATATATGCAAACATTTGGTTCCCACAGTGCCTACCACTTGCATAGTGAAATAAGAAGGAATGCCTAATATGGCATTTAAGGAAATCTTTGGCTCACCTTGTATTAATGATCCAGAATCCACTTCTGTAAATTCCAATGGATCATTTTCCTCATTATTATCCTCTATTTCCACTAGAAATAACTGTTTCTTCCCCTTACAAACTCTATTATGCCCTGCCACAAATTTCTCATCACAATAAAGGCACTCTCCTCTAGCTCTCTTATCCTCCAAGACCTTATTACTTATTTTCTTAGGCACAATAGCAGTGGAAGGTAAGGCAGTGATAGGAGTAGGCAATAAAGGCTGTTTAGAGCTTCCAGTAAATGTGGAAGATCTACCTAAATTAGACCTATAACTAGATGAAGATCATGCACCAGATATCCGTCCTAAGGCCTTATTGGCTTGATCTTGCATCTTAGCTAATGAGATAGTGTCTTTCATAGTCTTAGGTCTAAACATTCTAATATGACATTTCAGTTCAGGCTTCAATCCCTCAATAAACAGGCTAACAGTATATTCTTCACAGATACTAACCTTGTTCAGAAGGAGATCAAACTCATCACAATAAGTGTCAAGCTCTCCAGTTTGAGTAAGAGCTTTGAGAGCTCCCATAGCATCTTCTACCGCAGTGGAGCTAAATCTAGCAGCAGCCGACCTCGAATACTCCTCCCAAGGGATGTCCTCCATTTTTCTACCAGCAGAACTCATATAAGCTTGGTGCCACGAAAGAGCTCTACCAGACATATGTATTGCAGCATATCTGACTTTACTTTCCTCGGGCATATCATCAATACTGAAATAATGAGTGCATTTATACATCCAGGCTTCCACGTCATCGCCATCAAACTTAGGGAACTCTAATCGAGTCAGCTTGCCTGAACTTGACTCCGCGTGATCCACACGCGCCACCACGGACCTCTGTTTCGGTAATTTCTCCATATCACGCTTCATCGCATCAACTGTGGCATTCAAATTAACGATGACTTGATTCTGGTCCCTAATCTCCTTCTTTTGATCGCTAATCTCTTTCTGTTGTGCTTGATAATCCTTCTGAAGTTTCTCCATATCCTGATTTCGTGTCGATGTCATGATCGTCAAAATTAGGGTTCAGATGGGGTTTTTTGGGTTTTACTTCCAGTTTTGTTGTTGTTCCATGTTGTTTCGTTGGTGAGCATGCGATGTTATTGGTGTTTATAGCTGTGGTTTAAACTAACAACAGAATAGGAATCTTGGAGATGGAAAGTAAAACATTTGAGATTTGTTTCATGTGGTATACATTTTAAAACATTATGCAGCAGCAAAACTTTTGAAGTGCTCCCCCGATTTTCAATAGAGCATGTTATTTCAATTTGTATACTAACGTTTCTCTTGTACCATCTTAAGTCAGTCATCTTCTTCTTTTCTAGAGTAGCCTCACCAACTCCAGTACTCC